>OU343225.1:76874617-76956963 GCA_910596185.1 Chrysanthemum makinoi | reverse complement strand
TAAAACTTAATTCTTTGTTATTATATACTCCCAAATCCAAATCCAACCCAGCTACAACCCGCCCAACACCCACCTATTCCCTTTGTTAATAAATAAACCCCAACTCAAGACTGTTTTTCTTCTTTCTTCCACCTCACACCACCACCTCAGAACTCCACCAAACACCACTCACCCTCCAAATCATTACACTATTCCTACCCACTCTCCACCACCTCTCATACCTAAACCCCCACAATTAATGCCCTTCACACCCCATTTTCACTTTGAAATACCATTACTACCCACGAAGATTGAGCAAAACCACACCAACTTGGTCTAAACTTCACCATCTGTTCCCACCACCTCATACTACATCCCAAGAATCCTTAATTAGTCTCAAATCTCATACCCACGTGAGCTTTGGCCAAAATGAGTTTGAACGGTTTTGATGAATTTGACTCTTTTAAGGGTGCAGATGAAGTGGGAAAAGATATTTGATCAAGTGGGATGAAGACAGGTGATAAATACAGAGGAAGACAGAAGAGGAACATCATCATAATTTTAATCTTAGTTTATGATCATCGTAGCCTAAATTAATCTAGTTGTCACATTAGTGTAATCTTCAAATTCTGTTGTTAAAGTGTTTATTAGCTTTGCTAAGTGTAATAAACAACTTGGTTTACCTGCTTTAATCTATCTTAATTTTCAAAGTATTTCAATTGTTGTCCCATTTTCAATTCAAGTCTTTAAATTTCTGTATGATGTTTGTTAATTAGAGGACTCTAATCACACTACTTGGCTCTCAAGAAGCCATAGCAAGCTTTTGATCAATCTAATCGCAATAATCAATAAAAGGAAAATACAAAAGAAATCAAGTAATTAAGGTATAAACTAGTTACCGTAGAAGAAAGCAAGGAGCAAGTGCTATCTTGGATTGCCTTGGTTATAGAGCTCGAGTATATAGGTGGTTCTCCTACCTTGGTTCTGTGTGTTCATCTCATTTCCAAGTTGTAAGCATACTTCTTGATTTTTGGCATTTACTGTTTTAGTTCTTATTTTAGCTTAATCTCTCTTGTTTTATGCTTATTTGGTGTTAGTTAGTGATAATATAAAGTAAAATTAGTAGGTTATTAGTTAAAAATCTTAGTTGATAATAATTTTAGTTTAACAAGTATAATTAGCTTAGTAGTGATTCATAGTTATATGTTGTTGTTTTGTGTAATTGTGTTTATCGATCTTAGTTCATCATAGTCAAGTGATAGGAATCCGGCCATGTTGTAAATTTTGGATTTGTAACACTAATCACAAAAAACTGCCTTGCTAAGGTGTGTTTGGATCAAGTCGCTTATCCGAAGTTTATGCATGTTATTGTCCTTGATATTTGTTGCTTGTGATGTTTATCTAGATCATCATAGTCCATTTGCCATAATACATATGTCATATTAGAGTAAAAGTCAAATAGTCCTTAATCTAGTCTAATCTGTTAACTGTTAGAGTTATTAGTTTCATATTCCACACACTAGCTTAAAAGTTGATACTCTAGCTTAATTTAGCTTCATCATAGCTTAACTTAACATAATCAATCAGTAAATCTAGATCAAAGCTCACTTTAGTCAAACTTAGTGTTAACTTAAAAGTCAATTTGCGCCTAAGCGAAGTTTTGAACAAACTTTGGATCTAAACTGTGAGCTTGTTAATTGATATTAGGACTTGAGCTTGTAGGTTTATATAGTTTTGTTGCTGATCTCCTTGTTACTATTTCTCATAATCTTTATGCTAGCTTATTAAGAGCTTAATTAGTGCTTGATTTTAAGTGATTCTTCACAAGCCTCCCTCAGCACAGATTTGACACTACTTTCACAAGCTTGCACAAGCTTGATTAGTGAGTGTTAGCCTGATTATTTTGGTTGTTTGTGATGCCCATGTGGCTAGTTACTTGAAATAAGTGCTTATTTGCCTTTAATTGCTTATTTGGTCTGATTATTCTTGCTTAACTTGTGCTATCAAAATCAACACTACACTGATCATACAAGTAACAAGCAAAATTACAAGCCCGTCAAAAGCTTATCACTGAGCTTTGGCTTGTGATCTTTGGCTCATTAAGAAGCCGCGTCCATTAATCAAGTTCAAGCTTTAATTTACCATCACACGCCTTTTACTAGGGTCGCAAGTCACTTGAAGCTTGTCCATTCACTCGCTTAACCGTGAACTCCAAAACCACCCAACTTCATAAGCCCCTCAAAAGCGTGGTCCCCATTGGTCAAGTTTTGGCATTTTGGAATCCTTACAGCCCCCACTTTATAGTTCAAGATTCATTGTCCTATTGAGCTTATTTCATAAGCTCAATTTGGCCACTTTGGTTGCCTGTTAGGGTGTTTGATCTCATTCTCATTGAAGTGCTTAAAAAGCTTATTCCAAGCTTATTAGCCAAATCCAAAGGAACATACTTGTTCATATTTGTGAATATATCATATATACACAGACTAATCTTTGTTTTCTTTCTTAAGCTTGTTTTAAAGCTTTTACCAAGCTTACTAGCTTATTTCACTCACCGTAAAACCGAGTGAAATCAGCTTGGACCCCTCACTTCACAAGCTTTTTCCGAGCTCTTCGTGGGTCCCATACCCTCAATCTTGGTTCTTCCAACCCCCTCCTACCAGGCTTGAACCATTGACCCTTTGTTTGACCTTGGAACTGTGGACCCCACTGGAATTACCTCACAAGGTTGTCCCATTTTCTGTCTCAGGAACCAAATAAGCAAGTGCTTATTGTGGTCTTTTGGCTTATTCAGTGAGCTTATATTATCAAGTCTAGTTTATTAAAGTCCAAGTAACTTATTGGAACCAGAATTTACCATAGTGGACCCCACATAAGCTCATTTGATCACTTTGGTTGGTCAAACTTAGTCAACTGTTAAAATAAGCACTTACAAAGGCTTATTCTTGGTTTCCAAATTTATTATTTTTTGTATTAGTTTCTTATTTTAAGTATTTTAATAGTTTTATAAAAGAAAATCCACAAAAAGCCAAAAATACTTATAGTAATAGTTTCTATTTAATAGAAAATATCTATTTAATTTTCTTTTTAGCTTATTTATAAGCACTTCTGTAATTTTTTTTTATTTTTAGTAAATTTCTTTTATATTAAAGTAGTTTTATAAATTTTTCTAGATTTTTCTTTTGTCATCTAGTAATTTTTAGAATTAATTTTAGTTTAATTACTTATTAATTAAATATTAAATAGAATAATAGTATAATAAATATAATTTTAGTTTTAAAATAAGTTTTATATTATTTTAGATTTTTCTAAGTTTTTAATTTTATTTTTCTAGCCTTATTTTATTTTCTAATTAAATAGTGTATTAATAAATAGTATTAAATAGTAATTAATTAATAATAAATAATATATAAGTTAAATAAATAATTTTCTTTTTATAATAATTTTCTTTTATTCTTAGGATCTTGAAAATATAAATTTCACATTTGTGGGGTTTATATTGATCACTTTTTACTTTTATTTTTTATGCTTACGTAATTTTATTAAACGACGTTTTAGGTTTTAAACGTTCATCACTTTAAAAATAGTGATAGCGTTTATTTAATAGATTTTAACTTTTTAATTTTCTTTAAATTGCATTTAAGTCACTAAGACGTGCAAATTCCTACTATAGTTATAATCGATTTGTTTTTAATACGTTTTACGTTTCTAGGGTTTTGATCGTACTTATTAGTTGTTATAACTCATTTGAGTTATCAATACTTTTTAGTATAGTGACAAATCATTCATAACCCTATTCCCATCAACCAAGCTATATAACACATTTGTTCAATCACAGGTTATCACAGCCTCGTTGGGGAATAAACGATCCGGAATATATAACTGCACTACCCGGATTATTGCATTTGCGGTTTCTTTAGTTTGACTTTAGTTGTTGGCCATTCACAAGTGGTTGATAAATAAAGTAGGCTATTAATGTTTAATCGGTGTTACACCAAGAAATGATAAAACACATGTTTCCTCTCCTTCCATGTCAGCAAAATTTGAGACCCGGATCAAATCAAAAAATGAAAATCAATTTCAATAATAAAAATCAACATAAAAATAATCAAGTTAAGGCTATTGCCAAAGTTGCATCAGTTGCCTTTGCTACATGGTGTTAATTCTCCATTCGCACACGTCTAACAACAATTGCCCAACCTTCAAAAATATTGAATTTTAACACACCAAATATCATTTAAAAAGCGACATGTAGAGAAATTGTCACATTGTCAAAACATGATCAAGTGTAAGGATTATACCTTGAGTGCCATGTCATCATCAATTACCTTGTTAAAACAACATTAGTGCCTAACGTAAAACAACACAATCAAAGTAGTGTTAAGTGGGTCACTTGCTTAGTTGCTATTATCTAATAGTACATTGAATTAATAAATAAATAAAAGAGATACAATGATCTAGTTCCTATTGTCTTTTTTTTGGTTAGCATAACTGAAGTCAACGCTTTGTGGAAAATATTGACATCTAGCCAAATGAAAAATCATAAAACCATGTCAAACTAATCCATTATGCATGAAAGTGGAGCCCATATTAGGATGGTTAGCTGTAAGTTTGTTACATACTTTCGGCTACCAATTAGCTTCACGAACATCATCATGCACCACATTAATGGGTTCACTGTACCACGGTTGAAGTTCCTGATAAGAAATAAGAATATTTTCATAAGTAGTAATGAGTCGCATATGTTTGTACCAGTTATTGAATTGCAGACCAAATGCATAGTTCACCGTTGGCACACGCATACATAGTCTTCTATTAGTAGCTCGGTCGATGCGACTTTGTCTCATCAGTTCTCAACTAAATTATATAGAAATGGCTTAAATTTTATGATATTGAAATAATTTGTTTCATATTTGATATAATTGTACCTTCGCATCAAGTCTTCAAGTAGGTCATATAAGTCAAAGCACCACCAATATGATAGGCCGAAATACCATTTATGTGCTATATTTTCCAGGAGTTAACTACACTTAATAATTCTTTCTGCATATATTAGGATCCCACGCCATTGCACTTATTTCAAGCGCATGTCTTACATGAAGACTAAGAAGCTTGGAATCCGGAAGCAAGGAGCTAAAGTTCCAGTGAGTAGTGAATGGTTATATTATTAGGAGCCTAATACAAAAATAGTTGAAATTCAACATACCCGACTAACAAGTTGGTGTACTCCCGCATTAGCTTCTACATCAAATGGATAAGTAAAGGGCTCAACAATACAGATGGTTATAACATTTGTATATAGGAGGAAGTATAAGCTCAATTGCAATGGTCTTTGGAGTTTCAACTAATGTAAAGAAAAAGATTGTATGGGCTTTGTATTTTTTTAAATGTTGAGCATATATTTTGTTTCGGGCGATAAACCCAACCATAGTAAAATAAGATAACCTCCTACCTGGTTTAGCATTAAATCTCACGGTGTGGTTTAGCAATCAAGCTGACCAAAACTCCTACACCACTGACTTGTCGCCAACCCGCCAAAGAAACAACATCTATATATATATTACTACAATCTCGATTAAATCTCACTGTCAACTTGTTTGCCGATTTGACCCGTTGTCAATTTAGTTATATGCTTATTATGCGTATCTAACAGGTTAACATAACTTGAATCGCCTAAACCTTCATTTCCACTAAAAGCAAACAAAACCCATTACCTAAAAACGTTAAAACACAAAACTTACAAATTAAATCACCCAAAAATAACATTAAACTCACTGAGACATTTAACCAAACAGCTGGCATGCAAAAAGAACCAATCAACCCCACGAAATCCACTATAACTGAAATTAAGATCAACTGCAACACAAAAATAAAATAGCATCAAATTGAAAAGATATACCTGAGTGATCGAAATTTTGGGAGGATTAAGAAGATCGTATGAAATGAACTGTTGATTATCTAGCGTATGATGATTTGGTGAAACCGTTGAAAAAAAAAAGACCAAAAATGATATTGATTTGCTGTTACTGAGGAGTTACTGATTGTGTGAAAGCCGTGGATGAGGATTGATTGAGAAAGATGTTTTTTTTTAGGGGAGGCGTTTTTGTTTGACCTTTTCAATCCGTTTTTTACATATTGAGTAGGATGATTTGGTTGGAGCACATAATTAGGAAATACCGATTGAGTAGGGGGATTTGTTTGGGAAGATGGTAAGTGTTTTTCTTGAATATCAGCAGAGAAGAGTTTATACCATAAAATGTGAGTTGCTCCACCGGTTGTGGCCCATGTATGTATAGTTCTAAACCCGAAGTTCGAACCTCATTGTTACCATTTTTTTTCTTGTGTAAATGGATGTTGTGCCTAGTCATCATTTCCACCTCATCATAGAGGCGCCATGTCATCATTAAAATGCCTAGTAAGCATTATACATGTGCTTATGCTTAATATATATATATAGATAGATTACATGAAATAAGAGAAAACCATTTGCTTATATATGACGGTTTTGTGTCGCTGGTTTGGGGTTATGTTGTAGTTGATCGTGTTCGTTGATTGTGGGTTTGATTACGGTTAAAGGTAGAGTCGTTTGGGTCTCGTTATTCCATGGTTTGTGCCTCGTTAGTTTTGTGTAAAAGCGTATGGTGAGTCGGGGGTCAAAAGAGTTAGATGTTAGGTTGTCTTGGTTTCCAACACAAATCCCCTAGAGAAGGATGAAACCCCCCGGTCCTATATACTACGCCTGAGGATTGTAAAACTTATTGTGTCTTGCAAAATCCGCGTAACTGCCAGGTAGTAATGTGTTTTGGGATCACGTTTCATGCTTATAATAGGGTGTCCCGGACCCCCCCCCCCTTGTATTTTTCTGGAGGGTGAGTGTACAATAATTTGGCGGTTCTTGCATGCAATTATCATTGTGTTAGTGGTTCTTTCCCACGATTATGTTCTCGAGCCGTGGTCTGGCAAGGTGGGAGGTTGTCTAGGGTAACGAACCTGGGGGAAAAAAAGTTTAGAGTTAATTACATAAATCATCCTTGTGGTTTGGTAAAAGTTACGGATCTTATCCTGGTTTTTAAGCGGGTCTCATCCCAGTGGTTTACAAATCTTACCGATCTATACAAAAATTGACCTGGTGCTAAAAAAGGACCTCCATTGCAGTAGCTTCCTAACTATAAGGGTTGTCTTTAAAATACAAACCACATGGATGATATATGTAATTTACTCTTAAAATACAAACCACAGGATATATATGTAATTTACTCTTAAAAAAAAATCTCTAAATTTATTTTACGAAAAATTTTTTAATTTTATTATAATAAATTAAAAAAAAAAAAAAAAAACTTTA
The DNA here is from genome assembly GCA_910596185.1 of Chrysanthemum makinoi. Lineage (NCBI taxonomy): Eukaryota > Viridiplantae > Streptophyta > Magnoliopsida > Asterales > Asteraceae > Chrysanthemum > Chrysanthemum makinoi. The sequence continues at coordinate 76,949,645 of OU343225.1, read as the reverse complement.
AAAAAAAAATTTGTTAAAAAAAATTACAAAATTTAATAAAAAAATCATTTTATTATAACACTTAAAAAATTTATTTATTTAAAAAATTAATTTTATTAAACTTTTTAATAATAATTAAAAAAAACTTTAAAAAAAAGTAATTTTGTTAAAAAAATATTAAAAAATGAAAAAAAAAAATCATTTACTATAATATTTAACAAAATCTGTTCATTTAAAAAAAATGTTTTTTTAGAATATATTAAAAAAATAAGAAAAAAATAATTTTTTAATTTTATTATAAAAACAGATGAAAGCGTATTTTATATCGCTCCGCTTTTATGAAAAGGAAAAAATCGTATAAAAACGAATGTAAACGCATAAAGACATACAAAACGACAAAACGCATTAAAACATATAAATGTTACGAAATCGCATTAAAACAGACATTTATACGTTTTAAAAAGGACATTTACACGCATTCGAACGTTTTAAAACATACATTTATACGTTTTAAAAAGGGAAAAAAAATGTTTGTACAAATGCCCGTTCTAATGCGTATAAATATCCTTTTTAAAACGTATAAATGTCCGTTTTAATGATTTTCGTACGTTTTATTACGCTTTTGTACGTTTTTATAAAAAACGCATTAAAACGAATATTTATATGTTTAAATGTGTTTTTGTCCGTTTTCGTACGTTTTATACATTTTTTTTTCCTTTTTATAAAAACGGACGAAAACGTATAAAAATTGTGATTTCATCCGTTTTTATAATAAAATTAAAAAAGATTTTTTCTAATTTTTTTAAATTTATTTAAAAAAAAAAATGAACAAATTTTGTTAAATATTATAGTAAAATGATTTTTTTTTAATATTTTTTAACAAAATTAATTTTTAAAGTTTTTTTAATTATTATAAAAAGTTTAATAAAATTAATTATTTAAATAAATAATTTTTTTAAGTGTTATAGTAAAATGATTTTTTTTAACACCGGGTCAATTTTTGTACTAGATCTGTAAGATTTGTAAACCACGGGGACGAGACCCGCTAAAAAAAACCACAGAGACAAAATCCGTAACTTTTATCAAACCACAAGGACGATTTATGTAATTAACTCAAAAGTTTATAATTATATTTGACAAAAAGGAAGAAGAAGAGGGATTAGTTATGGAAAATGGGGGAAAGAAAGAGGCTGATATAAAGTCCGTCCGTCCGCCCCCAAATTGATTGATTATATCCGAAAGAAAGAAACCCTAACCCTAACAAAAAATGAAACGGAAATTGGAAGAGATGGAATCTGGAAATCATGAAAACTTTCCGGCGGTGATGAAGATAGTGAAAGGTTACTGTGAAGAGAAGAAGAAAAAGGAGGAGGAGAAAGAGGAACGACCACCACGGATGCCTCGTTGGAGTGATTACGAGATGGCATTACATGTCTGGAGAGGTGTTTGTAGGAGGAAGAAGGTGAAGTTCCACGACTATGTACTAGCTACAGACCATACTAACATGACCAGAGCAGAAATCTTGCTGGACATGAAATGGAGAAAGGTTTATAAGCAGCAAGCAGAAGAAGATGCAGCAGCAGCATCAACAACAACTACTTAGTATCTTGTCGTCGTCTTTACTTAATTTCATGTCAACTAGCTTCAACCTTAACTGCTACTACTTCGGTCTTTTAATCCTTTTCGCCTATCTAAATGTGTATGGCTGAATGAATTATCATATTACTACTTATTTTAGGCTTCTAATTTATTTTGCACCCTTGCCTTGTGTCATCATCATTATTATATGCTGCTGATTCTATATGTGCTGGTTTGTTTGATATAGATATATATACTGGTATGGATCTTTTATTTAATTTGACAGTTTCCTATTGATTGTGGCCTATGGATATATCACATTTGATCTCATATGCTGCTGCCAGTATACTCGTTTGGTTTTAGTATGTTATGTATTGTCATGTTATGTGGCCATGGGAATTTGGAAATGTCCATGGTATGCCATAATATATGGGGAAAAACCAAGTGTAAAACTGTAAATAACATAGCAGAAAGAAAGTAGAAACAGAGCTATGACTAACAATGCGTACATAGATTGAATACCACCGGCTGGGTTGCAATGAAATCAAGCTCTTTTTGCACCTGCATTAAACTTCTTACCAGTGGCATATACAACACAAAAAGTCTTTGATTCATCATCTCAGCCTACTTCTTGTATGCTCTTAATGTTGTTCCAACAATACTACTCGGTATGTTTCATGACTCATTATAGATAGATAGATAAACAGACCCGCCAGGTTTCCTTTGGTTTCTGACCCACCGATCCCACTTTCTTGTTCACTCTTTCGACATTCAAATTACTACTAGCTAGTATCTTTTATTCACGCCTCTACTTTCACTAATTATAAAACTCCCCGGTATTTCTCGTATCTTATCATCATACATACATACATGTACACCCATCATGCTGTCCTGCTGATGCTTACTGGATACCATACACCACGTTATCTCCAGGTATATACTTGCTGCCTTCTGCACTACGTTTCCTACTTCAAATCTTTATAATAAAGAGCGATGAAGAGTGTGTTTTAGACTAAAGTTATTCATACTTAAAATAGCTAATATAGATCTACTCAACATTGGTGATAAGATTGTGACTGTATTTAGTGTGAAGCACAACACTACTGTTGACAAAAGCTTGTAGTAACCAATAGTTGTCATTATTGACACCGGGTACTACTGCACTAGCACGTGTTTTCATAATTTGTTTCCGTATGTGGTCTAACATTTGAAAAGTGTTTGAATGTGTGTTTACGAACTAATTCCTCTGACTTGGAGAATTAAGCTTAGAGATTCATCGGCTCTTTCGTGTTATGGGTTGTTAGGTAAACTATATGTCATCAGTAGTTTTTAATAAACTATTTTCCTTACTCGTCATCTGCATCTCCAAATCCGACATTTTCAGGCCAAATAATCAGAATTCATAAAATATAAAATTTTCACAATTATTTCTTTGTAATACAGTTAAAAGTGGTTCTTGATGCTTTATGTTGCAATACTCACATTAGACACACAACCAATCATTTCCTAGTGATTTCTCATCTAGTTGATCAGACAGCCGATGCATACTAGACACGCATCCAAACACCCCTTATAGGACAATGAAACACACAAAGGATGAACCACCTAAAATTTCATAACTACTTCCCACTAAAGTTAATTATGGCTGATCGTTACCTTGCTTAGGGCTATTAGTACAAATTTCCTCTTCTAACGTGCATTCAAAGGATGGCGATGAATAAATGGGTGGGTCGGCAGGTTGGTTTACGGACTTGAGTAAAAAATTATATTTTTTGGTACAGATCGGTTGGGTGTACATATTACCACCTATTTATAAATGATTGACCCGCTTCCTTTTAACTTTTAAGATACTTATTTTTTACCTGTTTGACCCGTAAGAGATAGAATATAAATGGGTCAAATTATTACCTCTAGAGATAACTTGTCTACCTCAAAAGGTATTCATCAAAATTCAAACGTTAGATGGCCTAAACCTCCAACCTCTTGGAAGGGAGGATTTTAGTGCGGTCTATGTGGAGGCGGCGCTTTGCATAGAACTCCGTGCTGTAGGGGTACCCAAAGTGTCTATACCACGGGTCTAAAACATATACCGGTTCCTGTAATCAGGTTAGCCAATGTATTTCTATTATACAGTCAAGTGTACACTGAATATTTACCCGTGACATATCAATTTATGTGAAGCATTAATCAATGAGATCTGTTTGAATATTAATCTGATAAGGGTGATAAGGGTATATATAGAAGATTATGAGCAGGTTCACAAAAATATGAAGAATTTTAGAAGCCACTCAAGCCAGTATCACTTAATAACTTGAAATGGCTGGGATAGGTATTAAACACAAACATCTACCCGAGGGAAAACATGTAGAAACTTTAACTAAGAGTGGAGGTGTTAAACTTACATTAACCAACAGCATACGGTTTCAGTGATAACCAGTGTGACGTGGAACCTGCGCCATAAATACATGTTACCGTTATACAGAATACATGCATTGCAAAATCTTGAATTAGATACTAGTTAATACCTCATGATAGCTCAATAATCATATTGACTATAAGTTCTTCATGAACCATAAATAATATATCTTGTCTGAGAAACAGGCGATCTAAGTTGGCCTTTGGCTATTATGAAAGTGGCACAAAAGTATTTGGAAAACAACTACTTAAGGTGGTCAGGTGTGTGTTTTAGAGGTGATTCTGAACAGCTAGAATCAGATAATCAGCTGTAGAAATGGTTATACGAGATAGTATTTGGCGATGATTCTGCTAATAAACACTTCGTGTTGAGTGTTTGGTAAAAACAGATAAAATACCAAAAAATAAAAGCACTTTTTACACCTAAGAGCTGGTATTCAATCATAGACATCTGAGTTAAAATGTTTTACACCAGCAAGCAACATAGCTAAGGCTATTAAGTAACGCTAACGTATTCAGTTCAGATCACAGTCCGGACCAAACCAGTGTATCAATTTGACACTAAACCACCGCCCTGTACATGACAACACAATTCTTGTTTTCTGATTTTTGCAAGACTTACAAACCCTGTTTGTGCTCAACATGATCCTTTGACTCGTAGAGTCAACCTGTACTTTTGTCTCTTGAAGTTATGCTCTATGGAGCGTACCCGAGTTACCATAAACAATGTACAATGTGACTCTTTGTGCTATCCTTTTAATTGTGGCCCTCTTGAGACATCAATCGGTTGTGGATCTGTAAGGCTGTTCGTAGGTCCAGGTTTCTCAGGTTATTATGGTTGAGAGTTTTTTAAGGCAGAACCGAGTTTCAGTTTGATACGGTTTACATTTTGAACCAGAAGACCCGTATTGCAAATGCATCATATGTTACAAATGCATCACAGACCCACCACCACCAGGTTTGCTTTGGTTTCCTTCCACTACTGGAGTTTTTGACGCTTCCATGGGTCTCATAACATCTCGATCATGTTTTTATTGACACGCCAATAGACGCATCACATTTGATTATTATTCTCTTATATATATCAAAAGCATTTTGTAGCCACATGTCATGCTAATGATTTAGACAAAGCTAAAGGTGGTTATCCTGCCATTCGTGACACCAAAAATGCTCATTTGAAGCCCTCTTCGCTTCAAATGGATGGTCTTTACTTTTGTCCACTTGACCAAACTAGGCTCATTTGCCCTTATGATTCTGACTTCTTCACACTTTTTTGCAACACCTGTTTACAAGCATCGACCTCAAAAGTAAAACAATACGTTTGTAATCCAGCTATTAACTTAATACTTGTGCAAATATAGAAGTTTAGAGATCTAAACACTCCAGTTAGCTGTGCTTAATTGACACACAAGTCTTCGAAATCCTTTGTATGCCAGGGAAGATATCTTCATTTTTAATGCGAGTCCAAATCATATTTGAGTGTCTTTGAACTTGCTATCTCAGAGATGTAATATATTTGTGTATATTTATATATGATTTGACAAGGTATGTTGATGCTAAAGACGAGACAAATGGAACAAATGACGAACATTACCTACTTCCTAGGAATGAACCAGGTGCAGTGACGAACCTTGTTGTAAATGCTGCTTTTGGGAGTGAAGATGATGAAGAAACCCTCTTCCAAAACAAGACGTTCATTTTGGGTTGTGAGGTAGGATTGGTGTTTTGTTATAGCTTAATAATATTTACGACTTCTTTTAGTCTTGTTATGTATTGCATGTAAAAGCTCTCTTTTTCTCATGCTATAAAATGTGAATATGTCGTCTTGTTCAGGTTCCAAGGGAGTCGTTGCTTTTTGTTTTAACCTCTTTTGGCCTGGTGTGGTTTCGTGGGAAGGGGATGGAGCTCCATTTGAGGAATTAATCTAACCAGGACATTACTTATCAGGTATGCTGCAAGACCCGGCTCTGATATTTGATAAAACAAACAAAAAACGACTTACCTTCTTTGTTAATCAAGTAATCAAGTCACAGTCTGCTAATATCTCTTGGCTATGTAATAGATGACTGTTATTCACTAGCATTTTGACACCATTGTTTCATTATCATATCAGAACAATTGTTTTCATTCAGAAGATTCTTATACTTTTATTTTGTGCAGATTGTTGATAGGCCGACTCAAAGTCACAAGTACCATTTCCAAAGTCTATATACAGCCACAATGGGTCTTTGACTGTATAAATGCAAAATTCACACGACCAACTAAGGATTATATATATGGTTGGAAAGTAAGTTTTAGTAATGTCGCAATTGATCTTATACTTTAATCATGTTTTCCATATGTTGGCATACTCTTTTTGTTAATAATCAGGGTTCTTCCACCACATCTGTCTCCATTTGTTGACGATGAAGCAGTTGGATATGTACCCGAGTATGCAGATACCATTAAAAGACTTGAAGTAGCTGCAAGAAAATGAAAGGTTCATTATGCTGTTTTTCAAATCTTTATACGTTATATACTTCTACTTATTTGTCAGCAAGTTTGCTTCCATTTGTGAGATATTTGGTGTGTGCAGATGGCGATTGATGGAAAAGGGAAATGAAACTGATGCACAACACATCTGATATTTGGCCGAAGACAGGTGAAGAAAAAATATATGCCTCCAAAGAAGCTTATCGCACGAATCGAGGAGCGTATATGTCGATACTCCCGAGAAGAGGAAGGAAACGTCCAGACTGAAGTTGATTTACCCAAATAAACATCTGAAGTTACGCTGTTTGCTGCAGTTGATTTTGAACACAATACACTTTCCATCTTCATGAATGATCCTACCACAGGTTGTCCTTCCGATTTTGAGTTCTATTCTTGATTATGTTCGTGACAGCATTCAGATGGTCTTGATTCTAAATATTATCCAGCATATTTTCGAAACCCAAACTTCCGGCTTACACGCTTTAGAAAAGGTCCAGGTTCAAAAGTCTCCGATTGGGAGGAAGAATTGATACCTCAAACCCCTTGGTTCAGAATATATTCTATCCCTGGATCTAACATCCATACCACTATTGGAATTTATGACTACCACAGACCTGATAAGATCTCATGTTTCTCAGCTATCTTACACGCTTTGTTCTGCACATCTAGTCGCATCACATTTGATTTGTGCTTACTTTTTGGCACTTGCGATTTTGACTTTTTGCACTTTGAGTCCGCCTTTGTAATGCAGTTTTTTTTCCCACTTTACAACTACGCAAACTTCGCAAGTTGCAACCAGGGTGTTTAAAACTCTGTCTAAGCCATTAAAACCGGAAAACCAAACCCGAAACAGAACCAGACAAAACTAAGACCGATTTTGTAACGTCCAATTATCTGTCCATAATATGATAATATTTGTCCTCGCTTTGGTTTTCCAAAACCATAATCTTATCCATTTGTTTAAAATGAAACGGCTTTGTTTAGGCATGAGATCGGGCTTAAATCACTTTCAGTTTGGATCACAGTCGGACCAAACCGGTGTATCAAGCTGACACCGAACCTACTATAGTACTAACTATACAAGTCTGGTTTTCACTTGCAATAGTTTCAAAATTTCGGTTTCAATATGGTCCATTTTGGGACATTGGACACCCATAGTTGCTGCAAAATACATAGGTCATATATAGTACTAGCTAAATCCTTGCATACATATGTTTTTGCAAACGACTAAGAGGGTGTCTCTAATTGCATATTTTTTTGCAAAATAAGCCGTTTTAGAATTTAACTGAGCTGGTTATATCAAAGTGCATTGTTTAATTATCAGGATAAGCACTTTATATACATGTTGTTAATAAATAAAACCTAATATAAATACATACTCAGATCCCAAAAATGATGATCTCTATTTCTACTTCATATAAGACTACTCGGCAAGGTAAGGTGAGTGCCAAGGTGAGTGTTCCACTCACTCGTGAGTGCCATGCCAACCCAAACATATCACACGTGAGTCACGCAATTCAAGGACAGTTAAGGTGAGTAACTCACCTATTTGATTTTCGTGAAGCAACTCCCCAACATGTGTTTTATTAAGTACTAAAAAGAAAAAAAAAAGAAAAGTTAAAGTGAGTGGGTGTGAGTCATTTGTCCGCATAAAGGTGAGTGGTAGTGAGTGAGAGGAAGAGAGAGAAAGCTACGGCGTGAGCGTGTGTAGGTGAGTGCACCCTTACCTTGCCTTCCAGCCTAATGTACTAGTTGTTGGATACTCGCGCATAGTGGAGGCGATACATATAGTTACTATGTTACAAATAAAGTGAACGAATTGTTAACATAACTCTCCACGCAATTTTCTACTCGCTTATTGATGTCGTTATGTGGGTGTTTGAGTTTCCCTAAATATATATAAGATTATATCAAAATGGATATTAAATTAAAGAGTAAAATTTTTTTAAAAAAGATGGTGAAATTACAAGGTTGTCAAGATCGGGATCCTACTTAGGATCGTTTTTGTCTTTGCAAGATCGTGATCGTAAGATCGGATCGAGGTCCCATGATCCCACTACACTGTTATTTTTTAATAGTTTTTGTAATATTATTCAATTCTATAAACTATTATACATCATAAATAAAAAATAATATAAAACAAAATAGTTTTAGTATGATCATAAGATCAGGATCAGGATCCTGACAACTATATGAAATTAGATTATTAAAACAAAATAGTTAAGAAGAATTTCGATTTTAAAGTAAAGGTGAGTTTTGAATTAAGACGGTATACATGTCACTTTAAGATGTGGTGCCCTACAATTTTTAAAAAACGAGATGGAACCCAAATTGTAAATGCATGTATAATATAATATTGTAGATTTAATAGGGGTAGCAAAAAAACCGAAAAAGACCAAAACTAACCGAAAAAGACCGAACCGAAATAACAGAACGGATCTAGAAATCAATTGTTCGATTTTTACTTTTTCAAAAACCAGAATTCTTAGTTTGGTTTTGGTTTCGTCCAAAAACCGAATCGAGTTGCTTCTGTTATATAATATAAACAAATAAATAGATAATCAAATTTATAAATTTATATTCATTTTGCAGGTAGAATTATAATATATTTGTCTTAACGTTTATATGCGTGTTTGTCGTGTACATGTGTTTACTTGATAATAAATGAATACATATGTGACAATGATCATGTGTATATTTGTCTTAACGTTTATATGTGTGTTTGTCATGTACATGTATAATTATAGAAATTTGGGACAAATATTATTAGGCTCAGATTGACAAAATAATAATAATAATAATAATAATAATAATAATAATAATAATAATAATAATAATAATAATAGATGAATTTTCAAATGATTACTCTTATTTTGATGTTTATCAAGGGACAAATCCTCACCATCCATCTAGTTTGATTTAATGGTAGGGATTAACCTAAGATTTAATACACTTTTTTTTTTCACGTTTTTAGTAATAATCACTTCTTTTTTTCTTTTTTCTTTTTTTTTTTTTTAATATTTACGTTTTTTTTTAATTCACATTTTTTAATATTCACGTTTTCTTTTATTTGTTTGCTTTTTTTAATTCACGTTATTTACGTTTTTTTAATTCGCGTTTTTTCTTCCTTTTCATACGTTTTCGTCCGTTTCCATACGTTTTCATCTATTTTTCGTCCGGTTTCATACGTTTTCGCCCGTTTTCATATGTTTTGTCCGTTTTCATACATTTTTGGACTTAGGTTTATCTACTAAATCTTAGGTTAATCCCCACCATTAGATCAAACTAGATGGATGGTGGGAATTTGTCCCTTGGTAAGCATGAATTTATGGGTAAGCAAAATAAAGTGACTTAATAATAATAATAATAATAACTTTGTGCGTGATGTTCTTGTTGATATATGTTCTCGGTCCGGGATTTCAGCTCGTAAGGAGGTGGATATTGGGCTTTATGGAGATAGGGACAGATCCTTACGACCAGGTGATATATTACTTTACTCTTGGGATGGTGGACGTGATGTATGTGTTGATCTTACGGGATCGTCGCCCTTGACACAATCTGGGATGACCGATTTCATGCCAGCGCGTGCGGTCATTGATGCTGCACAACGTAAACGTGTCAAGTATGACGCTAAATGTGCGGATATTGGATATGGGTTTCTCCCCTTTTTCTTTCTTTTGGCAAACTTGGAAGGATGCACGAACCTGCTAAAGCGTATTCGACGATTCTCTATGACTCAAGACATTGGAGCGCGTGCTGCGGTTCATATTTTTAATATGATTGTTTTGCTATTGCTAAAGGTGTGAGGGCCCAGTTAGTCTATCGGCTTCCCACTAATTTTTTGTAAATCTTATGAGTTTTTAATAAAAGTGATGATTTATAATAATAATAATAATAATAATAATAATAATAATAATAATAATAATCATCATCATTAACAATATTTTAATGTTCAATAATGGTTATGTATTAATTTTGATAGCATAATGTTATCAAAATGAATTATTTTCATTCAACATCATATTTTGAAAAACATGCTATAAACCATTTTCAAGCTATGAAAGCTAGAATGACTCAGTTATAATTTATTTAAACATTTTTACCATTAATATATAGATGACGTTTTGTTATATCAATACAATAAAGTCAAATTAGGCTCGACCCGACCCGACCCCACCATAACATGATTGACTTGTTGATTTTTTCGTTTAAACTAAATCAAAGAACCACCTTGGCGGTTTCTGCCATAGGTCCGCCGATGATAGCCATTATCTTTATCTCATGCAATTACATTATGTTTTACTCATTTTGACTTTTTTTTTCTTTCCGGGTAACCATAGTTTCTTACCTTTAAACCGACTAATTAATAAGACTAGAAGGGTACCCGCGCAATGCGGCGGCGGGTACCCGATAACTATTTTTATAACGAACAAATGCTTTTCAGGTGACCTTTTAAGCACAGTAAGACGACCGACATCTTCTTTTTTTATATTCTTTTTGACAATAAATTTACAGATATCAAGAATTTCATTTAGCCCGTGCCCGTTCGGGCTCGAGACCGTTCGGGCTCAAGCCCATTTGGCCCGTTGCCCGTTGCCCGTTCGAGATTGAATATTTTTATAATATTGCGTTTAATTTGGTTGTACAATATGCTTGATAATTTGTATTTCTTATATAATGGGTGTTTAATAACTGTATTAATTATATTTATTGACCAGTAAATTAATTGACTACATTAAATATCATTAATGAGGTGTTCTGTTTTTTATTATGTGCATTAAAGTGGTGTACACTATGCTTTTTGTCTTGTACGTCTGAAAATTATGTGTATTGAATAATGTGATGTATTGAATTTTAAGTCTTCCTCTTATAGTAAGTGTGTAGGCTTATTTTTTTAAGACTTCCTTTTAAAGAAAGTCCCAAACACTTTATATAGTAGTATAGATTTGAATTCATCACCAAACAAACTCAAATCGGATAAAGCATTTCATTTTCAAAGGGTTGGTGTGACCACTTTAGGATTGTTACACATCTTAAAGTTTGATCACAAATCTTTTGGTTTTTAACACCAGGCCACCCCTAAATGGTTAACACCGACTATTATATGGTTATGGTTTAAATGTCAACCGAAATGATAGGAAGAAAAGAGTGGTGTTTTTCTATGATAAACAATAAATGTTTATTTTATCTGGTACATCATGTGGAAGTTATTAGGCGCCCCTAGTAAGGAGGGTCAATCCTCTTTTTTCCCTGCGTCACTTTTCTCTCTCCAGCGACCTTTTAGACGATTGAGTGCCCTAGTAAGACGACCTACACTACAAAAAACATACCCTACAAATATACCTTTTATATTCATTAAATACACACACAAACCACATTTCTCATTCAATCGTGTAGACGATCAACATAGATAAAAAGCTACCTACGATTAAGTATGCACAGAAAGGAGATTGATATACAATCTATCGATATAGTCGATCGTTGTATATTACTGGAACCAACCTTATAATGAAAGAATGCGTTGCTTATTCTTATAAACTTAATAAATAATGAGTTAAATGGTTGAAGACTAAAAGCATCATTTACATACACTATAGCGTTTAGAAAACAATATTAGAGCTTAAACATTTGTTATTGACATTTAAGTTCTGAAATCTCATAAATGATTAAAGAATGTAATATCTTAATCCGAATACGTTGTGTAACATATGTTGGGAACACTAATTTGACAAATGTAGAAATGGTTACAGTAGCATAATAACTAGCCATTCCAAGTTGAAGAATATCTTAAAAAATGCAAAGCACAAGTCGGATATATCATAATAAAAGGAAAGCAAAGTTGATTTCGTGTTGAGCCGATAACATTAATAATATAACTCTAAGCCGACCCGATAAAACTATTGAGTTGTCGGGCTCCAGTCAAAACAACGCGACAGGAATTTTTAACAGATTTAACCTCGACCCGATAAGCGTTATCAGGTTCGGTCAACCCGAGCCGCTGACAACCTTAAGTGGTACTATGCTCAATGTAGCATGATGGGTTCCGTCAGGCAAGGTGTGGCCTTGGATTCTAGCAGGGACGCTATCAAATGTTTATTGATAGGGCCTTGATAATAAGCTTGATTTGTGTGTATAGTTGGTGGGATTGAGCAACTAATATTGATATACGTTGTTATCAATTTTTAGAGGAAATAATAAATGGTTAGTAATAAACTTTTATGATCTTGTTGCAAGTCGTGGAAGAAAAAAGGCAAATGGTTTAGTGGTAAAATTCTTTTTGAGACTTGACATAATTGGGGTGTGTTTGGCAAAAGAAGCAGTGAGCAGTAGTTGTGAGATGAGCAGTAGTAGTCATAGCTCATCGTTCACAGCTTCTTAAATAAGTATTGAAAAAATTGAGTATTCCTGAAAAAATAAGAAAACTCACAACTCCTTTGCCAAACGACTACTAAAAACCAAAATGTTCACCGCTCATCGCACCAAATAAATCTACATTGCTCCGTGCCAAACGTACCCTTGATGTTTGTTTGTTTAATGAATTAAATATGTGGTCTGATGTTTAACAAAGTTTGATGCAAAATAAAAAGTCACAAAAGTTTTGAAAGTACGTACTAGTACTGTACTATATAACTAGTACGGTTGGTAGGAAGAGCAAAGAAAAAAGAAAAAGAATAAATGGACTAAAAGTAGAAAAATTAGGAAAGATGGAATGTTGTTAAGTGAAAATAAAAGAGAGGTTAAAGTGCAACTTGTAAGTAGGGGTGTTCATCGGTTCGGTTCTCGGGTTATTCTGTTTATTTGGTTCGGTTTGTTCGGTTAATTTTTTTTTTGTCATAACCGAAAATCGAACCAAACCGAACCGAAGTTCGGTTCAGTTATGGGTCAAAACCGAAAACCGAACTTATATATTTTTTAAATTTAATTAAATAGATTTTGGCAAAGAAAAAATTTATTTCAAGTATAAAAAGTGATTTTTTATATTAAAAGATAAAATTTTAATGGTCTTTTTGTGTATATAAGTATATAAAAAAATATATATATTAAATATATAAAGTGTTTTTATATATAAATATATAATATTTATATTTATATATATTTATATATATATATATATATATTTATATAAATTCGGTTTTCGGTTCAGGTAGCCAAAACAATATCCAAACCGAAAACCAAATTTTTAGTTCGGTTGGGTTTTGACAAATTCGGTTCGGGTTCGATTTTCGGTTTATTCGGTTATTACCCGACCCATGAACACCCCTACTTGTAAGTATATAAAAAGAGGTATATGCTAAAGATTTAAGGTTAACAAGCAACTAATATTTCACAAAAGGTAAAAATTAGCGAAAAACACATTGGCCTCGGTTGCCTTTTGGCATAATAACTAGCTATTACAAGTTGAAGAATATCTTAAAAAATGCAAAGCACAAGTTGGATATATCTTAATAAGAGGAAAGCAAAGTTGATTTTTTTCGGTGGAGTTGAGAACATTAATAATATAACACTAAGCCTCGACCCGATAACATTATTGAGTTGTTGGTTTCGGGGTCAAAATGTTAACTGGATTTAACCCGACCGATAAGCGTTATCGGGTTCGGGTCAACCCGACCGTGCCGACACCTCTAAGTGGTACGATGCGTTCAATGTAGCATGATGGGTTCCGTCGGGCAAGGTGTGGCCTTGGATTCTAGCGGGGGAGGCTATCAAATGTTTGTTGATAGGGACTTGATAATAAGCAAGCTTGATTTGGGCGTACACTTAGTGGGATTGAGCAACTAATAATCCACAAAAAATGTGTTGTAGATTGGCGGGAACACATTGACCCCGGGGTGCCTTTTGGCGGCGGCAGCAACCATTGTTCACCCCGTAAAGAAATAAGAGCTCCGACAACTCTCTTGGGTTAGTGGGGCACCAACCTGGAGTGAGCACGGGGCAAGACTCGGACCCATGAGCTCTTATTCCACAAAGTCTCTCCAGTGTACCCATAGGTTTTGCGGAGGAGGTGAGTACGTCGTGAAGCAAACTTGAGTATATTGACTAAAGCACAAGTGCCCAAACGGCGCAAATATTGTTATCAAAATTTTATAAGAAATATTAGTGGCGGAAGAAAAAAAGGCGAATGGTTTAGTGGGAATATTCATTTTCACAACTGGTATTTGTTTGTTTGTTTGTTTGTTTTATGAATTAATTTGTGGTTTGTTGTTTAACAAAAGTTTGATGTGATGACATAAGTAAGAGTCACAAAAGCATATCTATACTATATAAAATGGAAAAATGGTCAAAGTGAAAAAAGTGAAAAAATGTTGAAAGTTGAATGTTGAAAACATGGTCAATTGAGAGAGAAATAAATAATATAATTAATACTCTTATTAAAACACCCCATTACTTAAAAGTACAATAATTTATTCACATTGTACACCCAATTAAAAGCACATCTACCAAATTAAAACAACCAATTGAAACCGATACCGGGTTGACCCGTTGAAACCGATACCGGTTGACCTGTTGAAACCGATACCGGTTGACCCGGGTCGCTTCAAACCGGCGGGTGACCCGGTTTAATTTGACATTTTTTCGACCCAACCTATCGGTTTGACTCGGTTTAAATCGACTTGTTTTTTATCGGAACGGTTCAACCAGTTGAACCACCGGGTGAAATCGGGTTTCAAATTTGACAAAATTATATGAGAAATGATGAAGTAGTTGTGGAACCCGTGACAATGTTTTTGAAAGGAGACCAAGTAATTATAGTTTTTGGTTTATTTTGCTTTGACACATGTAATTTGTCATTTGTATAATGTTATTTTAAAAATGTTGCTCTTGCACCATTTAAGGGACTAGCATATATGAATCGTCGTTTAAAAGTAAATATATATTGTATAGTACTTTTCAGGTGTATCAATAATGTTATGTAAGTTTTTTAAAATCACAAAAAATAAATAGTATTGTTATCTTTAGCGATAATTATTTGTACCTCAAACAAATAGCTTTGAAGAATGCATAAATATCTATACAAATTGATAGTACAAAATAATCTTATATGGTGATATCCAATTTGCAAAGTTACAATTTTAAAAGCCACACACCAAATGATAAACGTTACACATGTAAAAAAAAGTTATCACTGCCTAAATTACTGACAAAACAAGAAAAAGTGGTCACACATGTTGGCTATACCTCTAAACTACAATATAATATTGCCAACTACATAATACCGTTGCTTTTTGTAATGCTTGAATCTATTGTTACTAAAAATCTTAATAACTTAAAACAATCCTATTAGAAAATATACTCACACACTTAGATCGATTCCACATAATTTTTTAAAAAACTATATATTTATGCTGCTATGCAACCACGCATCACAATTGTAGTTATTCGAAAACGATTATCTAATGCTACAAATACAGTTTGTTGAAAGAAACTTATAGGTCATCGGAACTTTGCAGAAAACTAAACATCGCTGCCGCTATTGGCGCGGACTCGTCTAGTAATGAAAATATATGTATTAGTTTTGCAATTAAATCAATACAAAATGTTAACCGATTTTGTTGATTGGTTAATGCTTAATTTTAGCCAAAATGTTTAGTAGAAATTGTTTTGAGGTTAATGTGTTGAGAAATTGAAAGTAGTGTGAATTGAAAATGAATATGTAAAGGATATATATAGTAAATTAAAAACATTTGATCGTCACAAAATAGTCATCGGTACGCCGCCATTGGCGGGTACCTTCTAAGTATACGATATAAAAAAAAGAAAAGTGTTGAAAATTAGAAAAAAAAAAAAAAACCCGACTAAAAGTAGAAAAATTAGGAAAGATGGAATGTTAAGTGAAAATAAAAGAGGGGGTTAGAGTGCAACTTGTAAGTATATAAAAAGAGGCATATGCTAAAGATTAGGGTTACACACACACACCGCCTCTCTTTTATATTCTCTCTCTCTCTCTCTTAATAGTACTTTGCAGTTTCTTTTCCTCAAATGGGATCTGCTAGTTTTCTCTCTTGTACTTTCAAAAACCAACCCACCCACCCAATCGATATTTATAGGAAAATTGATCTATACTTATTGTTACATCAAACACACCCAATCGATCCCCCAAAAAAGATAAAGCAGCAAATTTCAATTTTGTTATACCTCTGTATTCCCTAATTGCAATCGATGCAATGAAATTATTTTTTGTTCCTAATTGCAATCAGTTGTATGCACCCGAGGATGTGATTATTATCAATCACAAAAAAGAAGAAGATAGTATTTTATTTCAAGATCCACAACTATAGTGATGGTCGAAAAATTGGATCCACACCCACGGTATTTTTTTATTATTATTATTTTTTTTATTTTTTTTATTTTTTATATATATAAATATTATTTTATTTAAACTAAATAAACACCACCTGGGCTTTTTGCTTTCATACATGGGCTTTTGATTTAAGTGGCCATTGGTTATGCGCTTCTGATTCAAATGCTTATTGTTTATGGGCTTTTTATTTAAATGGCCCTTCAAAGCCCACATTGTATACCACCATTTTTTAAGCTACCTAAAAACCCCTTACACGCCTCATTTGTTCAGACAACTTTTGATAAACCCTAAAAATTTCTTGCAACAACTGCTCTGCTTTTGCTAATGGATGGTGTTATGACTCAAGCTCAAGTTGATCAAACTTTAGCGGTAGTTTTTACATTTCTATTTTTTTTCTTCGAATTTTGTTACGATAATATTTTGGGTGTTTGGCTCTGTTTGGTTTAGCTTTTGTTTAGCTACCCGCCTTTGTTTTAGTTCTAAATAAATAGACATAGGTTTATGCATTTAAATCTTACATTCTAAACTCTAAAGTTTTAATTTTTGTGCATTTATTCCAGTCTTGCCTCTTTTTTTAGAGGCAAAACAAGGGATTTGTTTACTTGTTGATACTATAGTGCAATTGTGCTGTTATGCGGTCAGAAGTATCTATATGAATTCAGTGTTGTTAATGCAGCTCTTTTTAATTTTTTTTTTTATTTCTTATTTTAATCAGGAGTGTGCTCAACTGTTTGCTCACCGCCCAATGACCATTGAACCAACTGAAGAACAGGAAATCTTAAATCAGAGGTAGATATGAAACTTATGAATGCTGTCTGTTTTGTCTTCAATCTTTGACATCTTTTTTTCCCTCTAGATTGGCAAGGTATGGGTTTCTACGCGAAACCGTTACTACAGATTACAACTGTATCGGGGACTGTGCTTTGAGGGCAATTTCTACCGAATTTCATTCACACGATGATAACCATGAGCAAGTCCGTAGTGCCGGAGTCGCCAGGGTAAACATCAATAACTTCCACCATTTTTTTTTTAGTCTTAAATGCCTTAAAATCTGTTTTGCTTGTATAGTTGATTCAATACCAACTTCACTACCAGAATCTGGTGGTTAGGCCAGAAGAGACTTATGAACAATATGTTGCGAGAATGTCACGGTATGAACTATATTGTTATATTTAACAACTTTATATCCCCCTTTCTAATGTCTGGCTCTCTAACTTTTGCAGCGAAGACGAGCATGTTGATGCTGTTTTCATATTTGCAGTTTGTGAAGCGGTTGATTTTGTTACAACCTTTTTTTGTATACAGTATAATACACTTTTCTTTATGATGCAATTGATATTAATGTTATTTTCTGTTGTGCAGTATTCTTTGCGAATTATTGAGCTTGTTCCCCTTGAAGACTACTGCATTGCTGAGTATGTTCCACTCAGCAGGAGAATCCGTAAGAGTAAGTATTTGTGACTAAATATTGGTATCTGTGTAACTCTTCATGTTTAACTCATTTATAATTTTTTAATAAGTATTGTTCTATTATTAATTTTTTTGCAGCTATCCGGATCGTGTCTTCGGATCGTCACACGGATCCCATGCATGTTGCTTTTTGTGTTGAAGGTATAACTTTTTACCTTTTTTTTTCTGCCTTAAAGTAGTCTTTATGATTGTTTTCTAGTAACTATAGCTAGTATATATTATTTTATTTTAGAACAAGAGGATGCTGGGGATGAAGGGGATTCTGATGATGAAAATTAAGATTTCTGGATGAAAGGTAATCTCTTATAACTTAAGTATGATAAAAATAAGGCCTTAAGTTTTTATTTGTTGATTTGTGTACAAATTGTGGGTGATGGCCCTATTATTAAGAGTTCTGGAGTAGTTTTTTTGTTCATTTGTGAGTTTATGATAGATCAACACGGGTTCTTTTTTATCTAACAATATACAATTTGTGTTATATATGGTTTTTATGGATTTCATTTTGAATTGTATAACTTGAATGATTGTGTTTCTTCTGACTTGAAAAAACTGGTTGCGGAATAGGATACCAGTGTTTGTTTCTGTCTTGTCTGATTCATGTTTGGGTTAAAATAAGGGTGTGTTTAGACATGTGCAGTGGAATTAGTGTGTTTTCCGGTTACCTATTTGGGAATATATACTTTGGAAAAAGAACTTGTATCTTTTCAAGTACCCTATTCAAATTTTAGACTGCCCCCTTTGAATTACTAAAACATATGTCTTTCTGAGTAAATTGTGAGACTTTGCAAACCATAAGATAGCTTTCTTCGTGTGACTTTTGCAACATTTTTTTGGCTATAATTTAGGCTGCTGCATTTAATATGGTTCTGTTGGCCTATTAAGATAAAAAGTTTATAGCGAACGAGTGATGCTTTCAAATAATTTATGCTTACTCAAACTGAAAATATGTGAGCCTTTGTAGTGCTCGTAATGTTGTCGTTAGATATGAATTGTTCTCAAGCTAAACAGCCTTTATGAGGTGGATCTATTTATATATTTTGCTTTCTTTTTTATTTTTATTCTTAGCAATGTTTCTAGGTTGAAAAATTAAATTTATTGACCCTGCTATTGAATTCTTTTTGGCTCCTGTTACCTTTCATCTTTGTTAGCTGAGGACTATTAGTTTCTATTTAAACAAAATTAGTTAATATCACTTGTTTGAATATTTCACATGTTGACGAGTAGCTTATAATACCCAGATGGTCTCTTCTTATTTTGCCACCTTTTATGTAATACTTCCAGGTTTAACTCAATTGTTGATGTTTGCTAATATTTTATGATGCAGAAGTAGCAGCAGCAGCAGCAACGTCAACATAACATTGTCTCCAACAACAACTACTACTTAGTATCTTGTCTTTACTCAAATGTCAACTTGAACCTTAACTACTACTACCACTACTACTATTACTACTTTGGTCTTTTAATCCTAGCTTTTTGCCTATCTGTATGTATGTGTACGGCTGAATGAATGAATGAATTATCATATTTTGGGCAATGCCTTGTGTCATCATTATTATATGCTGCTGGTTTGTTTGATATATATATATGATTACTGGTATGGATAAAGGCATTCCACCCGGTAAAATATGGAATGGATGCTCTGCTTATATGGTCCTTTTACTGCACTGTATGGATTTTAGCCTTTGGATTGATAAAAACAAGTGTATAACTGTAATTAACATATAGCACAAAGTAGAAGAAACAGAGCTATATACTGTCAATGCCTACACTACCAGCTAGGGGTTGCAATGCTATCAAGCTCTTATTGCCAACTGCATTAAACTTCTTACCAGTGGTATTTGTACATCACAAAAACAGTGATTGTATGCTTCCAACATTAATTGGTGCTTTTTCTGGTATCAAACATTTTATTCTCATGTAATTTTGGAATATGAATGTTGCTGTTGTTTGGAATCCTTACCACTACAAATTCTCTTTTTTTTGCCTATATGAAACTTGTTTTTGGTTCCGGGGTTTATCTGTTTCAAACCAATTTCTCACACAACTTGTTAGTCCAAATAAACATCTGAAATGGCTATAGTTACGCTGTTCGCTGCAGTTGAAATGAAGTTGATTTTCAACACACACTTTTCATCTTCATGACATTCAAGCCATGAGTTGTCCTTCCGATTTTGAGTTCTATTCGTAGGTTCAGGTTTCTCGGGTTATTATGGTTGAGAATTTTTTAAGGCAAAACCGAGTCTCAGTTCGATACGGGACATTTTGAACCAGAAGACCCATATTGCAAATGCATCTTATGTTAAAAATGCATCACAGACCCACCACCAGGTTTGCTTTGGTTTCCTTCCACTACTGGAGTTTTTGACGCTTCCATGGGTCTCATAACATCTCGATCATGTTTGTATTGACACGCCACTAGACGTATCACATTTGATTATTATTCTCTTATATATATCAAAAGCATTTTGTAGCCACATGTCATGCTAATGATTTAGACAAAGCTAAAGGTGGTTATCCTGCCATTCGTGACACCAAAAATGCTCATTTGAAGCCCTCGCTTTCTTCCAACGGATGGTCTTTACTTTTGTCCACTTGACCAAACCAGGCTCATTTACCCTTATGATTCTGACTTCTTCACACTTTTTTGCAACACCTGTTTACAAGCATCGACCTCAAAAGTAAAACAATACGTTTGTAATCCAGCTATTAACTTAATACTTGTGCAAATATAGAAGTTTAGAGATCTAAACACTCCAGTTAGCTGCAAGGTGCTTAACTGACACACAAGTCTTCGAAATCCTTTGTATGCCAGGGAAGATATCTTCATTTTTCATGTTGAGTCCAAATCATACTTCGGTTGATATATGTTCTCAATTCGGGCTCCTACGGCCAGCAGATATCTTGCTCTATTCCTGGGACGGAGGGCAAGACGTATGTGTCGATTTGACGGGGTCCCCTCACGCAAACTGGTATGATTGATTTTGTGCCAGGTCGTGTGGTGATTGATGCCGCAAAATGTAAGTGCGTCAAGTACGGAGCTAAATGTGCGGATATTGGATATGGGTCAATTGATCCCTTTGTCATTTTCTTCTTTGAGGGAACTTGAGGCAGATGAGGTGACCTTACTTAAGCGGATCCGGAAGATCTCTATAACTCAAGACATTGGAGTGTGTGCTGCTACTCATATCTTCAGTATGATTAGTTTTGCTATTGCTAAAGGTGTGAGAGCCCAGATAGTTTCAAGGCTCCCCACTAATTTCTTGTAATCCTATGGTTTTGTTTTTAATGAAAGTGATAATAATAATAATAATAATAATAATAATAATAAAGGTGTGGGAGCCCAGATTGTTTTGAGGCTCCCCACTAATTTCTTGTAATCCACTGGTTTTGTTTATAATAATAATAATAATAATAATAATAATAATAATAATAACAACGAAACAAATGAAGGAAAGAGTACTTTAGTTATTTTTGCATTAACAAACAAGGATATTTTAGTAATTTTACATTAGTTAACTGGTCAAACTAACAGTCAACAAAAAATTGAAATGAACCTGTTACGGGTCGTCAGATTTTAGGATTGGATCTGTTACTTTTCAAACTAATGGACTAAAAGTGTTATACCCGGCAAACCACAAAGACCAAAAATGTAGTTAACTCATGTTTATTTGTTTTTGGTGAAAAGCATAAATTAATACTTGAATTTGAATTGATCGATAGTACTTTTACGAGCTTTTTGAGCTAAATGAATTTTTGTTTCACTATTTTCGCAAATTGGTACGTATGCTATGTTAGTTGTATTGGGATGAGCGGTTGATAATTATAGATAGCGCTATTTAAGGAGAAGCCCATCCCCCACTCCTCCTATATTGGAGTGCATAGTATCGCCTTACTCATGCTAGCGATAGACATGGGTGTCTTAGGGCAATTGCGGGTAGAATCAGTTTAGTAGTGGCTCCCCTGCAATAATATTTCTAGAGTACACAAGCCTAGAATTTGGAAAATTTAGACAATCGATTAATTTCTCACTACTTTGAATTATTTTGTGTACTTAATCATGTGAACTCAATAACTATGGCCATAGTTGACAAGTTTTATCATATTTTTCAGGTGTTCGTCAGTAAGTGGATATTTTATAGATGCATTGTACGGACATTTCTTTTAAATGTTGTTATCTTAAAAATAATTGCTTTATCATTGAAACTCATGTTTAAAATTTTATGACTTGTCTTTTCTGAACTTATGACTTGTCTTTTATAGATGCATTCGATC
The DNA here is from genome assembly GCA_910596185.1 of Chrysanthemum makinoi. Classification (NCBI taxonomy): domain Eukaryota; kingdom Viridiplantae; phylum Streptophyta; class Magnoliopsida; order Asterales; family Asteraceae; genus Chrysanthemum; species Chrysanthemum makinoi. Next base: position 76,927,159 of record OU343225.1, on the reverse strand, counting down.
GGGAAGCGGAATGATTGGACTCAATACTGAAGTATCATATTTTCTTTTATAAAAAAAGTGTTGGTGGTGGGTGGTGGTGGTGGTAGGTGGCGATGGTGGATGGTGGTAGTGGGTGGTGATGGTGATGGCGGTGGCGGTGGGTAGTGGTGGTGGTGGAGGTGGTAGGTAGCGGTGGCGGTGGTGGTGGTGGGTGGCGATGGTGGTGGGTGGTGGCAGTGGTGGTGGTGGCAGTGACGGCGGTGATGGGTAGTGGTGGTGGTAGGCAGGGCCGTCCCGTTGATTTTGAGGGCCCTGTGCAAAAATTTCAAAGTCGGCCCTTGATTTATAAATTTTAGTGTACGTACAAATGACTTAATATAGATGTCCTAGTTTGATGTTAGATATATAGTCTTAATAGCACGTTTATGTATTAGATCATTTAACTTTGATTCTTTTTAGTAAAAACTATATCATATTACTAAGTACTATAACTTTCGAATATAATGATTAAAAATCAATTGATAATGAAATAAGCTAAAGGTTTTGAAGTAATTTTTTTAAACATGGTTAAATGCAAGCATTTTTCTATATAAAAGATGATAGTCACAAGGTAAAAATATTTGTCCTCTAAAAAATAAAGTTTTTTTTTTTTTTTTTTTTTTTTAAAGAAATTATCATATGTTTTGGTCTTTCCAACAAAGGAATTTGAAGTTTCAACTATGCAATTATTTAACCTTTGTTGAGCAGAAAAATTAAAGTTAAAGGGTTAAAATAAAACTTTCAATAACTATAAGGGTGTAAAGAAAATAACCAACAAATTTTAGGGGCCAATAAGAAGACAACAAAAAAAAAAAATCAATTGGGTCTTGTTCTCCCCCTATCCCAGACGCTGTTCAACATCATTAAAACATGAAGCTTCGTTTTTTTCTTATTGTGACTCTGACTATAATTTATATATTAAACGCTAAAGATGCTTTTATCATCTCTAACTTTGTTAATATTAATTTGAACATTTTAGAAATTGGAGGCCCTTAAAAAACGGAGGCCTTTAGCGGTCGCCCACCCCACACATGCTTAAATCCGGCCTTGGTGGTAGGCGGTGGGTAGCGGCGGTGATGGCGGTGGCGGTGCTGGGTGACGGTAAATTTAACGGTAAAGGCAGAAAATGACTAACATTGCCATTATTGAACAACCACAAGGACGAATTACGGAAGGAAAAAAAGAAAAAAAATGAGTTGACCTGGAATAACATGTCAACTCATTTTTGTTACCTGCATCAACCGGTTCTTATTGGTCACAATGAGTTATTTTGAAGTTCGTTATTCACAATGAATCATTTTAGAAAGTAGGTTACCATAGAGCAAAGATCAAATGAGAAATAATAGTCAAATGAGAAGAATGAGAAGTAACCACAACCGTACATTTCAGATGCACCTACAATAAAATATGCAACTCCCATGAATTTCTCTTTATTCATTTAAAATATATGGCTAAGAATATTTCTCATTTTTCTTATTATATTTTCTCATCTCACTAGATCTATACCCTACCATTCTATAGCCTTTACCCTAAAAAAGTAGTAATAGTCTTAAACTCTTAATTAAACTTTTCTTCAAAAGTGTTTTAGTAAGTTGAAAGAGTGTAACGTGATGATACCAAAGATAATGTTACAAAATTGGAAGTTAAGGTACTAAATTTACTCGGGCTTTGTGTTGGGGGCAATTCATGCCAATTTATTTGTAAGAGCTCTAGGTGTCAAAACGAGGGGTAGGTTCGTCGTCGTGCCACCTCAGCGTCACATCAGCATCTCATTTTTCCACAACTAACCTTAAACAAACCTCTCCTCACTAATAACAAACCTCAACCTCTTCATTTAGGGCCCACCACTACCACTTTATTTTTTTATTCAATTTTCATTTCCAAACAAACTAAATAAATTCATTTCATTCAAATTAAAAATACAATACATAAAAATAACAACACTTACTAATAAAAGCGATACTGAAAAAAACGACGGGTAAAAAAAATACAACACACGGGTAAAAAAGCGACGGGTAAAAAATACAATACTACTTCGAGGATTTGATGATATTTCTTGAATAGACGTTCCTGCCTCTGCGGATGATTTACGCTTTACCGGGAAAGGATTGGTACTCGGATCTATCATGAGAAAATCCATCTCGATCTTCTCTTGCCACGTTTTTCCTTCTCCGCCTCGCCTCGTAACAAGCCCTTTGAGCATCGGCTTTTGAGCATATATTTCGGATATATGTCCCGAAAAACTACTCGTTTGACTTCCACGGAGCTTGCGCGCTTGGCGTTGAAGTCGACTTCTTTCTTTGCGGCTCGTTTGCATCCATCTCTTCAGGCCGAGGTCGTTTTTCGGGCCCGAATATATCCTCGAGACATGTAATGTCAATAGGATCTTCGGCATCCCACTTGGGATAATTTTTCAAAACAGCCCAACATTTTTCATACCCAAACTCCCTCCCACCAAAACGCTGCGTAAAGTTAACTTTGGCATTTGCGAGATGATCATGCTCATTTTCACCACTTCCGTGAAGATGTTTGTAAACAGCGTTAAACTTCTGGCAATCACCGTTAATCCTTGTCCATTTACCAGTTATCATATTCTTGCCACGCTGGTTATCAATGGTCTTAGAATTGAACATTTCGAGAATGTCGTTCCAAAAGAACTCCTCAGGACGATCATTTCCCATATCTCTATCTTGGGAAATTTCTATCCAACACTGCGCAAGTAACATTTCTTCATTCTTGCCCCACTTCCTCCTGTCTGCTTGTGCTACGATTCTTCGTCGTCGTCTGCGTCCAAATCTACAACAACTTTTTTTGTCTTCGTCTTTTTGCCCCTGCCTTTCGCCGGTTCACGTGCTTTTGGAACTTTGAATTGTGAACCGGGCGGTTGTGATTCCATTTGTGCCAAGCTGTAGAGGCGTGACGGGCTAAAAACTGTGGAGGTTGTGGCGGGTTAAAAACGAGGTGATGGAAATCGGCCGGGTAATTTCGAAACCTTGTTGAAACTGATATTGTTGGTTAAGCATTATTTCTTGTGGAGACAGGTTGGAATTGGTCGAGGAAGGGGTAGACGGGTTTGAAGAACCCCCGTATTGTGGTGGGTTTGAGTTAAGTAGGTTTGTGAAGTATCCCCCGTCATTTGGGTTTTGAGACATTGTGAGCTAATTTTTCTTTGGGTTAAATAAGAATGGAAGATTTTGGGTTTGAAGATGTGTAAAAATGGTGAAGATGAAGATGGTTTATATAGAGGTGGTGGGTTTTTAAAAAAATATATATATTTACTTTATATATATCCGTTTAATAACGGATATATATACGTTATTTGCTTTTGTGTCAGGTGAGCATCTCGTCGTCTCCACGATTTGGAACGCAACGACGAAGCACGTCATGCTTCCACGGTGTCACAACGAAGCTCGGCGAGGCGATGACCTGGACGACGAAGGGCACGACGAGACCCACACCGGGTGCTCTAAATATGTCATTACAAGAAAGTGACATAAAGTTAACTTTAATCTTCAATTATACATGTAGTTAGAGGAATTTTTTCTTTTTATTTTTTTATTTTTTTTGTAACCATGGTATCCGACCTTTTGGCCGACCAATCCCTGAGATTTGAACCCACAGCCACACATACTCAAACCAGGTAAAACTCTCCCTTTTAAGAAGGTTGGCGTGGCCACTTCAAAGTTGTTTGCACCTAGCAAGAATTGAACTTGAGACCTCACACATTTGAAAAGTGATAGTCACAAGCCCTTTTGCCACTAGAAAACCCTAGAGTGGTTAGTTAGAAGTTTGTTACATAAAATATCAACAACTTGACAGAGAAAAAAATAATCTGGAGTCGATAAAAATAGACCCTTAGTGACTTGAATATGAATTGTTGGGACATGGTATTGGAGCTTTACTTGGAAGTGATAAAAGACTAGTCCCAACAATCACACTAATTTACCTTGCACCTCAACGTCATATTAGCTTTTCACTCTCAATAGTCAGCAGTCCCTCACCTTGTATTAAAATACACACTTTTATATATGCCCCGCTAAATACCACACACACACACACACTTAAAAAAAATAAAATAATAAATAATAAAAACACTCGAGGGGGACCCACTATGCACGAACAAATATATGGTTCCTTTCGTGAGCATTTTTGACTCACTTCACGCGGTACCCAATTGAAGCCAACGGTGGTTGCGGCGTGACATGGTGAAATTTTGGCTCCCCGGTGGGAGCGGTCTAAGAGGTCATTGAATCTAAATGTTCTAGGATTGGATGAAACATTAAAAATGTGTTTTAGAATTCCTAAGAAGTGAGGATTTAGGTGGTGTTTGAATTCGACGTAATTGATTTAATATGAAAAAAAAAACTGAATTCATTAAATAATATGAAAAGTGTTTGTTTATAACTTAATAGAAAAACATGATTGAAAATAGAATAAAATACACCGTTGGTCCCTAAACTTGTCTAAAAACATCGCATGGAACCATAACATGGATTTTTCGTCGTCAGTAGTCCAAAGTATGATTTTTTTAGGCTAAACTGCTCCCTTGACCCGTAATGCCTAGGTCAATATTTTGTTGTTGAGGGCAAAAGCGTCTTTCACTGTAACGTACTTTATACAGCCCATTGTACAATGTTTGTTGTTGCTACATGTTTGTGTAACACAGATTTGTCGTCAGTTATCATCTCTAAACTACCCTACAAAAATTGTCTTCTCAGAACAATAATCCTTTTAACATGGTACGTTGATGGTGTGGTAAGCAAGCTATAATTCGCACTTCGTGGACCTCTGCCAACCCGGGGCGTCGATTTCTTGGTTGTCCTGTTGAAGTAAGTATTTGAGATATATTGTATTATTTTGTGTTCGCTAGTAGCAAACTACATTGTAACAATGGTGGTTGTTTAATAACTTGCCATATTCATGATCAGGGGTCTTCTTATCGGTGGATACGATGGTATGATCTGAAAATGTGTGCTCGTTCAAGAATGATCATACCCGGCCTTTTAAGGGGGAGAAATGAGCTTGAGGCAAGATTAGAAGCGACTCAAGGTGATGTGTGGAAGTGGAAGATTTACTTGTTGCTCAGTTAAATATTGTTCTTAATTGTTTATGCAATGGGTTAATTGTTTAGCTTTAATGTATGAGGGCGGATGGTTAATGTAGATTGTCTTGAATGGTAGTAACTTTGTTTCCCATATGGTTATGAATTTTGATCTTTTGCTGAGTTTACCGTATGTTTATGCACATGGTTATGAATTTGCTTATATTTGACTTTTAATTGTCAACATTGTTATAAAATATTGAGTTTGGTTAGATTTTGGCTTTGTTGACTTATGTTTATGTAGATGGTTAGCAATTTGTTTAGGTTTTACTTTTAATTGTCAATATTCTTATGAGGTATTGGCTTTGGTTAGTTTTGGCTTTATGCACATGCTTACTAAAGAAGACACAACTTCTTCTACATCACCAAAGACAAAGTTTGCAGGTATAGTTGATGTTGTCATAGACTTTGCAATAAGAGACAATCAACACTTTATGCAAATTATGCACACAACAAGTTTAGTCAATCTATGAAAATACACAAACATGACATAGTTCCATATATAATGTAAATGGATATAATTTCAAATGCATAAAATTATATATTTTTCGAAGCATGAAAATTAGAGTTAGACACACACATATTTTTTTAAAGTACATAACTTGTCCATAGCAAATAAACTAGATGAAACATTGTTATGTTAAATAGCATAACAAAATTGACCTATGGTTAGGCCATCATTCTTTCCAATGTAGCTTGCTGCCTAGTCATTCTTCGTGCAGTAGGCTGGGATGAAGCAGGAACTGCTTGCACATCACTTGACTGTAGATGAGATTCAGTCTGTGATTGATCATGTTGTTGGGATTGAGACTGGGATTGCTCATGCATGATGGGATCTTCAGTTGATGGGATTGAGACAGGGATTGATCATGTGTGATGGGATCTTCAGTTGCTTGATCTTGATTTTCAGATTGAACACCACTTCCTTGAACTGTACTATCTTGACTTTCAACAATACTTGTACCTTCAGCTTGTTTATCTGTTGCAACTTTGTTACCTTTAGGATGTGTCTTCTTTGCTGAGCCTTTTTAGGCATTTGTTTGACATTTCCCTTAGGGCCAGTTTGACTACTTTTGAACTCCACCATGCCCAAGACATGTTTTTTGGTTATGTCCAGCAATGCCACAAATACTACACTTTACACTCTCCCAAGCCCTTGACAACTTATCGTTCTTCACAATCTCTTCGGCTTTCGGTGGAACAATTGTTGTGGGCATAGATGACTTTTCCCAATGTTCGTTGCTAGGTATAGGCTGGACATGATGTCTGTAGGTTGCTTCTCAAGTGATAAGATAGTAACAAGGATGAGCCCATGTTTCTACAGCTCCTACTTGTTGTCCATGTAAAGTCATATTCCAATTAGTAGCAACAACATGTTTACATGGTAAACCTGTTATCTCCCATCTTCTGTAAGTACAAGACTTGTCTACAACATTAACTACACATTGGTCTCCCCATGCTCAACTAACCTGAAAATTATCTCCCCCATTCCATAAAATATTATACTTAACAACCTCTTTCTTAATTCCATCTAGCATGTGTTGTGCAGTTGGTGTTAGTGACCCATTACTTTTCTCAATCACCATCACAACATGCATTATCCTCTTCATACAGTATTTCCTGATGTATTCTAAGGCTGTAATAATTAGTTTGTTTAAACCCTCAATTATTTTGTCATGAAACACTTGACACATGTTATTAATTAACACATCAGAATGAGGTCTCCTTAAAGAATACAAATAAAGATGTATTAATTATAACTTTTCATAGTGCATTAACAAATACCAATTAACTGAAATATATAGATGACTTACATGAAAAATGTGACCTTGACTAATAGATTGGTGGTATCTTACTTAACCAATCATGGACATGTTGATTAAATATCTTGAAAGCAGCCATAACTTTCTCAAACTGTACAATAGTTGAGGTTGTTGCACATTTCCACATATGGTCTTTGAAGGCCCAACCTTTCCATTGAAGTTTCATTTTCTCATGAATGCTTCTAATACAAAATATGTGTTCTGCATCTGGAAAAACATCTCTTAAAACTGCACTGATATCCTGCACAAAATCAGATAAATTTACTGTCTATTTCAAAACATAGGGACTTTAATTCATGAACATGTTAAAGGAGTACCTTTTGCATGTCACTAATAAAAGTCATTATTGAGTTTGGCTCAAGTGCTATATCATCAGATAAAAATGAAGAAACCAAGTCCATGATCCTATGTTTTATGATTCTGCAAATGCATAAGCTAATAGGTATATACCATTGTTGCTATCAATTTCCACAATTGTTAGCAGTTGACCCTTCAAAGGACCATCAATAGGAAAAGCATCCAGCCCCAACAACAATCTATGACAGACTTTAAATCTTTCCTTTAGTGCACCTAAACAAACATACATTCTCTTGAATTCTATTATTGGAAGAGCCTCATCTGCAGGTCGTTCCACATTCATCAGTACTGTTGTATTAGGGGTTCTCTTCTGTAACTCTTGAACATAATCTCTCAACATGATAAATTGTAGCTTGAATTCACCCCTAATGCCTATTACTGCTAATTTTTTGGTCCTTAAAACCTTCTACATGGACACTTCAAGCTCAAATTGGTTGGTAAGTTGATTATGAACAGACTTGACTGGAACCCGTGGATCTGTTTCAATTTGTACTGTAATTTGATTTGAGATAAAGTTAAGGTCAAAAGCTTCAGTGCCCTTGATTGCAAACATGTGTGTTGCTCATTATATTTTTTGACTGTCCATGGACCTGTCTCACCATGCCTGCCGACAAACAATAGCCATGGGCAGTGTATTTGGGAAGGCTCATTTTTTCTTGTAATCAATGCATTTATACCACTTCTGGTTAATTGACCTCTAGCTGCGCCTATACCCACTCCGACCATCACATGGGCCTGCAAGTGGAACACAACCCCTACATCTGACCCTTATTATTTATTTTTTTCATTCTTCATAAAAAGCAACTCTCTTCTAGTTTCTATTGAAGGCTCTCTTACCTTCTGTTTGACATCTACTGTAGTAGGAAAGTCTTGACCATAGTAGAAGCATGTGGTATACACTTCAGATGCAAACTCTGTCCTAATCCTTGGCACATCAGACTTACCTACCTCTGAGTCAGAAACATAATGAGTGTAAATGGCATCATCATCTATCACATGTAACGCATTTTCCTTTTGCGTATCATCACTTATATTAGTCGATGTTCTCGGTTTACGTAACTCAGTACTCCGACTCCTTGGACCAAAGCAAGTTGTAAATCATTCTCCTGAAAACTATTCTCTTCATTTGCTTGAATTGATTCATCACCTACATTGCCTAACTTACTAGTCTCACTTACTTGTAACAAAGTAACATCAGCAACATGATTCTCTTCCATGTTATTGCAATCAGCGACTGCGCTTCCTACATCACCTAAATGCTTATCCTGAGACAAATGGAACAGAGTTACATCAACATCAGGCTCCTCAAAACTGTTATTGCCATCAACTAGTGCTCTTCCTAATTTCTCTAACTGCTTCCCCTGAGTCACTCGGAACAGATTAACCTCAAAATTATCAGTCTCCTTAATAGTATTGTCCTGATCCATAAGTACTAAAGCACAATCACTGTTATCAATAGGTTGGCTGGCAAATGATGTGTTTAAGGTGGAAAATACAGGCTCAATATTTGGTAAATTGCTAGATTCACCAATATAATTGAGGTCCATAGGTACTTGTGTTAGTGCATAAAAGGATCTAGTGCAGGCTCATTATCAAGTTCATCTAAAACCAATCGTCTACAACACGGTTGAATAGCAGCACTAGCAACGTTTCTACTATGTTCATCCATTTCCCAAAAAACAGTCTTAAATCGAAGGTTGGTGCTTGATATTTTCTTACTTAGATTTATTAGATTTCATGAGTGACATTGGATTAGGGTTTTTTTTTTGGTAAGCTTCCAAAACAAGTTTGGGGATAAGCAATGAGTGCACATCTTAGTTATATAAGATATTATGGCGGGAAATTGGATAACACAAATATGCTACATAGTACATCAAGGTTAAAAGGCGATTCTACCCTCAACAGAAAACGGATAACGGGACATTGACCTGGGCATTACGGGTTTTTGGACAAGTTTAGGGACCAACGATGTGTTTTGAAAGAGTTAATTATATTTGAGAAAAAGGAAGAAGAAGAGGGATTAGTTATGGAAAATGGGGGAAAGAAAGGCTGATATAAAGTAAAGCAAGTCCGTCCGTACCGTCCCCCCCAAATTGATTAGATATCCATGCGACCGAAAGAAACCCTAACCCTAACAAAAAAAATGAAACGGAAATTGGAAGAGATGGAATCTGAAAACCATGAAAACTTTTCGGCGGCTATGAAGATAGTGAAAGGTTACTGTGAAGAGAAGAAGAAGAAGGAGGAAGAGTCACGACCACCACGGGAGCCTCGTTGGTCTGATAGAAACATGGCATTACATGTCTGGAGAGGTTTTTGTATGGAAAAGGGGTTGAAATTCCACAAGTATGTAGTCAAACCAACTAAAGACTATCTTAACATGCCCCGCGAAGAAGTCAGGCTGGACATGTTATGGAGAAAGGTTTTTAAGAATGAAGCAGCAGCAGCATCAACTACTACTACTTAGAAGAACCCGAACAAAACCTGGCCTATCTTTACTTTTATGTCAACTTGAACCTTATTAGCTACTACTATTACTTTTGGTCTTTGTAATCCTTTTCACCTATCTATATGTGTATGGCTGGCTGGCTGAATGAATGAATGAATGAATTAGAATCATATTACTATTATTTTAGGCTTTTTTTCTTCTTGTGTTAATTACCACTTGTCGTCGTCATTATTATATGCTGCACGCTGATCCTATATGTACTGCTTTGTTTGATATATATTCGACATTCAAATTACTACTAATATCTTTTATTCGCGCCTCGCCTCAACTTTCACTTATTATAAAACTCCCTGCTATCTCTCATATCTTTATGATCCGGATCTTTTCTGCAACACCTGTTTACAAGCATCGACGACTTACACTACCGTTTGAATCCAGCTATTATAACTTAATACTTGTGCAAATATTAACGTGTGATCAGAGGTGTGAATTTCATTATCAGTTGGTTGCATCTCTGTATTCAACTCGCTCACTCTTATCTTTGTGTAGGTGTTGCCGTGAGTTTCGTTATTCTTTTAAACAACTCGTACTTACACATACATCTATTTGATGTTAGTTAACAACTCGGACTCTGCTTCGTTTTGTCAATTTCAAAGTCTATGAGTCAGATTAAATTGAAACATCCACCTATACTTGATGATCCTTGACTGAAAGCTTTAGGAGCAGGTTTGAACTTAATTGCTATACATCACTATATTTGAGTGTCTTGTTTTTAGACATGTGATATACTTGAAAAAATTTTCTTAGCACATTTATATGTTTTGACAAGGTAGGCATGTTGATGCTAAAGACCGGACAAATGGAACATATGACGGACACTACCTACTTCCTAGGAATGAACCAGGTGCAGTGATGAACCTTGTTGTAAATGCTGCTTTTGGGAGTGAAGATAATGAAGAAACTACGGCCTGTAAAACCCTCTTCCAAAACGAGATGTTCTTTTTGGCTCGTGAGGTAGGATCATTGTTTTGTTATAGCTTAATTATATATATTTACTTCTTTTACTCTTGTTATGTATTGCATGTTTAAGCTCACTTTTTCTTATGCTTCAAATAGTTAAATGTGAATGTCATGTTGTTCAGGTTCCAAGGGAGTCGTTGCTTTTTGTTATAACCTCTTTTGGTAGTGTGCTTTCGTGGGAAGGGGATGGAGCTCCATTTGAGGAATCTAACCAGGACATTAATTATCAGGTATGCTGCAACACCCGACTCTCACATTTGATTAAACAAACAAAAACAATAACAAAACGACTTACCTTCTTTGTTAATGAAGTATTTATCTCTAATAGCAGGGTACCCGCGCGTTGCAGCGGCGAGTACCCTGAAATAAAATTTTTCGATGAATAATGTATTTAGTTTATTATGTTCTTTTTACCAATAAATTTACGGATATCAAAAATTTTGTATAGCCCGTGCCCGTTCAGGCTCGAACCCGTTGGCACGTGTCTGCTCGGGCTCGAGCCCGTTTGATCCGCGCCCGTTCGGGCTCAAGCCCATTTGGTCCGTTGCTCGTTCGGGCTTGAATATTTGTATAATGTGTTTTATTATTTGTAGTAGTGAAATTTAATGCAAGAATTGTATTTTATTTGGTTGTACAATATGATTGATAATTTATATTTCTTATGTAAGTGGTGTTTTAATAACTGTATTAATTATATTTATTGACCAGTTAAATAATTGACTACATAAATGTGGTATTTTGTTGTACACTATGCTTTTGTCTTGTACGTCTGAAAATTATGTGCATTAAAGTGTTGTACACTATGTTTCTTTTCTTGTAAGTAGTAGTCATTATAGTCATTAATAACATTGACTACTATAATAGCATTAATGTTGTAAGTCTGAAAAATTACATCATGCTTATTTTGTTGTACACTATGCTTATTTTGTTGTAAATCTGAAAATTGGTTGCAGTATTGTACATTGTGCTTAAACAGTTGTAATTTTTGGTGAAGGGGTGTTTTAATAGCATTAATGTTGTTTGATAGAATTTTGGTCTTAAAATGACACAACGCTTTATTTTGTTGTACAATATGCTTACTTTGTTGTAATTCTGAAAATTGGGTGCATTAAAGTGTTGTAAATCATGCTTAATTTCTTGTATGTCTTAAAATTAAGAGTGGAGTGCCTTCGTGCATTATAAGTAGTATAGATATAGATAAGGAGTAACTGATCTGCTGATATCTATTGGCTATGTAATAGATGACTATCATTCAGTAGCATTTTGACACCGTTGTTTCATTATCATCACTACACCAAAATCATAGTTTGGGGACGGACAAATTATTTGGGTCGACTTTGTCGTCCCAAATTGCATGTAGGACCCACACGTTTTCAACAAATACAACAGTCAACCAAAATGTTTTGGCACGACGCAAAAAGGCACGACATTTTTGTAATTATTTGTTTTCTAGTAATTTAAAATCTTTTTAACAAAACATTAAAGTAAATAAATACATCCCTGTTGGGATATGAAAGTGCTGAAGATATCAAAGTACTGAAGATATGAAAGTCTGTAAGGCTGCAGCAAATCTTGGAAGAAGTCAAATTGTCAAAGTCTGCTAAAGACAAAGTCAAAGTACTTGCAAGATAAAGTCAAAGTACTGCTAGAACAAAAGAAGCATTATATTCGTTTATGGAAAGAATTGTATTCCATGTTTAGATTACTTGTCGTACAAGGTTATCAATTGTAAACCGACTAGGATATCCTTGAGCCTATAAAAGGACTCCTAGATTGGCATTAGAGGTACGATTACATACGATTTCAGAAAAAGAGTTTTAGAGTTTACGAATTAGTGTTTTAGAGAAAAGTTCGATTATCTTAGAGTTGTATTAGAGTATCTGCATAATAACCAGATTTAGAGTTTGTTAATAAAAGTTTTCTTCTTAGCTTTGTTAAGTAAATTCCGCGTACTTGATAAAGATTGCTCAGTGTTTCTTTGTTAATAACTTAGGATTTATTCGAGGTTATTAAACCTTAACAAGCTAGTTAAGTTAGTTTGATTAAAGTCTATCGATCCAACAAGTGGTATCAGAGCTTGTGTGGAAACTCCGACTAGGAAGAAACCCTACTTCAACTATATTCAAGATGTCGACTGAAGCTGTTCCACCACCCTCAATCACCTCACTCAGAATTCCAATTATCAAGAATGGAGAATATGATCTACGGTGCATGAAGATGAGGTATATTGCCATTACGGACCATGCTCGTGGAATGTAATTGTGAATGGGAATGAAGTTGTTCAAGAACCTGTTAATGTTCCTAGACAACCTATAGCACCAAAGCGATCTTACCAGAAGCAACCATAAGGAATCAAGAGAGGCTCTAAACATTCTCTTGTCGCCATTCCAGATGGTCATCTTCTCAAGTTTCATGATGCTAAAGATGCTAAGCAGCTCTGGGCTGCTCTCAAGACCATATTTGGAGGGAATGAAGCCTCTAAGAAGATGCACAGAAACTTTCTGAAACAACAGTTTGAAACTTTCACAGTTGGAGAAAGAGAAAGTCTTGATGCTGCATATGATAGGTTTCAGAATCTCCTCAACATGTTGGAGTTATACAAGGCAGAAGTATCAGTTGAGGATGCTAATTTGAAGTTTCTAAGGAGTTTGCCATCCACATGGCATGTGATTGCTACTATGATCAGAGGACAACAAGGATTGGATGTTATGGACTTTGATGATCTTTATCATCAACTGAAGGTGTATGAACATGAGATGAGTGGTCAAACCAGTTCCAAATCTCACAGTATTGCTTTTCTATCATCTGAAAAGAAGAGCAGTACTTCCAAAAGTACTGCTTCTCCTCAAAGTACTGTTTCTCAAAGTACTGCTGTTTACAATCCCCCATCATATGCTCAGCAGGCCCCACCATCTACCACTTTGAACTCAGATAAAGTTGTGTGCTCCTTCTTTGCACAACAAGCAAGCTTAACTGTCACTTATGAAGAGGATCTAGCACAGATTGAAGAAGATGCACTTGAAGAAATTGATATCAGGTGGCAAGTTGCTTTGATCACTGCAAGAATCAAAAAGTACATGAAGAAGACAGGCAAAAGTATTGATTTCAAACCAAAACAAGGAATAACTTTTGACAAATCTAAAATTGAATGCTTCAATTGTCAAAAGACTGGTCACTTTGCAAGGGAGGTTTGCTAAGTATCAAGCAAACAGAACATCTGAGAAGCCTAAACTTGAGCTCAAAGAAATACCAATAACTGAAACAAAGGCTTTGATTGCTCAAGAGAAGTTATCGAAGTTGGTGGGTGAAGAATTTGATGATGAACCGGTGACTTCTGTATGGTAGCGATGGAAGATGCAGTTGAAGACACAGTGGAAGCATTGGACTGGAGCACGTTTTTGATGAAGAATCGAACATGCGCTGGAATCTGATGATGGTTTTGGAAGATTTGATTGGAGCAAAGAAAGTGAAGATGATCCTGTTCTTCTTGCTACGGTGGCTACTTCACCAACTCGGTCTCCTATCTCGAGGTATGCTCAAACTGTTATGAGTTTTATCAAAATTACTTACGGTTATATGATTGAAAGAGATAATTGTATTAGGGCTAGGTCTGAGGTAGCAGGTTATCAAATTACTTTAGAGTCTATGGAAGCTAAAATCATAACACATGAAAATAATGAAATGGCTTGGGCTGAAAAGTATGAACAACAGGATTACCAGTTAAAACTTAGTGAATGGAAACTAAACTGTAAAATTGCTGAAATTGAGACACTAACTAAGGAAATAGATGAGTTGTTAGCTAAGTTTGCTGCTTGGGGAGAGTCTGGATTGTCCCATGTTGCTTATGTTGAAAAACAGAGAAGGGCTTACATTAGAACAGGCTTAGGATTTGGAATGAATTTTAATAACATAGATGAAAACCAAACTAGTGATCAGGATGATGGTGTTTTTGAGGACATAACCACTAGTGATGATGAACTCATTAACTATGTAGATACATCTAGTAATGAGGGATCAATAAGTGAACCACCTCCTGAATATAAGAAAGACAATGGTTATCATGCTGTTCCCCATCCTATTAATCATCAACCCTCTAGGCCTGATGTTTCTCGTAATGTTGTAGACAGTCTAGAGTTTAGGAAGAAGCTTGTTGCTAAATCTAGGTCTGAGAAACCCAAAGAAACTGTCAAAAATCATGTTCAAAATCAAGCAGAACCTTTAAACCAAAGTACTGCTCAACAAGCAGTACCTTCTGAACAAGCAGTACCTTCTGCAAAATCGTTTCAAAACAGTACTGCTAAACCTTTTTGGGATAATTTTGGTCAAAACAGATTTTATCAGTCATCAAGAAGGCAAAATAATTTTGGGCATAGACATAGAAGAAATCACTTTGGACATATGGGTCAAAAACTGTGTTTTGTGTGTTATAGTCCTACTCACTTAATCAAAGATTGTGACAAACACTCAGACTATCTAAGCAAGTTTCCAAGGAATAAGTCTACAAATCAGAAACCTAGAGAGCACAAACCAGTGTGGACTAATTCAAATAGGGTTAATCACAGAAACTTCACACCAGATCATAGATACCCACATCAGAGAAGAACTTCAGTATCTCACAGTACTTTCCAAAGTACTGCTCAGAGACAAGGTACTGATAACACTGCTTGGAATAGGTATTCTAGGAGATCTAACTATCAACCTAGAATGTATCACAATTCATATAGGGGATCTAGATCACAGGAACCACCTGTTAAAACTGAATGGGTTAAAAGGGGAAGTACTGGTAAGGGACACACAGTACGTTCAACAAAAAGTGAATCAGATGTTTGTGTGACACAAGAAAATGCTAATAAACTGGTGAAAGAGATTTATGTTAAAAACCGAAAGTTTTGAAAATCCACATGCTAAAACTCAAAAGATAATTTTGGATCATCATTTGAAAGATAGTGGGAATTACATACTCAAGGAATTTGAGTTTGTAACTCCACAAGGGGAACACAAGTCAGTGATGGCTTGGGTTCCTAAGAGTTTCTAACTCTTTTCTTTGTGTGCAGGGCAACCCAGAAGAGGAGCTTAAAGATCATCTTATTGTGGATAGTGGTTGCTCTGGTAGTATGACAGGCGATAAAGAGATCCTGTCTGATTTTAGGAATATTAGTGGAGGAAAAGTTGCATTTGGGAATGATCCCAATGGAGGAAGAATTACTGGGAAAGGAACAATTAAAGCTGGAAGAATTGATTTTGAGAATGTCAGATATGTGAAGGAGCTGAAGTTCAACTTGTTGTCAGTCTCTCAAATTTGTGATAAAAAGCATCATGTGTTATTCACGACCGCGAATGTCTCATTCTTTCTTCTGACTTCAAACCTGTTGATGATGACTTGGTAGTACTCAGAGTACCAAGGACAAATGATGTGTATAGTTTAGACATGAAGAGTCTACATTCTTATGGAAGAGCCACATGTTTGGTGGCTAAAGCAACATCTGAAGAGGCACATCAGTGGCATAGAAGATTGGGCCATGTTAACTTCAAGAACATCAACAAACTGGTCAAAGGCAATTTAGTTAGAGGTTTACCTTCAAAGACTTACAAGAATGATCAATCATGTTTGGCATGCAAGAAGGGTAAACAACACAAAGCTTCCTGTAAGAAGATTGAGGAAAGAAATATTAGAGAACCATTGGAGCTATTACATATGGATTTATTTGGACCTGTCTCTGTGGCAAGTTTAAATAAGAAGAAGTACTGTCTGGTTGTTACTGATGATTGTAGTAGATTCAGTTGGGTTTTCTTTTTGGGCTTTAAAGATGATACCTTTGATGCTATTCAAACTCTAATTATAGCACTTGAAAACCAATTAAGACTCAAGGTTAGAGGTATTCGATGTGACAATGGAACCGAATTCAAGAACAAGCCTATGGATGACTTTTGTGCAAATAAAGGCATAAAGAGGGAGTTTAGTATTGCTAGAACACCACAGCAAAATGGTGTTGCAGAGAGGAAGAATAGGACCTTGATCGAAGCGCAGGACTATGTTAGCGATTCCAATCTCCTATTCAATTTTGGGCGTGTAAGTCTTGCATGCTATGTACTCAACAGGTCTCTGTCACACCAAACCACAGATGAAGACACCCTACGAATTGCTGATGGGCAATAAACCCAACATTCGTTTTATGAAGCCTTTCGGATGCCCTCTTACTATTTTGAATACCATTGATAATCTGGGGAAGTTTGATGGCAAGTCCAAGAAGGTTACTTATTGGGGTATTGCACTAACAGTAAAGGCTTTAGAGTATACAACAGAGTTACTAAGAAGATTCAAGAATGTCTTCATGTTGAGTTCTTAGAAGATCAAGACAATGAGAAAGGAAAAGGTCCTGATTGGATGTTTGATCTTGAGATTTTATCTCCTTCAATGAATTATGTTCCTGTTAGAGAAGAAAATCAACCTCTGCACAATGAAGAAGATATCCATTATGTTGTTCATGATGTTCATATTAGACCTGATGCTGTTCCTGATAAAGATCCTGCAAGTCCAAAACAAAGTACTGATGTTCCTAAGCAAAGTACTGTTTCTCCAAAACAAAGTACTGTTGCACCACAATCCTCATTATCTGCTGAGGATCAATCTATTCAAGAGGAACTTAATCAGATGCTTCTTCAAGATGTTTTAGCACATTCTTACACTGATGAACAAAGGAGAGCTTATGAAGAAGCAAAGAAGACTAAGACTGCAGAGTACTCTCACAAGATTACTGGACAAGACTTTCGACCAAAGTACTGCCTGCACAGTTGATACTTTAGATGATTTAGATGATTCTATCATGCCTGGATTAGAAGACACTGATGATGAGCTTGAAGATGAAGGTATTTTCACAGATTCCAATGAAGGTGCTGATTATACTAACTTGGATGATACATATGCAGTTCCACAGTCTCCAATCTTACGAATTCATAAGAATCATCCAACTGATCAAATCATTGGTCCTTCTACTTCTGGAATTATGACAAGACACAAGGCTAAGGGTTTCACTAAACCTCACAATGCTTTACTTAGCTTTGTGTATAAACAAAACAAGCTGAATCATAAGGACCATCAAACCTGCTTATTTACTTGTTTCATCTCTCAAGAGGAACCCAAGAATATTGCTCAAGCTTTGACTAAAGAAAGCTGGGTTGAAGCTATACAAGAAGAACTTCTTCAATTTAAACTTCAAGAAGTTTGGGTTTTATGTGATCTTCCAGATGGTAAGAGAGTTATTGGAACCGGTGGGTTTTAGAGTTAAAAGGGATGAAAGAGGCAATGTTATCAAACGCTCTAAGTTCTGCCAAAGTGAGTTTCTTTTTCTTATGAGCTCGGCTCTAAGCTCGATACCAATTGATAAGATCGTTTATGAGCTCGGCTAGGGATCAATAACAAAGATAATAAACATAATATGCAGCGGAATAATCAAAACAATACTTTGTTATTGACACAAGGTTTTTCATTCACCAATACTCTAATATAATACGTTTATAGAAACACGTCTACTAACTAAACTAATAACCTAGGCGTTTACATGAACATACGCCTAGGACACACTAATCTAAAACTAATACCCTAGACGTTCTCTCCTAATGTCTAGGCTAAACACACACCTTTTAGTCGACTACATTATTGGAAGACTTAAATAAAAACCTACACCTATGTCCTCTTTATATACTAGAGGATAAGGACTAAATAATAAAACTTCCATTGCAAGCAAGTCCTTCCATCTTTTAGTAGGTTTCCTTCTTGTCATATTAAGTCCCTCTTGTTTCATTCTTTTTGTCTTTATCAACTCAAACTTGTAATTCCCAACAATCTTCCCCTAGTTGATAATGACAAAACCATTCTTGAACGAACTTCCCTAGACGAAGTAGAGAAATTGAGATCAGGGATCTCACCATGAATGAAACAAGTATGTCTTCCTTTGTCTTCCCCTTGATCCATGCCATGTCACTCAAACATCTCTTCCCCTTTTTGTTATTATCCAAATAGGGAACATATGCAAATAATGATCTTGACTACCACGAACCAATACCATACTTCCAATCTAAGACTTCCAATGCTTTAAATCACCCACCATTACGCATCATAAGAAAAATGGATTCAAAACAATAGAAAACTTCAACTAGCAGTAGTAATAATGATCAACAATAGTAAAAATCAAACACTTCCCCTTGAGTGATGCATGTAGATGGTTAAACTTTTAACAATAAGCTTCCCCTAAAACCATATGTTAACCATCTTCTTGATTCTTCAAAATCTGTAGGCTTTATGTAATGATCACTTGTGAAGAAAACCAAATATAACGAATTTGATGAAGAAGTAGAATTTCCCAAACTTGTGTCTTAAATCTTGTACTATCCACGGAACTCCATACTTATACAAATCACCAAATATAAGTAGACCGCAATCCCTTGACAAGAATCCTCAACTAGTATGAGACACTGAGCACTACAATGTAACTCCTTCAAGTGATAGCCAATGTGTGCATAGAGCATCATAAGAAAAATCACACATTGCTAGATTCATCAAGCTATATTATAAGAACACAAACCAAGTAATTCCACTTCACCTTCAAATAAGTGATAAATAATCCTCTTCGTAATCAATTCTTCAATAAATCTCCAAAACGAGCCTTTTTTAAATCCTTTTAAGAACACTTAACCAAACTCCTTGTGTGTTTGAACCAAACAACCATTCTGTATGTGTGTCATCCAAAAATCATAACAATATGCTCGACTTCCCCTTAATTCCAAATCAGTCCTATTAGCAACACTTTTTTCTGTCACTAAACTGTCACAAAGCTGCTGTTAGCGACACATAATCTGTCACAAATTCGTCACCAACCTGTCACTATTGCAATTAGTGACGCTTTTTCTGTCCCTGTACTGTCACAAATCTAAACACAGTACTTTGCGTCCAAGCAGTACTTTCGGGGTCGAACAGTACTTTAACCAAAACTTGCAACAGCAGCAGTACTTAGAAAACGTAAGTAGTAAAAAAAAATCTGCTGTACTTTGTGAACATAACCAGTACTTTGATCAATTTTTGTCCACTGTCCAATCTCATGCCTCTGAATCACGATCAATTAATATCCTATGAAAACTTCGTACTGTACTACTTTAGCCAATCAATGTCGTGGAGTAGCAGTCAATAAACTTGTGTGGACCAATCACAAAGCATGTCTACCGTAACTTCCATATACTCCATCACACGAGATCAACCCACTTGCACTATTAAACCTCTATCATCACGTGAACCCCAATATTTTCTTGCGTGTTACCATCTTCACGTGATCACTCAATATATTATATCACCTTCTTCACGTGAATATCCCATCTGCAATTAATTAATTCAAGACCAGAATAATAATAATAATAGAACTTGAGAAAAATCCATGTGACAGCAACGAATCCAGTTTGTGTACGCATATATCATGTAGGTCCCTATCCATTATGTCAAATCCTTCAGCCGACGATAATAAACCTTGTAATCCCTATATCAAGAGCTCCTGTCTCTGATACCAATTGATAATCTGGGGAAGTTTGATGGCAAGTCTGAAGAAGGTTACTTATTGGGGTATTGCACTAACAGTAAAGGCTTTAGAGTATACAACAGAGTTACTAAGAAGATTCAAGAATGTCTTCATGTTGAGTTCTTAGAAGATCAAGACAATGAGAAAGGAAAAGGTCCTGATTGGATGTTTGATCTTGAGATTTTATCTCCTTCAATGAATTATGTTCCTGTTAGAGAAGAAAATCAACCTTTGCACAATGAAGATGATATCCAATATGTTGTTCATGATGTTCATATTAGACCTGATGCTGTTCCTGATAAAGATCCTGCAAGTCCAAAACAAAGTCCTGATGTTCCTAAGCAAAGTACTGTTTCTCCAAAACAAAGTACTGTTGCACCACAATCCTCATTATCTGCTGAGGATCAATCTATTCAAGAGGAACTTAATCAGATGCTTCTTCAAGATGTTTTAGCACATTCTTACACTGATGAACAAAGGAGAGCTTATGAAGAAGCAAAGAAGACTAAGACTGCAGAGTACTCTCACAGTACTCTGGACAGTACTTTCGACCAAAGTACTGCTGCACCAGTTGACAGTACTTTAGATGATTTAGATGATTCTACCATGCCTGGGTTAGAAGACACTGATGATGAGCTTGAAGATGAAGGTATTTTCACAGATTCCAATGAAGGTGCTGATTATACTAACTTGGATGATACATATGCAGTTCCACAGTCTCCAATCTTACGAATTCATAAGAATCATCCAGCTGATCAAATCATTGGTCCTTCTACTTCTGGAGTTATGACAAGACACAAAGCTAAGGGTTTCACAAAACCTCACAATGCTTTACTTAGCTTTGTGTATAAACAAAACAGGCTGAATCATAAGGACCATCAAACCTGCTTATTTACTTGTTTCATCTCTCAAGAGGAACCCAAGAATATTGCTCAAGCTTTGACTAAAGAAAGCTGGGTTGAAGCTATACAGGAAGAACTTCTTCAATTTAAACTTCAAGAAGTTTGGGTTTTATGTGATCTTCCAGATGGGAAGAGAGTTATTGGAACCAGGTGGGTTTTTAGAGTTAAAAGGGATGAAAGAGGCAATGTTATCAAACGCTCTAAGTTCTGCCAAAGTGAGTTTCTTTTTCTTATGAGCTCGGCTCTAAGCTCTGATACCAATTGATAAGAACGTTTATGAGCTCGGCTAGGGATCAATAACAAAGATAATAAACATAATATGCAGCGGAATAATCAAAACAATACTTTGTTATTGACACAAGGTTTTTCATTCACCAATACTCTAATATAATACGTTTATAGAAACACGTCTACTAACTAAACTAATAACCTAGGCGTTTACATGAACATACGCCTAGGACACACTAATCTAAAACTAATACCCTAGACGTTCTTCCCTAACGTCTAGGCTAAACACACACCTTTTAGTCGACTACATTATTGGAAGACTTAAATAAAAACCTACACCTATGTCCTCTTTATATACTAGAGGATAAGGACTAAATAATAAAACTTCCATTGCAAGCAAGTCCTTCCATCTTTTAGTAGGTTTCCTTCTTGTCATATTAAGTCCCTCTTGTTTCATTCTTTTTGTCTTTATCAACTCAAACTTGTAATTCCCAACAATCTTCCCCTAGTTGATAATGACAAAACCATTCTTGAACGAACTTCCCTAGACGAAGTAGAGAAATTGAGATCAGGGATCTCACCATGAATGAAACAAGTATGTCTTCCTTTGTCTTCCCCTTGATCCATGCCATGTCACTCAAACATCTCTTTCCCTTTTTGTTATTATCCAAATAGGGAACATATGCAAATAATGATCTTGACTACCACGAACCAATACCATACTTCCAATCTAAGACTTCCAATGCTTTAAATCACCCACCATTACGCATCATAAGAAAAATGGATTCAAAACAATAGAAAACTTCAACTAGCAGTAGTAATAATGATCAACAATAGTAAAAATCAAACACTTCCCCTTGAGTGATGCATGTAGATGGTTAAACTTTTAACAA
The DNA here is from genome assembly GCA_910596185.1 of Chrysanthemum makinoi. Lineage (NCBI taxonomy): Eukaryota > Viridiplantae > Streptophyta > Magnoliopsida > Asterales > Asteraceae > Chrysanthemum > Chrysanthemum makinoi. The sequence goes on along the minus strand of OU343225.1, from coordinate 76,904,805 downwards.
TAAGCTTCTCCTAAAAACCATATGTTAACCATCTTCTTGATTCTTCAAAATCTGTAGGCTTTATGTAATGATCACTTGTGAAGAAAACCAAATATAACGAATTTGATGAAGAAGTAGAATTTCCCAAACTTGTGTCTTAAATCTTGTACTATCCACGGAACTCCATACTTATACAAATCACCAAATATAAGTAGACCGCAATCCCTTGACAAGAATCCTCAACTAGTATGAGACACTGAGCACTACAATGTAACTCCTTCAAGTGATAGCCAATGTGTGCATAGAGCATCATAAGAAAAATCACACATTGCTAGATTCATCAAGCTATATTATAAGAACACAAACCAAGTAATTCCACTTCACCTTCAAATAAGTGATAAATAATCCTCTTCGTAATCAATTCTTCAATAAATCTCCAAAACGAGCCTTTTTTAAATCCTTTTAAGAACACTTAACCAAACTCCTTGTGTGTGTGAACCAAACAACCATTCTGTGTGTGTGTCATCCAAAAATCATAACAATATGCTCGACTTCCCCTTAATTCCAAATCAGTCCTATTAGCAACACTTTTTTCTGTCACTAAACTGTCACAAAGCTGCTGTTAGCGACACATAATCTGTCACAAATTCGTCACCAACCTGTCACTATTGCAATTAGTGACGCTTTTTCTGTCCCTGTACTGTCACAAATCTAAAAGCAGTACTTTGCGTCCAAGCAGTACTTTCGGGGTCGAACAGTACTTTAACTAAAACTTGCAACAGCAGCAGTACTTAGAAAACGTAAGTAGTAAAAAAAAAATCTGCAGTACTTTGTGAACATAACCAGTACTTTGATCAATTTTTGTCCACTGTCCAATCTCATGCCTCTGAATCACGATCAATTAATATCCTATGAAAACTTCGTACTGTACTACTTTAGCCAATCAATGTCGTGGAGTAGCAGTCAATAAACTTGTGTGGACCAATCACAAAGCATGTCTACCGTAACTTCCATATACTCCATCACACGAGATCAACCCACTTGCACTATTAACCCTCTATCATCACGTGAACCCCAATATTTTCTTGCGTGTTACCATCTTCACGTGATCACTCAATATATTATATCACCTTCTTCACGTGAATATCCCATCTGCAATTAATTAATTCAAGACCAGAATAATAATAATAATAATAATAGAACTTGAGAAAAATCCATGTGACAGCAACGAATCCAGTTTGTGTACGCATATATCATGTAGGTCCCTATCCATTATGTCAAATCTGCTTCTGTCGACGATAATAAACCTTGTAATCCCTATATCAAGAGCTCCTGTCTCTGATACCAATTGATAATCTGGGGAAGTTTGATGGCAAGTCTGAAGAAGGTTACTTATTGGGGTATTGCACTAACAGTAAAGGCTTTAGAGTATACAACAGAGTTACTAAGAAGATTCAAGAATGTCTTCATGTTGAGTTCTTAGAAGATCAAGACAATGAGAAAGGAAAAGGTCCTGTTTGGATGTTTGATCTTGAGATTTTATCTCCTTCAATGAATTATGTTCCTGTTAGAGAAGAAAATCAACCTTTGCACAATGAAGATGATATCCAATATGTTGTTCATGATGTTCATATTAGACCTGATGCTGTTCCTGATAAAGATCCTGCAAGTCCAAAACAAAGTACTGATGTTCCTAAGCAAAGTACTGTTTCTCCAAAACAAAGTACTGTTGCACCACAATCCTCATTATCTGCTGAGGATCAATCTATTCAAGAGGAACTTAATCAGATGCTTCTTCAAGATGTTTTAGCACATTCTTACACTGATGAACAAAGGAGAGCTTATGAAGAGGCAAAGAAGAAGAACAAGACTGCAGAGTACTCTCACAGTACTTTCGATCAAAGTACTGCTGCACCAGTTGACAGTACTTTAGATGATTTAGATGATTCTATCATGCTTGGATTAGAAGACACTGATGATGAGCTTGAAGATGAAGGTATTTTCACAGATTCCAATGAAGGTGCTGATTATACTAACTTGGATGATACATATGCAGTTCCACAGTCTCCAATCTTACGAATTCATAAGAATCATCCAGCTGATCAAATCATTGGTCCTTCTACTTCTGGAATTATGACAAGACACAAGGCTAAGGGTTTCACTAAACCTCACAATGCTTTACTTAGCTTTGTGTATAAACAAAACAGGCTGAATCATAAGGACCATCAAACCTGCTTATTTACTTGTTTCATCTCTCAAGAGGAACCCAAGAATATTGCTCAAGCTTTGACTAAAGAAAGCTGGGTTGAAGCTATGCAGGAAGAACTTCTTCAATTTAAACTTCAAGAAGTTTGGGTTTTATGTGATCTTCCAGATGGGAAGAGAGTTATTGGAACCAGGTGGGTTTTTAGAGTTAAAAGGGATGAAAGAGGCAATGTTATCAAAAACAAGGCAAGGTTAGTTGCTCAGGGTTATAGACAGGAGGAAGGGGTAGATTATGATGAGGTATTTGCTCCTGTAGCAAGGATTGAAGCAATTAGAATATTTCTTGCTTTTGCTTCATACATGGGTTTTCAGGTATATCAGATGGATGTCAAGAGTGCATTCTTATATGGTACTATTACAGAAGAGGTGTATGTGAAACAACCTCCAGGTTTTGAAGATCCTAAGCATCCAAACAAAGTCTATAAGGTGGTTAAGGCTCTTTATGGTCTTCATCAGGCACCTAGAGCTTGGTATGAGAGGCTCTCTACATTCTTATTACAACATGGATACAGGAGGGGAGCTATTGACAAGACTTTTTTTATCAAGAGAGATAAGAAGGATATCATGTTAGTTCAAGTTTATGTGGATGATATCATCTTTGGGGCTACCAAACAGTCCATGGTTAAGGAGTTTGAGCAGCTGATGCAGAAGGAGTTTCAAATGAGTTCAATGGGAGAGTTAACATTCTTTTTAGGACTTCAGGTTAAGCAGTCCAAGGAAGGAATTTTCATTATTCAAGACAAGTATGTTACAGACATACTTAAGAAGTTTAATTTTGATGATATGAAGGCTGTTACTACACCTATTAAATCTATCAATTCATTGGGAAAAGATGAAGATGGACAGCCTGTTGAAGTCAAGTTATACAGATATATGATTGGCTCTCTTATGTATCTTACTGCATCAAGGCCTGATATCATGTTTGCAGTTTGTCTATGTGCAAGATATCAAGTCTCACCAAAGATCTCTCACATGAATGCAGTAAAAAGAATTTTCTGTTATCTGAAACAACAACCTAAGTTAGGGTTGTGGTATCCTAAAGAGTCACCTTTTCACTTAGAAGCTTTTTCTGATAGTGACTATGCAGGTGATAATTATGATAGAAGATCCACAACTGGTGGATGCCAATATCTTGGAAGAAGATTAGTCTCCTGGCAATGCAAGAAGCAGACAATTGCAGCAACATCATCTACTGAAGCTGAATATGTAGCTGCTGCAAGTTGTTGTGGTCAAGTTTTGTGGATGCAGAATCAACTCTTGGACTATGGGTTCAATTTCAAAAATACTCCTATCAATATTGATAATGAGAGTACAATTTGTATTGTGAAGAATCCTGTCTATCATTCCAAGACAAAGCATATTCAGATTAGGCATCACTTTATCAGAGATTGCTATGAGCATAGGCTCATTAATGTGGTTAAAGTTCACACGGATGACAATGTAGCTGATTTACTCACAAAAGGTTTTGATGTGTCACGATTCAATCACTTGGTCGTGAGCATTGGAATGATTAACTACTAAGCTATGTTTAAGGGGAGGACTATAAGGTGTTAGGAATAGTCCTGTGTATTGCTTGAGGGGAGGATGTTAGTTTATACTTAGTTTTTATGAAGGTATTTGGCAAAGTACTGATTTCCCTGAAAGTACTGCTTGGGAAAGTACTGCTTATGTGGAAAGTACTGTTTGTCGTATTAAAGTACTGTTCCAACGGTAATATTGAAGGGTAATTAAAGCCAACGGTTATTTTATTTTGGGCAGTGATTTTTCAAATCCTACCTATAAATAACTACTTTCCGATTTTCCCTCTCACATTATTCTTTACATCTTTTCCATACTTATCTCCCAATCACCAATTCTTTCTTATTTGATTCAATCTTTATTGTGCTCACTTTTTCAACAATGGTGAATCGTTTAACCGTTTCCAAGCACAATATGGTGGCTAATTTGGACAAGACTGAGGCGAATGTGGCTTTCTATGATATCATTGATTATCTTACTGGGTCGCCTATTAGTTATGCTCTTTTAGTTGAGCCGGATATTATTGAACCATGGATTCAAGAATTTTGGGCTAATGCAAGAAATAACATGGAGGAGGATGAATACTATATTAGATCAACAGTTGCTGGACGAACTATCAAGATTACAGAAGCCTCTATTCGTGAAGATTTATTATTTGGAGATGACGATGGGGCTATTAGATTTGATAAGCAACTGATTTGGGATACTTTTAGGAATCTTGGCTATGAAGGCTCATTCACTGAACAAACATTCAAGAAGGCATTATTCTGTCCTCAATGGAAGTTTTTGATTCATGTATTGCTCCATTGCATAAGTTCTAAAAGCACTTCTTGGGAGCAGTTTGGTTCGAATATAGCATCTGCAGTGGTTGGTTTAGCTACAGACAGAATTTTTAATTTCTCAAGGCTTATTTTGGATGGGATGCTATCACATATATCTTCTGGGTCAAAATGGTTGATGTACCCAAGGTTTGTACAGGTTTTCTTAAACAAGCAATTGGCTGATATTCCAAAACCTACTGCTTTGTTACCTGTTATTGTGCAACAAGCCAAAATCTATACATTCATGGCTAGGCGCAGTGATTTGTTCAGAGGTGGAGATATTCCATTAACTACCACCATGATGGAAGTTGTTCAGGCTGTGCGTGATGATGCTGGAGAGGATGAAGAAAGTGAAGGTGCTGATTCTGTGCAAGGTACTGCTTCACAAAGTGCTGCTTCGCAAAGTGCTGTTTCTGCAAGTACTGCTTCTCTTGAAGGTACTGCATCATTACAGGGTACTGTTTCTCCAAGCCCTGAGGTTCAAGCAGAGATTGAAAGAACCCCTACTCCATCTCCTCAACGTTCTGTTCCTGTTTCAGAGGAACATTCACATCCTCACAGTACTGATCATACTATACCTCGTGAAGGTTTAACTTTGGATAACTATGCTTTAACAAGGGAGCTAGTTAGGTTGAACAAGACTGTTGAAAGTCAAGCTAAGGCACTTCGGAAGTTGAGACGTAGGTATATCTGGTTGAGGAATTTTATTAAACCATATATTCAAGGTTTCAACTTATGGGTTAAGGAGGAAAAAAAACGTCGTAAACAACTTCGAAAGGAATTAAAACGAAAGAAGGTTCCTAAGTCATCTTCTGTCAACTTGGGGAGGAATTTAGCAAAAGAAAATTTGAAAGAAGATGTTACAAAGAAGAAAGAATCTGTAATTATTTCAGATTCTGAGGAACAAGAAGAAGAAGAAGTACAAGTTCAAAGTACTGGTGATCAAGGTACTGATCATCAAAGTACTGATTTTCATGATACATCTAGGCAAGAAGCAATAACTCCAAGGGTATTGAATTTTGAAGAAGAAGCTGGTCCTTCTACATTTGTTATAGAAGAAGAGGAGGAAGCTACTTTTAAACCTATTCATTCTGCTAGTGATGATGAAGTAAGAACAACCAAGAGGAGGGGTTACTATTAGAGATGTACAAGAAGAAGAACAACCAAGAGCTTTTCAACCAGCCATTGATCCTAAAGACAAAGGGAAAGGTATTCTGGTTGAAACTAAGAAAAAGAAACTCACTTTGGCAGAACTTAGAGCGATTGAAGTGGCTAGGAATGAAGCTGCTGCTAGAAAAGTTCAAGAAGAGTTGGATGCTAAAGATAGAGAAGAACAGCAAGCTCAAGAAGCTAAAGATAGAGAAACAGCTCGAAAAGTTCAAGAAGAATTAGATGCTGAAACTGCTGAACCTTTACAATCTCCTACACCTGTTAGATATATGCCAAGAAGACCAAATTTAGCTAAGGATAGGAATGCTATGATGGCTTATTTGAAAGGTAGAGGATATAAGGGTTTACAAAAGTTAAACTATGTTGATATGAAAAGACTCTATGATGCTGAAACAGAAGCTTATAAGAAGAGTGTTGCTGATATTAAAGACTTTAGAGAAGAAGCTTATTGGACTGAAGCTGAAAGGAAGAAAAACTTAAAGAGAAAAAGAAAAACTGAAGTAACAGATGTTCAGTTTTCAAAGAAAGAAAAGGTTGAATTAAGATCTGAGACTAGTGATGAATTGAAGAATTATCTCAGAGTGGTAGATTTTGATTATACCAAGGAAGATGATGATATGAAGATGAACAGATCAAAGATCAGTGTTTTCAAAGTTGAGAAATCTAAGAATGGAGATTACATGGTTTTTCATAAGGAAGATGAAAGTTTTAAAGTTTTCAAAAGGATATGGGATTTGCTGCATGTTATTGATAGAGTAGACCTATTCTACTTATATCATGTTGTGAAGGCTTACTTTGAAGATCATCCATTTGAAGGGATTGGATTGGTTTTACATGGTGATCTCATAACTATGTGGGAAACTGAAGAAGAGAGCACTGATGAAATCTGGAAGAATCAAGAAAACTGGGAAATAGTTTGCTGGAGATTCTTTGAAGAATCTGGAGTTCATGTTTTGGAGCTAGAGAATGGAACAATGATACACATGTTTGCAGAAAGAAGATACCCTCTCACAGTTGAGCTCATGAGAAGAATGCTAGAGCATGGATTGGAAGTAGAAGAGGCTAATGAAACTGCTTGCATGGTTATCAATCTGTTTATAAACTGGACTACCATTGCTGAGGATGATTTATAACTGGTATGAATTTTATTTGAATAAATACTTTTTGATATATCAGTACTTTTATTCAAAGTACTGCTGATCAGACAGTACTTTCATCAAAGTACTGTTTGCTGAACTAAACCAGTTTAAATGAATTTTTAGAAGAAACCTTTTGCTAAGTAATAAATATTTTGAAATAAAGGTTGAATAAATGGTTTTTGTGATGATAACATCAATAGGTTATCAATCCACCATGGTTACAAAAGGATTGACTAATCCATGAGCAAACGGCTCTGGTAAAGATATATCAAATCCGTTTTTAGTTGACAACTTGCTAATAAGTTGGATGGTAATCAACTCACCATATCAGTAATGTGAAGAGTTGGCTAGCCCACAAGAAAATGGCTTGTGGTAAAGGCTGTGGAAAAACCATTATTGGTAATTAGTTCACCATTAGATAGAAGAACTAACTAGTCCAGAAGGGTACAACTTTTGGTAAAGACACATCAAATCTGTTGATAGCTGGTGGTTTGCTAAAAATCATATGGTTATCAATGTACCATGGTCTTATACACCAAAACATTTGGCTACTCCAAAGATAATGGCTTTGGTAAAGAGATCTAAATCCATTAAATTTTCAATGATTCACCTCTCACAGGAGTTAACACACCTGGAAGTGATGAGAATAGTATGCAACTTAAACTGAATTAATGTACAAATTGTCATATGTTGCTGTGTTGCTGAAAAGATGGAGTTTGCTGGATGCTGCTGTAAAGAGAACAATTCTAAGAGATACTTTGACAAGAACAGATGCTACAAATGATACAATCTAAAGACTATGAAACAATCCGTTTTTAAAGATGAAGCTGTTAAAGATATATTCACAAAGGAACTTGAAGTCAAGCAAGTAGAATTCAAGTTAGGGGAGGATTGTTGGGATATGAAAGTGCTGAAGATATCAAAGTACTGAAGATATGAAAGTACTGTAAGCTGCAAAGTACTGGAAGAAGTCAAATTGTCAAAGTACTGCTAAAGACAAAGTCAAAGTACTAGAAGATAAAGTCAAAGTACTGCTAGAACAAAAGAACTGTTATATTCGTTTATGGAAAGAATTGTATTCCATGTTTAGATTACTTGTCGTACAAGGTTATCAATTGTAAACCGACTAGGATATCCTTGAGCCTATAAAAGGACTCCTAGATTGGCATTAGAGGTACGATTACATACAATTTCAGAAAAAGAGTTTTAGAGTTTACGAATTAGTGTTTTAGAGAAAAGTTCGATTATCTTAGAGTTGTATTAGAGTATTTGCATAATAAGCAGATTTAGAGTTTGTTAATAAAAGTTTTCTTCTTAGCTTTGTTAAGTAAATTCCGCGTACTTGATAAAGATTGCTCAGTGTTTCTTTGTTAATAACTTAGGATTTATCCGAGGTTATTAAACCTTAACAAGCTAGTTAAGTTAGTTTGATTAAAGTATATCGATCCAACAATCCCGCCCTTTTTTTTATCCCGCCAAACATTTTGGGACGACATTGTCGTCCCAAACTGTAAATCTTTTTTTTTTTAATAACTTTATAAACCAATTTTTAATTAAATTATTTAATTTTAAAAAATTATTTTTATTTAATTTAAATAATTTTATTTAATATAGAATTAAAATTAAATAGTTTATATTTATAATTAAATACTTTAATTTAAAATTAAATACATTTATAGAATTAAAAACATTATTTTTCCCGCCATTATTTTTCCCGCCATTATTTTTCCTTATGTATCCCGTCAAAACATAAATAACCACAAAACACACGTAACAATAAAATGGCTGATTACACGCCGGAAAAAGAGTGGTCACTGGTTTCATTGTCCATATATCTCTTAACTCGAGTTCTTGATACGTATGGGTCAGAAATTTATGATGAATATGGTTCTTATAAGAACATAGACCCGTTGATGAGAGACCGCATTCTGGAATGGTTAAGGAAAGAGCGATTCTACAGAGTGTATTTGGACTGTGAAGCTGATTCTGCATTCTGGAATGGAGGAGCAAACCTACTGGAAGCTGAAGCAATGTGGGAGCAGTTCGTCAAGCAAAGGAAGGAAAAAGATGAAGCTGAAAAAAGCCCGTTCGATTACACATTTGATGATGCGGGAAATAGGGTAACAAATCTTGAAGCATTGTTTGAACAGTTCGTCAAGCAAAGGAAGGGAAAAGATGGTGCAGGTTCTAGCAGAGCGGGAAGTAGCAGGGAAAATAATTGAATGGCCGAGTTGTTTCGTTTGATCTGTTTCGTTTTGTTGTCAAGTTGTTTCGTTTGAGTTGTTTCGTATGTCGTGTGTAGCATATGGTCTATGTCGTGTTGTGTATCATATCGTTTGAGTTGTTTCGTTTGCTTGCCGAGTTGTTTCGTTTGATCTGTTTCGTTTTGTTGTCAAGTTGTTTCTTTATTCATGTGTAAGTTAGTATTGGAAAAGGGGTGTTTGGAAACCATAATCTTGTTAACTTAGAACATGGTCAAATTGAAAGGTACATAGTAATAAGTAATAGGTTAACTTAGAACATGACCAGCTTTACAAATCCAACATGTGTTTTGATTTATAAAAATACTTGACGGATACATACTACAAGAACAACAACAACAACATCAACAACAACAACAACAACTACCAGAACAACAACTACAACAACAACAACATCAACAACAACAACTACCAGAACAACAACTACATCAACAACAACAACTAAAAGAACAACAAAAACAACTACGTACAACAGCAACTACAACTACAACTACTACTACATACGAAGATTATCCATGTCACCTAACAGCTCACGAAGTAATGCATCCGACTGACATGCGTGGTCGTCAGGAATCCTTGCCATTTCAAGTTTGGCCTCCAACAACCTTACTCTTGTCTCTAGCACATGTTTTTGTGTTTCCAGCAAGCTTATCCTAAGATCTTTTTCATGGCAGCTCGAGCACTCTGTTGGTGCAGAGATTGTTCTTAAGTACTCGTCAAATGCATCCTTCCACATAAAATATCCGCACCCATTATCTTTTCTGGGCTGTTACATAATAAGAAAATTCTAAGAGATTACAACTGACAAGGTTTTAAAAGGTACCATTTTGAGGGGTCGTTTAAGCCCTTATTTGATCACTTTTGTATCCGTTATTGCTTAATATCGTTCCTTTTCACTTTTTAGGTCTCTTGAAGGCAAAATGCTGGAATGGCACTTATTTGGACGAAAAGGCGCGGATATATGAAGAAAATGGCCAAAGTCAGAATCGAGACACTCAAAGCTGCTGAAAACAGAAGGCGACGGCGTCAGGTGTTAATTGTGACGCCGTCGGAGGATTTTTGTGACGATACAGTAGCCAAATACCCTATTTTCAAGTGACGACGTCGGGCTTTAAAAGAGTAGGCCGTTGCTACTCAGACGGCCTAGATGCAACCCAGACGACGTCAGAAGCTGAAGAGGACGACGTCACAGACATAAGGTGACGCCGTCGCAAGGTTAACGTGGCCAAGACGAAACCCTAATGACGGCGACACGACGGCGTCACAAAACATAAGGTGACGCCGTCGCATATGTAATATTATATATAGAATCCGAATTTTTCAGTTTTTGGAGAGTCTTTTGTGGAGTAAAAACCTAAAACCGAACCAAGGGTGTCTTGTACAGTATTTTAGGGTTTCAAACCCTATCTTACATCAAGATAAGTATTTACTTCATCAATTCAATTATGTCTTTGATTATTTGTGTGTATGCTTGCATGTTCTCCATGTCCGGCTAAGTTATTTGTGTGTTTGCTTAGGGAATATGAAACTTAATTATTGAATATTGATTGGTTGTTTCTTATCTTAGTTGATTAATGATCTAGTAATGCGATAGGTCATTCGTTGTGTACTTAATGCTTGATTCATCTTTGTGAACCTTAGAATATAATTACCTCAGTAGTTGTAAGCTAAACCATCCAAAGAGTGCCTTAGAGTAAGAGTTTATTATCCCTAGTGGGTTTTGTAGACGAGACCCTTTGGTAAGTTCAAAGAGTTAGGGAGAAACGCATACCCTACAACCTTAGACACACAACGCAACTAAGAATAAGACGTGACAACTCAACCATCAATAGGAGATAATTAAGGAGTAGTAAAACCTAAGTAAACACATCTTTAAACTATCATACGAGCACACATTAATTAGACATAGACTACCACCACCTTAGTTTAGATAATTAGATAATAGTAGAGTAATCGGTAGAAATACCAACCCCCCAAATTCAATACCCCGAGATTCGTACCTTTCAATTTCCTAAAAAAACATAAAAAAGATAAAAAATAATCTTCCTCAACCTTAACCTTAGCGTAGTAACTTCTCACTAGCATTCCTATTCCCCTAGAGAACGATATCAATACCCGTGGCTTACCCTAATACTACACTACAACGATTAGGTTCACTGCCTAGGGTGTTGAAAACCTTGCTCGACGAAAAGGAAGTTCCTTTGACCCCGAACGCGCTGCGTAAGCGTATCAAGTTTTTGGCGCCGCTGCCGCAGAATAGAATAGCTAGTTAGTAGTCCACCTCGTTTAGGTTTCTTTGCTTGATTCCTATCAAGTAAACTTTTTTCTCATTTTTAGCTTTCTCTTAGTCTATCCCCCTTCTTCATGACTTTTGTTCGTAACACCCATCACTTTTCATCATGAAAGATGATAACCAACCACCACTCATCAACCCACCACCAAATGACCCGCCAAGAGCCCGTACTCTTGGTGAATACTCAAGACCAAGCCACCTAGGCTATAGGAACACCATTGAGCTTCCCGACCAAGCCCAAACTACAGCCCTGCGATCCGACACCATCCGGTTGGTGCAAAACGGATGTGCATTCTATGGACTTCGTTCCGAAGATCCAAATCAGCATCTGAGGGATTTCCTCAAAATTGTCGATTCCAGCAACCTTGATGCTACTACTCGGGAGACCACGCGCCTGCGTCTCTTCCAATTCTCTCTACGGGACCAAGCTAGTAATTGGCTTGAGCGACTTCCCGCCGGCTCCATCTCAAGTTGGGATGATCTTACCTCTCGCTTCCTTACTCAATTTTTCCCACCGGGGAGAACCACCAAACTTAGGCGAGACATCTTTATGTTTCAGCAACTCCAAGGTGAGTCTCTCTACAAAGCATGGACTCGATTCAAGGAACTACTCTGTAGACTCCCCCACCATGGCATTGATCTTTGGCTTCAAATCCAAATCTTCTATGATCATACCGATTTCATCACTCGACGATCCATTGATCGAGCCGCCGGTGGAAGGCTCAGCGACTTTAACGCAGAAAAATCTTGGGATATTATAGAGGAGCTTGCCGATCAAAGCTACGAAGATTGGAATGAATCTCCCGAAACTCCGATTAACGTGGTTAATGCCATATCAACTCCTTCTGAATCCTCTGATACCCTCGAGGAGCAATTGAGTGCCATTGAGAGAGGAATTGATTATCTTATGGAAAGGCAGAAAAGAGCCCCCGTACAAATTCCTCGAGAAGCTGTCAAATCCGCCAACTCCACCAACCGCCCCACACCTTCTTCGGAGTCCTCAAGTCGTGAGCAAAACCCAAGTTCCGAAAGGTGCTTCCGCTCTACTTCCCCAATACCCCAGTCACCAAGCTTCAAGGATCAAATGAGGGAGTACATGGCAGCTCATACGGAGAGATTAGCCAGATTTGAAGAGGAGGTTTATAGGCAGAGAGAAGAAATGCAAGCAAAAATGACTGAAATGATGAATTTGGTAATTGAATTTACCAAAACAAAGGTTCCCAAAAAGGTGCTCGTAAGAAGCAACGATTGCCCTCCCACTTCATTTGTTAACGCCGTTTCCATTATGCCCGAGAATGCAAGGGTTGAAATGTGGAAAACTAAGGAATGCAAGAAGGAGGAGTATGTGCCTAATGATGAACCTGAGACCATTGAGTACTACCTTAAGCACGAAATTAACAAGAAAACCATTGCAAACCAAGTAAACAACTTTAGGTACAATGAAGTTCTTAGGGAAGCTCTTGAAGGAAAAATGACGAAAGAAGAATATGACGCCTTACCTATGGAACCTCTATATGAGTTGGTTATAAAAAAACCGTTAACAAGAAAACGAGACACCACAGGGAATTTCGTGATACCAGTTAGCATCGGTGACATTGATAATATAAATGCCTTGGCCGATCAAGGGACCGATGTGAACATAATGCCATTGTCAATCTATAATAAGTTAACTAAGGAAAAACCAGCCAAGACCGACCTTAGACTTTCCTTAGCTAATCATACTTATGTCCACCCCGTAGGAATCGCTGTAGATGTTCTAATTGAGGTGGCTAACATCGTTTATCCAGTGGATTTCGTGATCATTGATGTTGAGGAAGATAAAAACGTACCCCTCATTCTTGGGACACCGTTCCTGGCCACCGCCAAGGCAACCATCAAATGCGGAGAAGGCATCATGATACTCAAAAGCGGGAAGGGGTACGCTAGGATACCCATCATCCCAAGATACCCTCTTAAGATCATGGAAATGATTACGGGTGGAAATCGAAAAGCCCCGGGCAACAATGTTAAGAAGAAGATGAATGACTGGGAAAAAGGGCTTAGAGACTTTATGGTTCAAGGATTGTATGCGACGTTGTGGAAACCCGATAAAAAGTTAGGAAGCAATCCCACCTCAATACCTAAGGTACAAAAGGACCCTAAGGAATTTCTAAAGGGAGAAAAAGTGCACTTGTATAGATCTCGGATAAGGGCATTACGAGGAAGAAACAAACCAAGATGGTTTGGGCCTTTCACAGTTAAGGAGACCAATTTAAAAGATAAAACCGTCGCCATAATTGACAGCGTTGGCAAAGAATCCACGGTGAGCATACAACATCTACACCCTTTCGATGAAGGGAAAACAAAGGGTGAAGAGGGCGGTAATGAGAAAACGTAGGAGCACGACTACGAGTCTAGCTACAAGACTCTTAAATAAAGAAAAGCGCTTCGTGGGAGGCAACCCATGCTTAATTGTTTGCTTGTTAGTGTCATATATCTTTTATTAATTGTTTATCCTCATGTTTAAATTTGTAAAAATGCTTTATTTTGTTTTTAACCTCGTCTTAATTGCATTTAAAGGTATTTTACATAAGGGATAAGTGTAGGGAGGATTACACACGTTTTCAAAAGAAACGTAAACATGAGAATAACAATTAACTAAAAGATATATATGTTTGTTTGTTAGAGTCAAATGCTTGTATCGAGTCATAATGGATGTTTTTGCAGAAATTTTTCCAGATTCTAAAGATGTAAATTTTCCAGAATTTTTTCAGAAAATCGCAGAACAGTTTTTGTCAGGATAACCTGACGGCGTCAGGATTGCAACCTGACGGCGTCAGGAAGGAGTAAAAACATCAGATCACTTTTTCTCGTTTTCTGAGCTACTTATAAATTTTTGGAATTTTCCAGGTCTTAATTTTCTTAGAAATTCTGTAAACATCCATTCCACAAGCATTATATCCTAGTTTAAATCGAGTCTTATATATATTATTACCGCCGATTTTACGCGAAGGTTTCGTTTGTTTTGTTCAAGTGTGCAGGTTTAGTTTGTCAAGAAGAAGTTACACAAGATTGGAGGAGCTTTTCACGCAATAATTCTTCTTGGAAAGGATTTAACCACCACTTTACACGGATCCTACCGAGCTAATCAGGGGAGTATTAGTTTCTTTCGTTTTTGATTACCTTCTTTTATCATAACTTTGATACTTTCGGGGAACATTGGGGACAATGTTCAGTTTAAGTGTAGGGAGGGAAAATAAAACGGGAACTTTGAAACTATGCTTATCCTTGATTATTTGCTTTGTCCAATTGTGATTGTGTAATAAACCATGAGAAAATGTCGGTTAGGGTAATTTTGGCACCAAATTTAAAATTTTTCATAATATATAGGAGTGGGCCATTAGTCTTAACAAAAGCGTCTCACGGATAGGAAGTTATATGACTAGCACAAAACCCTTTACCACCCAAATTCCACCCAAAATGTGAGGATCGCCCTTAGATTAGTAGGAATTAAAGCATTCATCTTTAATGCTTAGAGTGCGAACCGGTAGTATATTAGATTCTAGAACTTGTTTTGTGATGCATTCCGAGATCTCAAGTGAGACTACACTTGTGTAGTTAGGAATAACTAAATGATAAGAGGCATTAGGATAACCCTTGTTTGATACCCGTAATATAATTACTTCTTCCACATCGGTTGAGTAATTCCCCCACACCCTTTGCGTTGTACTCATCTTTAGTACACGATACCCCTAGTTAACCCCTCAGAGCCTATCCTTTTCGCGGTTCTCGTGATGTTTCGGTTTTTCCGGAATATCAATGAAGAGCATTGTTTACACCCCACCCCCAAATATACACCCAAATCGCCTTAGCCTACCCCTTATGCACTCACTTTTAGTGCAAATGTTTGTTATCACCCTAAACCCTTAGTTCAATTATCTGGTTGCTTGCATAAGTTGCTAAGTCGAGTCATATCCTTTGTATACAGTTTTGGGACGATTGGGATTCATGGGAAAAGTTAAAGTTTATGAAATTACGGGAAGGGAACGTTAAATTCAAATTCCCTTTGTTTGCATAATAATGTACCCCAAGTGTTTTGATCTTTTCAATTCGGGTCAAATTAGTGTTAGAGTAATAAAAACTCAAGTGTAGGGATGTGCCTATAAATCCCTATCATTTTGATGTTACCGTAGAGGATGGTAGAGTAAAAGTGTATGGAAAAAAAAATCAAAAAAAAAATAGAAAAAAAAAAAATACGGGCTACCATCCTACATCTATCCTTTAAATTTTAGTTTGTTTATTTCCGTTACCTAGAGTTTTAGAGTGTCGAGTCTTGGCTTAGCAACGCCATTCTTCGTATGCATTTAACATAGAGATTTTTGACTTACCACCACTAAATAGCCTATCCTACCAAACCCTTGTTTCCCTACCGTAAGCCTAACATTACAACCCTTTAAAAGACCTCTTTGATAGTCTTTCCTAGGTGCTTACGCCAAAGCGATGGAGGTTTGATCTATTCTCAAGCCTATGGTAATCTATGTACTAGGACCGGTTAATGAGTGTTTATCTTCCATTTCCTATTTGTTATATTTCATATATACACCCGAGAGAGATGTTAGTATCCAAACACCCCATGTGAGGTGCTAGTATGTAATTTCCGTGCTTGTTATGACTTTTGCGGGGCTTATATGTGTTGTGGACCATTTTAAATCAATGCTTCATGACCCCTAACTTATAAATTAATTGGCTAAAAGCACATTTGCTTGAGGACAAGCAAATAACAAGTGTAGGGATATTTGATAAGGTTTTAAAAGGTACCATTTTGAGGGGTCGTTTAAGCCCTTATTTGATCACTTTTGTATCCGTTATTGCTTAATATCGTTCCTTTTCACTTTTTAGGTCTCTTGAAGGCAAAATGCTGGAATGGCACTTATTTGGACGAAAAGGCGCGGATATATGAAGAAAATGGCCAAAGTCAGAATCGAGACACTCAAAGCTGCTGAAAACAGAAGGCGACGGCATCAGGTGTTAATTGCGACGCCGTCGGAGGATTTTTGTGACGATACAGTAGCCAAATACCCTATTTTCAAGTGACGACGTCGGGCTTTAAAAGAGTAGGCCGTTGCTACTCAGACGGCCTAGATGCAACCCAGACGACGTCAGAAGCTGAAGAGGACGGCGTCACAGACATAAGGTGACGTCGTCGCAAGGTTAACGTGGCCAAGACGAAACCCTAATGACGGCGACACGACGGCGTCACAAAACATAAGGTGACGCCGTCGCATATGTAATATTATATATAGAATCCGAATTTTTCAGTTTTTGGAGAGTCTTTTGTGGAGTAAAAACCTAAAACCGAACCAAGGGTGTCTTGTACAGTATTTTAGGGTTTCAAACCCTATCTTACATCAAGATAAGTATTTACTTCATCAATTCAATTATGTCTTTGATTATTTGTGTGTATGCTTGCATGTTCTCCATATCCGGCTAAGTTATTTGTGTGTTTGCTTAGGGAATATGAAACTTAATTATTGAATATTGATTGGTTGTTTCTTATCTTAGTTGATTAATGATCTAGTAATGCGATAGGTCATTCGTTGTGTACTTAATGCTTGATTCATCTTTGTGAACCTTAGAATATAATTACCTGAGTAGTTGTAAGCTAAACCATCCAAAGAGTGCCTTAGAGTAAGAGTTTATTATCCCTAGTGGGTTTTGTAGACGAGACCCTTTGGTAAGTTCAAAGAGTTAGGGAGAAACGCATACCCTACAACCTTAGACACACAACGCAACTAAGAATAAGACGTGACAACTCAACCATCAATAGGAGATAATTAAGGAGTAGTAAAACCTAAGTAAACACATCTTTAAACTATCATACGAGCACACATTAATTAGACATAGACTACCACCACCTTAGTTTAGATAATTAGATAATAGTTGAGTAATCGGTAGAAATACCAACCCTCCAAATCCAATACCCGAGATTCGTACCTTTCAATTTCCTAAAAAAACATAAAAAAGATAAAAAATAATCTTCCTCAACCTTAACCTTAGCATAGTAACTTCTCACTAGCATTCCTATTTCCCTAGAGAACGATATCAATACCCGTGGCTTACCCTAATACTACACTACAACGATTAGGTTCACTGCCTAGGGTGTTGAAAAACTTGCTCGACGAAAAGGAAGTTCCTTTGACCCCGAACGCGCTGCGTAAGCGTATCAACAACCCAATTATTTTTATATTTACATAAATAAGAAATGCATGATTGTTCATCTTTGACAGAGGACATGAATAATATTGTTGTCCCAATGAATATTCTCTATGCGATGTTCTTAATTTTATATTTCCTGCTCCACAAGAACACATAAAAGGATTAAATGGCTCCATCTCAGGCTTTGAAATTTGTGCGAAGATAAGAGGTTGTGAGGTTGAGTGGTTTTGAGGATAAGATCAGGTGGCTTTTGGTGGGATAAGATCTCAAGTTTTCTTTATGTGATATATAGAGCAAATCTGGTAGATTTTGGTGAGAAGTTTTGGCGCCAGTATTTTTGGAGGGAAGTTTTGGCGCCATTATTTTTGTAGGAAAGTTTTGGTTGGATGTTTTGATGAGATAAAGAGTTATAGACTACCCAGTATCACCTTGACTTGTTAGTATAACGATATCACCTAGACTCGTTAGTGTTACATATCATGTATCACGATACTATCTCGATTCATCCGTTTTAACATGTCATGTATAACGACATTATCTTGACTCGTTCGTTTAACATTTCATCCGTTTTAATTTATATAAAAAATTTATAATTAATTTTAAATCATTTTCAATCAATTTTATAACTAATTTAAACTTTATATAACTAATTAATTAATTTTTAAATTATTTAAAAAGTTTATAACAAATTTAATTTATTTAGTATTAATTAAATAATTTAAACACATTATATTATACATAAAATAAAGGGAAAAAAAAGACAAAAAGGGACGACAATGTCGTACCCTTTTTTTTACCAAAAAATTTCACGAAAAGTCAAATAACCCGCCAAATAATTCGCAAAAAAACAAAACAAAAAGGGACGACATTGTCGTCCCTATTTGTGTCGTCCCAAAAATACCACAATAATTGAGCAGATCTCAGTCTTCTCTATCTTCAACACTTAGACAAAAAAACCACCAAAAAAACTGCTACTATCACTCGTAAAAAAAGAAAAAAAATCGGGAAAAATCACAAAAAAACGCAATTTTCTTCAAAACACTACTATCACTCGTAACCATCAATTACACACGCACCACTGTGCACAATTTGTATAATTTTTGTTATTTTGTAACATTTAAAGGTTTTTTTTGATAAAATTTGGTTTGTTAATTTAATTTCTTTAATTATGGTTTGTTTACAATGGTTTTATGTTGTGTTTGTGTTGGTTAGATGGTCCACCGCAACAGCTCACCACCACCGTGAACCACCGCCGTGAACCACCACCAACAACCGCAGCAGCTGCAGCTCCACCACCACCACCTTTTGTGTTGGTTAGTGACTTTTTTTTTGTTAATGTTTTTTGGTACGACAATGTCGTCCTAAAAAGTTTTTATTAATTAATTTGGTACGACAATGAGTTTTGGGACGACAATAGCTTGTTTAATTATGGTTTTATGTGTAGTGTTTGGGACAGCCGGGACCGTCGGAGTGTTTGGGACAGCCGGGACAGCCTTGTCAGGCCGGGTCGAGCGACCACCTCTTTTTCTCTTTCTCTTTTCTTCACTTCCTGTATTTCAGCCGCAAAATAGGTATATATATATATATATATACATATTTTTATTACTTGTTATTAATTGTTACTTATAAACTTAAGGTGTTATTACTTGTTATATATATACTTTTATTACTTGTTATTAATTGTTACTTATAAAATTAAAGTGACCGTGTTAAAATGAAAATGATATGGGATATCGGAAAAAATGTCATGTGATATGTTATTAATTGTCGATAATGAAAATGATACTTTGGTTAGTAATATTGTGATTGTTAAACTTGTGTTATTGTTTTTAGGATTTTACTGTTTTTAGGATTTTAGTGATTAATTTTGGAAATTCCCCGTCCGAAGTTAATCATCCTATAGAAAACCTGTCCGAAATTAATTTATTAGAAATTAATTTCGGAAAGTCCCCTGTTTGGGACTGCTTTTTGAATGTTTTGTCTCATTTAGGATATGGATGCGTATAACTGTTTTACTATTTGAGAGAAATTCGACATTATTTCCCTTTCACTCCTACGAATATGTCTTTAATGCACATATTTGGGGAGTTGAGGGGAAATGCTGCCGAATTTTTTTCAAATAGTAAATCAGTTATACGCATTCATATATAAGACGACATATTCAAAGAGTGGGTTAGGATTGCCTTCCATAGTTGCACTAGGTAAACAGAACAGCTCATAATTACGCCTTTTCATGTTTGAATATGTATGTATATATACAAATTAATTTTTTTGAATATGTTTTTTTACAACGCAGTCATGACAATTGATAAGAGTTGGACCACTGTATCCAACCGTAATTCCCCAGAATTTTTAAATGGTCTTTTTGCATTCATCGCGCATTGTAAGCCATTGGTAAACCCCATCACAAAAATGATTCATTGCCCATGTGTTCGTTGTGGTAACGCTCCAGCTAAATTGGGTACGCTCAAAACTCTTGAGTGACACATATCTAAATACGGGTTTGACACACTTTATACCCATTGGAAATATCTAAATACGGAAGATCTGGCATGGGGATGTGGTAGATTCTTATCAGGATGTTATACATGGCAGCAGTTCATCTGATGTTGCATTGTCTGTTGGTTTGACTGGTTTTGAGTATGCGAATTTGAGTGTAAATGATGAATCAGCAGAAGTGGACGCCCCACCAGATGTTGTTGCTGAAGAAGATGCTGATTTTGTTACTAATGAAGATAACGTCGTTGCTCATGTCCTTGATGATGATGATGTTTACGTGTCTAATGATGATGAAGTGAACCCCACTATTGTTGTTGAAGAAGTTTTATCTAGTGATGATTCTGATTATGACAATTAATTGTTTTTGAATTGTAATTTGATTATGACAATTATTGTTTTTAAATTGTAATTTGAATGAAATTGTTACTATATGTTTATATGAATGTGTATATTTATATGAATGTGTATATTAGTGTTAATTGGTCCACGAAATTATGTGTTCTTTTACTTGTACTTTTACAGATGGCGTGTGTACAGCCTAGATCACACAGCGGGGATGCTGGCGGTGATCCACCAAGACGGCCCTCATCTACTTTGTCGGGCTATTGCGCAAGTAACAAATTGTGATTTTTTTTTTATTATTATTTATTTTATTTTTATATAATTTTTATTGATAAAACTGAATTTTTTTTAATCACAACTTAATAACTTATATTTGTAGGTTCAATGATCACCGGTGAAACGGCAAATCAGGCCTTAAGGAAGGCTTTTAGGGAGAATAACGGACAACCTTTGCCTATAGGCTTTGATACCGATGATCAAGGCACCTTCTCAGCGGTAGGCACTTATGCACCGCAGTTAAGTAGTCTTATTGGGGAACAAGTGAGGCCACTTCCCCTTGATTGCGATTGGGAATAAATTCCTGATTCTTATAAGGCGCATATAATGCCGGCACTACAGGTTATATTTATTGTTTATTTTATTTCTATTCTTATTGTTATTGACCGTTTAGATATCCTTGTTATATTTAAATTGTGTGTTTGTTTAAATGCGTATACTTTTTTGCAGACCTATTTCAACCTGGCGCCTTGGTTGAATAATGAGAACAGATTCCAGGTTGGAGAGAATATTTATACGGTGGGGGAAAGGGTAGGACTTGGGCTATGGTTACAGCAGAGGACGCTATACCAAAAATACAAACACAGGCTCAAGTCTAAATACTTTGATATCCACGAGACGCCCGCGGCGGCAAGGGCACATCCGCCACCCCAGAAAGCCTGGCGGAACAGTACCCAAGAGGAATGGGAGATGTTGGTTGACTGGTGGTTAGACCCGAAACGGATGGCAAGATCGACCACAAATGCAGAAAATCGATCCAAAAACAAGATTTTAACTCACGAGGGTCGACAGTCGTTCGTTCAAGGACGCAACCATCATGTAAGACTCGTTATAATTTTTGTGATTTTTAAAGGTTTTTATATTGTTTATATTTACCTCGTTATCAATTTATTTTATATTGTATGTATAGAGGGTCAACAATAACAATCAAAATGAAGACCTGATTGAAACTTGGAGAAAGGGTCATTCAAAAAAAGAAGGCACATTTAAGACGAGAGTGAACGAGAAGGCTTACGTAAGTAGTTTATCTCTTAACATGCGTCATTATATTAAGTTACTTCTCATTTATTATTTTTTTCCTAACTTTTTTATTTTATTTTATTTATTATTATTTTTTTATGAAATTACACAGAATGAGATGAGGGCCCTTCAAGAGCAAGTCAGAGCCGGTCTCATCCCGTACTTGAGCAGCTTGGAAATATTGCAGCGTGTAGTTCCGAGTGACAACCTCCAGAACTGGGCAGGCAAGGGCAGGAGGTTACCTGGTGGTGGCTCAACCGCTCGCAAGTTCACACGTGGGCATGTTGCTGAAGATTACTGTAAAACCCTAAAATCTCAAATCGCGTGAAATGACAATTTTGCCCTCCAACTTAAAAATTTCACCAACTCGGAAAATACGTTAACACCATTTAACAAGTTATATGATTAATAATACTTTCACATTATGAGAATAATAAACTTATGTTATACAATAAAGAACTTGAATAATTAAAAGTCTAAGTAACTTTAAAACCTTGTAACTTGTACATAATTAACTTGGACTTGGAACAAGACTAGATACATAAAATATTGATAAGAAGGAAAGTTATGGATTGGTCTTTTGATCCCCTAAGTGGCCGGCCATTAGGCCCTAAAAAATCCTCATCATATCAAATTTCATTAAACCTCATTATCTCATTTCCATTTCAATTTCAAAACAACCAAGAAAACCCTAGCTTCCTTTCTTCCTTTCTAAGTGGCGGCAACAATTGATTCATCACCATTCCATATGAAATCTTTCAACCAAGGTGTTCCAAGGAGGCTTGTAATCGTAGGTGATCTTCTAGTGGGTGTCGTGATCGTGTTTGGTTTGATTTTGAAGCTTGGACGTGGGTGTTCCATTTTGGCCGTGGGTTTCATAGAAGCCAAGGGAGGCTTGGTTTGGTTTTTCGTGGTTTGATTCTTGTTCTTGTTTCGTACACGCTTCAAGGGTAACGTATCGTCTTCTTAATCTATTCCTCCTTGTGTCTTTAATCAATCCGTGGGATACATGTTTGTCTAGGGCTTGTTACTTGATAAAAGGATCACATAAAATCATAAGATATATAACACATGAAATGATAACACATAAAATGATAAAACCATGAATCTTAATCTTTATATATTCGAATGATATGTGACTAATCAAATGAATATGAAACTGATTTTGAACCTTTCTTTGTCGATTTATATTACAATTATTAAAGGGTTTAATGATCTTTGATTACATGTTTTCGTATATGATAAATGGACTTAATAACGAATGATTACGAGGGTGTTTTGGTTTATGTTATGGGGCGTACAATAATGATTTTGGTGAAGGGGGTACGATTTGATTTTGATATCACATTAGGTGTCTTGTAATCTTGTATTAATCGAGCTAACATGTTTAAAACGGACTCGTTAATCATAACGTAAAACTAGGGTTTGTAATTCATGATTATATAAAGTTAAGGGGTTGTTTGGTAAATTGTGATACTTGATGGATTAACATGTTAAAATACTAACTAAATGGACTAAATGAGTAAAATGGGTAAACTTACTATATTTACACTTTTGACCCTATACTTTGCTATATTGACATTTTAAACCCTAAACTTTTGTAACTTGCCATAAATGATCTTTAAAGTATTATAATACTCATTTTCTATTATAACTTGAGATAAGTAACTAAACTTACTAAATATGGAAACCTGCTATTTTTAGAAAGTTACTAATTATGGAAATCTGCTAATTTGGGAAAGTTACTAAAAATAGAAACCTGCCTAAAATAGAAAGTTTCCTAAAATAGAAAGTTACTTAAAATGGAAAGAGTACTAAAAATGGAAAGCCGTCTTAAAACAAGTGTTTCGGATTCTTATAGAACGTTATCTAATTCATATAGGTTCCGGGCGGCGTGATTGATCTCATTCTTGACTTTACTTTCATTGTTTGCTTGCTTCGAATAAGGTACAGATATTCTGACCTTTCTCATAAGGTTTCTCATGATCTCTTTGCATCTTTGATCTCTTGCCAATTTGATATTGAACCTTTGATATTGACCCTTTGCTATTGAACCTTTGATATTGATCCTTTGCTATTGGACCTTTGCTAATTGAACCATTGATATTGAACTATTGATTTGAATTGTGAACTGCTAATATTGAACATTGATATTGATTGAACTCTATATGGTACACTTTGACCTGTCAGTTGATACCCGAGCCATTAACTAGGCATGGGGTTCCATGTCCGTGTCATTGATGCACCAATGGCATGACTCAGTGTGGATGAGTGATGTTCCACACCGTCCCCATATTTGTATTGATTATGCGCGCTTTGGATATATTGTATGGCCACTATTTGTTTTGCAGGGGGCGTATGGATGAATCCTAGATTTGTATTTGTTTTGTATTGATATATGGTTTGGTGATGTGGTTGGTGTGTGCAATACATCCCCTCACATTTTGGGAGCTGATCACTCCATTGGCTACTCGAGGACTCCCCTCATATTGGTTTGGTATTCCGAGGTC
Organism: Chrysanthemum makinoi; assembly: GCA_910596185.1. Lineage (NCBI taxonomy): Eukaryota > Viridiplantae > Streptophyta > Magnoliopsida > Asterales > Asteraceae > Chrysanthemum > Chrysanthemum makinoi. The sequence goes on along the minus strand of OU343225.1, from coordinate 76,880,517 downwards.
ACCCCTCCGAATACAATGGTTACTACATGACATTGATATATGATTTGATTTGGTTTGTTTTGTTGGCTCGTGGTGGAAAACTGACCTTCCTTTCCTTTGTTTCATTTACCTACTCTATATCGCTTCATATCCTTCATATCTTATTTAACCAGCCTTTGATTCTATTATTGCTTTTGTATTGCTATATCTGTTCACTGGGCTTTTTAAGCTCAGCCGCATTTCTTTTCCTGCGGCAGGTTATTAAGCTAGGAGCTGGGGCTTATCTTGGGGATTGAGAGTAGGATGCTTTTGAGAACCTGTTTTAGTTATCCTAGACTTTGTTACCATTGTTATTTGTTTTGGAGACTTAGACTTTGTATCGTTTCATTTCCTTTGGGACATCTTTTGGAACTTTTGTATTGATCAAGTCGTGTTGACTTGTTACTCTTTTGATTATTATTATAAGACTTCCGCTTGCATGGTTTATGTGTATTGTTCTGATTTGACTCCATAAATGTGATACTTCTACCCTTATCGGGTTGGGGTGTTACAATTATGGTATCAGAGCCAGGTTTACGACTTGTAGTCAGGACCTGTGACATATGGACCCTAAGTGTTAACCTGTAGAGCTTAAGTTTTGATTTGGTGAGGTTTGGGTAGATTCTAGGTTCATTATCGTCATTTCCGTTCATGATCTTCATCCTATTTTCCTAACCTTTTGCTAATCGTTTAATGAACTCTTCAGATGGTCCAAACTCGAAGGAATGGTGACGACAACGGGGATGGACATCCCAACTTCGAAGCTTTGATCGCACGCGCTCTAGCCACTGCTATGCCCGAGATAGTGGCTACCATCACTCAGAACGTTCGGAATGGTGCTAGTTCTTCTGGTGGGGACAATGGTGGGGGTGCTAACCTACCTACACCCATTCATGTTTGGATCGAGCGCTTTAACAAACTTAAGCCACTTCCTTTTCGCTCGGCAGCTTCATCTAATGAGGCAGAGGACTGGATTACGCACATGGAGAATCTCTTCAATGTGTTGGGTTGTGGTGATGAGGTGAAAACCCGGCTTGCTACTTTCAAATTCGAGGGTGATGCCCTAAACTGGTGGAAGGCCTATCTCTTGTCCAGAGAAGAGAACTTCATCGATACTTGTACTTGGAATACCTTCAGAGAGATCATCTACAAGCAGTATTTCCCTGAGTCAGAACAGCAGCGGTACGAAAGGGAGTATGAGACCATACATCAGCTGGAGAAGGAAAATTCTCACGAGTACATGCAGCGATTTATGAGGATGGTTGGGTTTGTAGGTGCTGTTGTTGCTGGAGATGCTCGTCGTCAGGCTCGTAAGTTCAAATGGGGGCTAAAGAAGTGGGTGCTAGATAGGATGATCAACCATCAGTATACTGAGGTGGCTGCAGTTGCGGATGATGCCCGCAACATAGAGTTACTGCATGAGGAGCAGGGTTACAATAAGAGGAACAGAGATGGGGATCGTATTCATTCTCGGGGTCGTCAGGACTACAGTTCCGATCAGAGGGGTCGCCAGGATCAGCGCAGAGTGTTAGAGGTCGATATGACCGTGGCTATGATTCGAGGCAGCAGGGTAATCAGAGGAGATTTGATAGGTCAGGTGATGATCGTAGGGGTCAGAGTGGCAGTTTTCAGAGACAGCAGCGGGATCAGTCATCTCGCAGCACTTATCAGGATCGTTCAGCGACAGCTTCTTCCCAGAAGAGGACTTCTGAGGTGTTACCTCCTCCTCCCAAGTGTGTTACGTGTGGTAAGCCGCACCCAGGTGTTTGTCGTAGGATTTCGGGAGGTTGTTATCATTGTGGGGAGACAGATCATAGGGTGAAGGACTGTCCCAAGCAGGCATCGGTTACTCCTTCGAACTACATCAAACCACCTCCCACCACTGGGCGTGTGTATTCGGTTACTCGAGATCAGGCAGACAAGGCGTCAGGTACTATTACTGGTACCATTTATTTTGGTGATTCTACTGCTTTTGTTTTGTTTGATACTGGCGCGACACATTCTATCGTATCGAAAAACTTTGCTAAGAAACTCAAATTACCTCCAACACCACTAATGAATCCTCTATCTATATCAACCCCTATGAAAAATCATGTGCTCATTAATCACGAGTATGTGGACTGTCCTCTACGTTTCGATGATGGTATTCGTTCGGCTAATCTTCTTCCTTTGGATATGTCTGATTTTGATATTATTTTGGGTATGGACTGGTTGGCCTTGCATAAGGCTACTATTGATTGTCATGCTCGTAATGTTATCTTCGGTAATGTTCATCGTCCTGATTTTGTATACCATGGTGCTCAACCACTTAAGTCGGTTAAGATCATCTCGGCTATGAAAGCCCGCACTCTCATTTCTCATGGTTGCCTTGGTTTTCTGGCATCCATCAAAGATACTTCTTCAGAAGTTCCGACTATTGAAAGTCTTTCCGTTGTGCGCGAATTTGCTGATGTTTTCCCTAATGAACTTCCTGGCATTCCTCCGGCTAGGGAAGTTGAATTTGGTATTGATTTGATTCCTGGTGCTGAACCTATATCCAAAGCTCCTTATCGTATGGCGCCGATTGAACTGAAAGAGTTGAAAGAACAGTTGCAAGAACTTTTGGAGAACGGCTTTGTTAGACCCAGCGTTTCACCTTGGGGTGCACCGGTATTGTTTGTTAAGAAGAAAGATGGTAGTATGAGATTGTGTATCGACTACCGTGAGCTGAACCGTATTACTATCCGTAACCGTTACCCTCTTCCTCGCATCGATGATTTGTTTGACCAATTGCAGGGCGCCAAATTCTTTTCTAAGATTGATCTGAGGTCTGGTTATCATCAATTACGTGTGAAGGAACAAGATGTTCCTAAGACCGCGTTTCGTACTCGCTATGGCCATTATGAGTTTTTGGTTATGCCATTTGGTTTGACTAACGCGCCTGCCGTCTTCATGGATCTTATGAACCGTGTTTTCCACGAGTACCTCGATAAATTTGTAATCGTCTTCATCGATGACATCCTTGTGTATTCTAGGAGTGAGGCCGAGCACGAGCAGCATCTTCGGATCGTATTAGAGATTCTTCGACAGCAAAAGTTGTATGCGAAATTTTCTAAGTGTGAATTCTGGCTGAGCCAAGTTGCTTTTCTTGGTCACGTTGTGTCTGCTGATGGTATCAAGATGGACACATCTAAAGTAGAGGCTATCACAAAATGGCCGAGACCTACTACTGTGACGGAGATTAGGAGTTTTCTGGGGCTTGCAGGTTATTACCGTCGTTTTGTTGAGGGTTTCTCTAAATTGGCGTTACCATTGACGCAATTGATGAGGAAAGGAGAAAAGTTTGAATGGACGGAGGAGCATGAACAGAGTTTTGAGGAGTTGAAACGGAGGTTGGTTACTGCGCCTGTTTTGACACTTCCATCGGGTTCCGGAGGTTTTCAGATTTATAGTGACGCGTCGAAGAAAGGTTTGGGTTGTGTATTGATGCAGCACGATAAGGTGATTGCCTATGCTTCGAGGCAATTGAAATCGTATGAGGAGAATTACCCCACGCATGACTTGGAGTTGGCTGCAGTTGTTTTTGCCCTCAAGATTTGGAGGCATTATTTGTATGGCGAGTCGTGTGATATCTTTACTGACCACAAAAGTTTAAAGTATATATTCACACAAAAGGAGCTCAATATGAGACAGCGGAGATGGCTGGAGCTTCTTAAGGATTACGACACGAATATCCAGTATCACCCGGGTAAGGCTAATGTGGTTGCAGATGCACTAAGCCGAAAGTCGGGTATGATTGCTAGTTTGGAGATTGAACCCAGGGTTCTTCATGATCTTGAGCTTATGGATGTGGAATTGTGTTTCCGAGGTTATGATGGTTATTGGGCTAGTATGAAGGTAGAGTCCAACATCATTTTGCGGATCAAGGAAGCTCAGAAGGATGATGGTGAGCTTTGGTCTATTGTTCAGAATATTGAGGAAGGGAAACAATCGGAGTTTCGGGTTGATAGTTCTGGTGTGGTATGGTTTGGTGACCGGCTATGTGTTCCTAATGATCCTGATTTGCGTGAGACAGTGTTGTCTGAGGCTCACAGTTCTCCATTCACTATTCATCCGGGTTCCACTAAGATGTACCGAGATCTTAAGCAGCATTTCTGGTGGAGTGGCATGAAACAGGATGTGGCCTTGTATGTTTCTAGGTGCATGACATGTCAGCAGGTTAAGATAGAGCATCAGCGGGCTAGTGGTTTACTTCAGCCTTTGGAGATTCCTACTTGGAAGTGGGAAGAGATTACTATGGATTTTGTCACCGGTTTGCCTCTCACTCGTAAAAGACATGATGCGATTTGGGTGGTCGTTGATCGGCTAACCAAGTCTGCTCATTTCTTACCCATTCGTACTGGAGATAGTGTTAGTAAGTTGGCAGAAATCTTTCAGCAGGAAATCGTTCGTCTTCATGGTACTCCTACAGCGATTGTGTCAGATAGAGATCCTCGTTTCACGTCTCGTTTTTGGAAGAGTTTGCATAAGGCTTGGGGCACTCGCCTTAAGTTTAGTACGGCGTTTCATCCTCAGACGGATGGTCAGTCGGAGAGGACCATTCAGACATTGGAAGACATGTTGCGAGCATGTGCTTTAGAGTGGACCGGGAGTTGGGATGAGTATTTGTGCTTGGTGGAGTTTGCCTACAACAATAGTTGGCATGCTAGCATCAAGGCTGCACCTTATGAGCTTTTGTATGGGAGGAAATGTAGAGCACCTATTTGTTGGGACGAAGTAGGTGAGCGTTTGATTGAGGGGCCTGAGATTATTGAGATCACCAACGAGAAGGTGGCAGTTGCTAGGGAGAAGTTGAAGGAGGCTCGTACGCGGCAAAAGAGTTATGCCGATAAACATCGTCGTGATTTGGAGTTTCAGGTTGGTGATCGGGTATTTCTGAAAGTGTCGCCATTTCGGGGTGTTAAACGTTTTGGTATTAAAGGGAAGCTGAGTCCTCGTTTTATTGGGCCGTTTGAGATTCTCGAGCGCATTGGAGAGGTTTCTTATCGTTTGGCTCTTCCGCCGCAGTTGTCGCATGTGCACAACGTTTTTCATGTATCTCTTTTGAGAGGATACAACTATCATCCTTTACATGTCGCCTCTTATCCATTTGATCAGATTCAGCCTGATATGTCTCTTTCGGAGGAACCCGAAGCTATTTTGGATCGGCAAGATCGAGTCATGAGAAACAAAGTTATTCAGTTTGTTAAGATTCTTTGGAAGAATCACCCAGAGCGTGAAGCTACCTGGGAGACCGAGGAATCTATGCGAGCTAGTTATCCACATTTCTTTTCATCATCGGGTATGTCTTCGTTTATCGTTTCGTTTCCTTTTCAATTTTCGAGGACGAAAATTTTCTTTTTAGAGGGGAAGAGTTGTAAAACCCTAAAATCTCAAATCGCGTGAAATGACAATTTTGCCCTCCAACTTAAAAATTTCACCAACTCGGAAAATACGTCAACACCATTTAACAAGTTATATGATTAATAATACTTTCACATTATGAGAATAATAAACTTATGTTATACAATAAAGAACTTGAATAATTAAAAGTCTAAGTAACTTTAAAACCTTGTGACTTGTACATAATTAACTTGGACTTGGAACAAGACTAGATACATAAAATATTGATAAGAAGGAAAGTTATGGATTGGTCTTTTGATCCCCTAAGTGGCCAGCCATTAGGCCCTAAAAATCCTCATCATATCAAATTTCATTAAACCTCATTATCTCATTTCCATTTCAATTGCAAAACAACCAAGAAAACCCTAGCTTCCTTTCTTCCTTTCTAAGTGGCGGCAACAATTGATTCATCACCATTCCATACGAAATCTTTCAACCAAGGTGTTCCAAGGAGGCTTGTA
>OU343225.1:76834491-76874517 GCA_910596185.1 Chrysanthemum makinoi | reverse complement strand
CCTGGCCGTCCGATTATCCCCGTTGTAAGGGGAAGGGGATCGCACCACCATGAAGTTCATCCAGGCGCTAACTGTCCTCTTTCCATCTCCCAATGTTACCTCCAATAGAATCTGTCCTAATGGCCATGAAATTTCTCCGCTGAAGCCCAATAATGGTGAGAAGGCAGGGATCAGTCTCTTGCGGATGTCCAGACTTAGCTTGTTGAAGCAAAGGTTCGTACAGAACTTCCGAAGTGCTTCCGTTATCCACATACATCCTGTGGATCGTGCATCCCTCTACATCTGCTTTGATCACTAGCGGATGGTCATCCCAGTCATCCCTAGATATGGTGGGAAAAGATATTTCCATGTTCAAGACTGCATCCGTAGCTAGCTTGGGTTTGACCGTCCGCTGCCATGCTTGAATCATGTATATGGCGTGAGCTTTGTCTTTGGACGCGGTGGCATTTTTTCCGCCTTTGGGACCACCATTCTTCTGGGTCCCGTTCTTGATTTCCTTGACCAGATGTGCGAGCTGTAGGATCGTAAATATAATTGTGTTGATGATTCGGGTGGTCTTGGATGATGAAAATACATGTTAGCCATTTAGAGAGAGAAAGATAAGAGAGGGTGTTCTTGGTAGAGACTTGGTTTACAAAATATTAAAGGTTAGATTCAATGAAGCACCACCCCTTCCATGGATGGAAGGGGTATTTATAGTTACAATGAATACGTCCTTCTATCGGACTGTGGATCAGGCATACAGTGGGTAAAGACCCGTCCTTCCTCCACGGTGTTACACTAAACTATTCTACGCTACTAACTAACTAATAAACTGATAAATAACGTAAATAAATATTTGGGGTGACCGACTCTTCACCATGGAATTTTCTAATTCCTAACAATCTCCCCCTAAGGGAGGTCACCCCATGATTTACATTTTGAATCCTAGCATTCTATTCTTGACTTTGTTCTTGAGCTCGTAGACTTCAATTCTTCAATTCCGCAATCTTTGTGCATTAGTAGTGATTCATTAAAGTCCGCATTGATTTGTACTTTAAGTGGAGGCCTTTAAATGATCCACATCTTTGATGATCTTTGAGCTTTCATTGAGATCATCACCACGAAATCTCGATCACCCTTTGTTGTGTTGCCATCATGTGAAGTTGTGACTTTCGGACCGACATGATCACACTTCTCGGATCATGACATCTTTTCATCGAGTAGCGAAGCTTTATCGGCTCATGATATTTGCAGTGGCGAGCGGAAATATAGTATAAAAATATCGAGCCGTTCCGTAGATATGCACAAGTCATGATTTCTTCAATTAAGTGTGGATGCTGTGAGCATGCGGCTTTGGATTGACTCATTAATTCTCATCACCGCAATCGTCGGGTGTACCGCATATGACAGTTAGCATAAAGCGCATCGAAAGTGTCTTTGATCACTTTCGTTGAATTGAGGTACACGGCCCACGGTTCCTCGCTGATCGCAAGTACGCCTCGGATCGTAGAATTCAAGAATCTCCTGACAGGTTTCGCTGCTCTAGATGTTCTCAAATCGAACGTCTCAAAGAAGACAACACGTGAGTGAGTGAACTAACGAATTGAGATTCACCGATTGATGAAAAATTGATTTGAAAACAATCGTGTATTGCTTAGAAGAAAGAGTTTTGCAATAGGACGAAGGTTTTATGAGAAAGATCAATTTTCAATCAAAAATACTTTTTGTATTTGAAAAGAGTACACATTCGACGTGTTAGAGAAAAGAAGATTTGCACATCGAACGGTTTTTCCAAAAGTATTTTTTCAATCGTGAGATACTTTTGTGTTTGAAAACATAAGTACACATTCGACGTGCTAGAGAAAAGAAGGTTTGCACATCGAACAGTTTTTCCAAAAGTAATCATCAATTCCAATCCTGGACCAAGGTTGATTCAATAGTGAATCGCCCCATCGTTTCTGTCCAGTTGTCATAAGCTTGATCTTACGAGAAGATCTCACATGTTACCCACCAAGAGCTTATTTGATGTTGGCTCTAGAAGGATTTCCATCTTCATCATGAATATTTTCATATCAAATGATGAGATTGAGTGTGATTCGTGTTCTACGCATAAGCTATGAACACAAATCACTCATCTGTGTGTTTATGGTTAAAAGGATAGTGTCAAAATGCTTCTATAACTTCAATGACATCTTTTTTATCATCAAAACTCGCCCAGAATCACGAATTGAATGATTTTTGAAATTAGGGTTTATGCGTGGATTTGGGTATTTTCAAATGTGAATGTTTTTGATCAAAAAGATTGTTGTGTGATGTTGATATCATGATGAATTGATGATATCCTGGCCTTAAAAAAACCCAGAAACTCTAATTGATTTAAAATTAGAGATTAGGGTTTAATGTTCTTCGCTTTTGGGTATTTATGATTCATTGGGAGTTTGATGTTAAAAATTGGTTATTACACTCACATGACAACTATAAACCAACAGAATAACTTTGGTGCAAATCATGTGGCTAGATTTCATACGCGTAATTCATGAACTTTAGGGTTTAAGTTCTACGCGTATGGTTTTCTACGCATAAACTGCTTGATGAATATACATGCCATGATCTGTTATAAGATGAATGTAAGTGTCAAAATTGATGTGATGATGATTTTATTCCAGGCTTGCTACGCGTAAAACTCAGAATCAAGGTCATTGAAAATCTACGCATAAGGATCACCTTACGCGTAGAAAGTTATGCGTAAGAGAAATCTTACGCGTAACTATTACACGTAAGGTTCTACAAAGGGACTACGCGATTCGTGAAGGATATGCGTAAACAAAGGACCTCTACGCATAAGGTCTACTATTTGAGTAAGCCTTACGCGTAAGGTTTTATATACGCCTACGCGTAAGCTCTACGCATAAGGTTATTGTGTTCCTACGCTGCAACATTTCTTACGCGAAGTCGTTCCTACGCGATAAGCTTGCGCTCACGCGATACTTTCCCGCTTACGATAAGCTACCATTTCTACGCATAAGCCTTGAATATACCTTCATTATGAATTGTTACGCGTGCAAACTTGTAAATAGATAAATCATAACGCCACCTAAACCAATAATGTCATTAATAAGCTTAAACGTTCAATATGTTGTGTTAAATAAGTGATAACATAAACTTTAAAACTTAAAGTTAACTAACTCACGAAACTTTTCACGACGTCATTGGACTATTGAACAAACAAGTGACTTTGGACTCGTAAGAACCATTGACATCATACGTTCAATAATTAGACATTAAAACCTTCTGTTGACTAACATTATGTCTTTCGATATGTTGGTTTTTTTGGCTAAATGTTATTTCAGATCACGACATGGCTGCTCAAATGAATGTGGATGCACCTGAGGTTCTCACAATTGCCAACATCTTCCCTAATGGTTATCCAAGGAAGATTGGAAAGAACAATCTAAGAGTTGACTTTGAAACTCTTTCATGCTCAGAGTCTTCCTGCCTGATTGTTGTGGATATTCTAAAGAATCATCCGTACCAGAACATGCTCTCACACTCTCAGCATCGCTCCGTAGATCTACATTCAACAATTCCGAATTCAATGCAAAGGATCAAAGGTCAAAGTGCGGTGATGTGACGCCAATCACAAACAAATCACCATCACACATGCGAGATCTACGGTTGTTCTTCTAATTCTCGAAATCGAGCCAACCGACTTCTATGCCACACCCATCAAGAGACAGCTCAAATTCCCTGATTGATATTGGCTATTATGAAGCTTCGTGAATAATCACTAAGCACTCTCATGTGGAGCTTAAGAACATTCCTCAACCGTGGAGAACCCTCTACATAATCATTACCAAATCTATCTCTGGTCGTGATAGTGGCTATGAGCATCCCAAGCTCATAGAACTACAAATCTTATGGTCATTAATCAACAAAAGGACATCAAATTGAAGCATTATGGGAAGACATGATGTCATTTCTCAAGAAACTTGGCTCAAAGATTCCCTATGTCGATACACAAAACCGTTGATCCGTAGAGCACTTGGACTTCATCCTGATATTCCCAAGAGGCTCAATGACCCCGATAATCACGATATGTTGATCGAGCCTACCCTATCACGAATCAAGGAATCGCCAACAAAGAAATAGGGTGTTGTGTTACCTCGATCACCTTCCGACTAACGAAATCAAAAAGCTCGAGACATACAAAAGGTATCCGTAGCGCTTAAAGAAGGCAAAGTTAGTCATCTCGATGAGAAGTCTCTCGAACACCTATAAGGAAAACCGTAAGAGGAAGTGGAGGAAGTGATGCAAGCACCGAGAGTCGAGGACGTTCCACAGGAGGAATCCTCCACGAAGAGGACAGTCCTGCCAAGGAAGTTGTTCCTATTCCCGTATCTAAGCCCGAACGCAAAGACAGCCAAGAGACGAGGACTCGAGGGTACCGCATGAGGATGAAGAGACTTTCTACTGAAACCGCTAAAGATGACACTACAACAGATCTAAACCTCCTAGTCCTCCACCATCAAGGAAAAGGGAAGACTCCACTAATTGTGCCTTATGAAGAAATCTCAAGCTCTGATGAAGAGCCACTGGATAAATCATACAGGAAGAAGTTCAAATTCGTTAGACTTCAACACGTAGCACAACAATTTACTAAAGAACAAATGGGTGGCCCCGGAGGGTCGAGTGGTGGAGCTCAACCTTCACCAGATCCCGATGCGTTAATCAACCCGATAAGGGATCCGTGCCACCACTTTGGTACAACAACAAACACGTGTGGAGGACACTCTTGAAGAACCGAATGAGAAGTTAGAGAAGGTAAAAGTCATGAAGAAGCGCAGACCAAAGCCAAGGCTAATGAAAAGCTAAGTCCGGAAATGAAGAAGATGTTGAGTATGATAAGTTTCTTCTAGATAGTCCCGCGACAATCAAAGGAAGAAAATTCTCGAGCCACCAAAGGACCCGAGTCTCCTCACATCTCTTCGCCTTCTGATTCATCTTCTCACTCTTCACCACCACCATCAAAGAAATCAACCAAATCATCATCCAAATCAATAAAGAAGCCAACTCCATCTTGGATCTCTCAATCAAAGAATCGAATCGTTAAAGTGAAACGAGTCGAAAGAAAGATATTCTCTATAGAAAGTTGAATTTCCTTGCTGACCAAATACAGCATCTTCATGATGAGCAAGACGAGATGAAAGTTGAAAGGGAGTATGTCCAGAAGCTTATGAAAGATGATCTTCAAGGGAGCATGGACGAGATGATCAAAGGATACTCTCATAAGTTCCTTATGGAGGTTGTTCCGAAACTGACAAAGGAGATGTATACCAAATAACTTTATCTGAATCTCTTACATTTAGCCAAGCAAGCCATGAAATCAACTCCAATGAATTTGAGCATCAATCCAGTTGAATCCACAATCTTCTCAGATGATGAATTGGTGAACCGACTAGTAGCGCAAATGTCGAAACGCTCTGCAACGTTTGCCTCCCATGAAGCTAAACTGTTTGAAGCATTGCCGGAATACCAACTCAATTCATCATTCAGAGAAGAAGCCAGTAAGGCCTAAGCATTCAAGAGATGATGAAGACAAAGATCAGGATAAGGATAAAGAGCTCAAACGCACAAAGAAGTCCGTGAATCATCCTCCATTCAAGCACCGATGCAACCTCCACCATAAAGGACTCCAGCTCAACAAAGATCACCTCCTCCCTCTTCTGCAGATAAACCTCAGGATTCTGAGACACCACCTGATGTGCTACGATGGTGCAAGTTTTAAAAATTTATAAACACGATTTAACCGTCTAACCTATTAACACATACGAGCAAGTATACTCGTCCGCAATAGCAAAGTTTGGTAAGTCAAGATCGTCCCAAGGGATTTTGTGTATGAAAGATATTTGTTTAAAAAGATTCCAACGAGAAAGCTTGTCAAGGCTTTCCCCAAATAATTATGTTCTAGCGAAATTCAATAAGAAATATATATATATATATATATACTTGTGTGTAGTTTATAATCAATCATAAATAGTATTCATGAAGGTTTGGTGTATACTCTTTATATGATGCACAAATCATAAGCAAATGATTCCTCAACCATGGTATGTGTTTGAAAAAATCATTCTAAGAACAAAAACATTTAGGTAATCCTTTCGGTCCTTATCCCAATGATTATCCTATAGAAATTCCATTTGTTTGCAACATGTTCTTATTAAAGTTGTTCTTACGAATCTTTCGACCCTTCGTGATGAAAATATTCCTAGTCTTGTTTTAATAAGCAAACATGGTGGTTGTCAATCACCATATCCCCATACTAGTTTGTCACTACACTTTTTGGAATAAAACACAAGAGAAATCCTTTCGGTCCTTTTCTTAAAACATGTTTTATCAACAAATCAAACCAAGACTAGTATTTTTCCAACAAACTCATTTAAACAAGATCATATGTACATGCATCACATTTTGAGAACACTAATATGATTAACTACATCCCAACACACAAGTATATCCCAAAACTACTCCATGATAATAATAATAATAACTAAACACAAATAGTAACAAAGTAATTCCAACAATTCAAGAGAATAGAATTCCATAACAAAGTTCATAGAATACCTAAACTTTTGTGATTACAAGAATTAGAATTCGTGATTTGTAGCAACCACGCGCCTCCAATCACCTAGATTCACCGTACAACTCCAAACTACCAAAACTATGGATGAGAATTGTTCCCTCCTTGCTCCTGGACGTTTTTCAGTAATAACTAAGCTTTTGGGCTAAATAATATGGTTGGTATTAGTTTAGGTGTAAACTAATACAATTTTGGTTGTGTCACACTTAGTATACTAGGACTAGGTTCTTTATATAGCCAAATATGCTTGCTCAACTCTCAAAAAACGTTCCCAACAAGTAAATGTCAAGAAATGATCGGACTCCAATGATTATGGGAAGTTAAGGCAACAATAAATGCAACATTGTGTAATCTAGCTTGAGAAACCGGATCGGTTAATACTCCAACCGAATCGTTGATCTTGACCATTCGCCCAGCCGGATCCGGTTACGGGTTGTGACCGATCGGCTGGGTTTGTGCTGTTTTGACTTTTTGTTGACTTTTCTCCTATTCGCTTCATTCTTTGCTCTCGCTGATGATTTCCAAGGCAAAACTTGATCTTTCCTTGCCGTAGATACTTAGAAATCATTGAATCCAAAAGCTTCCTAGCTCGACTTCCTTCCTCGAGAATCTTCCAAAATGTGCATAAAAACTTCATTTCTTCGTTATTCGTGATACCTGACTACATATACATACACAATACGCATCTTTGCACTTCTGCAACAGTTATGAGTAAATATAGCCGATTATCATGCACAAAACTAACAATAACGCTACTAAAAACATGTTCATTTTAGGCGTTATCAAATTCCCCCACACTTAAGCTCTACTCGCCCTCGAGTAGGTCTAACATTTGCAAAGATTTATTTCAATGGTCTTTGACACCATGGTTCTAAAAATGTAACAATTATCCCAAAAGATAATCATCGGTTTGCTTATAATATGTGAAAAAATTTTAAAAATGAACCAAAATACTTTAGATAACAAAACTAGAACACCTCATGAATGATGTAGAAAAATCACTCAACTCTCATATATTGGTGGGTATATGTAAATCACTCATTGCCTAGTCATGATCAATGCTTTTTACCATAAGCTTGTACAAGCATCAAAACAAAGAAAATAAATTCATCAAAGAGGGCTTTTATTCGGGTTATAATGTTAAGGCTAAGGGTTCATAAAAGGTATGGATAAGGCATGGGATAGTTATGAAATTGGTGTTAAAATAAAAATAAAATCAAGTCTAAACCTCCATGTTGCTAGCCATCATACAAACCACAATCCCGAAAATGATTATTTCACCTCTTCTCATATCGATCACCAAATATATATATCACGTCTTAGCACATTGGCTAATCAATATCTCCAACATACTTCATCTTAATATAGCACATTGGCTATAACCTCTTTTTTTTTTTTTTTTTTTTATAGTTCCCCCACACTTAGTGTAAGCATACACCAAAAAAAATCGAGAAAGACATCTCTTTCATCCAAGATGGAGAATGGTACACACTATAAAAAAAGTGTAGCTTCTTCATAATCATCAAAAACAATCCAATCATTCCAATCAACTAGCAACAAACCAATAGACTTGATAAGGGTTGGCTAAAGCTTGAAAGTGTAAAATATTTTTGTATTTTTCTGAGTTTATCAAAACGAAAAGATTGGCTCGGAAGGGTGTACTAAGGGTATCTAGTGCTAAAGATAAGCACTAACAAATGGGTCCATATGGGTGGTTAACTAACCAATGTGGTTAGCTAATATATCATTAGATGTAAATGGAAGGCCATTTGGGTTAAATCCTAAGGTGCCTCTTATCATTTGAACATATTTAGACCACTCGAAAGTGATTTTAACCGTAATGCATAACTAGTACAAGTTCTAGAATCGACATAATCACCGGCACACTCATAGCAAATATAAAACAAAAGATGTGCTTTATACAAAAAGAAACCTCACAAAAGTGTGGAAAAAGGCTATTATGCATGCTAGAAAATGCTATCGAATCCAAAATGAATTACTTCCGTAATTTGGTTCAAATCCAAAAAAAATTCAAAATCCTCATTTTTACCATTGAAATCCCAAGTTATAAATATTAAATATCAATCATGCGTGAAAACAACTAGACCAACAAGGGCGAATTTCTTCTAATCACTTGCATCCAAAAGTTTTAAAAAAAAATGCACATCATTTTTCCTATTTTCTTCCCTCCCCCATACTTAAGTTTTGCATTGTCCTCAATGTAATGAAAAATGAACTTCAAAGTAAAAAAAATGGGAAAAAATAGTTAAAAGATACCACGGGATAGAATATGCAATATGCATATTGGGTCATAAGAAAGCATGAGAGTTATCCAACTCCAAATATTTGACCATCAATAAGCTTCCGACACATCCATCCTGCAAACAAAAACTGCAACACGCAATACACAAAACAAACAAATGCAACTAAAAACTAGATAAAATCAAGCAAAACATGTTAATCAATCTAAAAAAAATATTGTTTAACACATCATAACCCATTGTCTTTGAAACCATAATTCACGAATGATCCACAATCACTCTTCATCCTCGCTCATGTCATCTCCTTCTTCATCATCATACTCATCATCATCATTTTCGGTTACGTAGTTTTCGTCCACAATCTCCGAACGAACTCTCCTCTTCTTCTTCTTTCCTCCAACTCCTGATGATGATCCTCCAACATTGTGGCTTGCTCCACCAACTTCAGGTAATCGACCATATGGGGGTACTGGATCAGGAAATGGTGCGTACCCAGGATATGGATACAGATAGGTCCGTGATAAGAAGTGTAAGGGAAAGGATATGGTGGAACATTGGGTGGATTGTAGGGTGGCAACTCATAATTGGCTTCACGAGCCATGTTTTGAAAAATAGGCATGGAATAATCATTGATGTAGTTGTTTCTCAACATCATCGAGTCTCTCCATACATCCCTACATTGAATCTCATCTAAATGTTTGTTCCACTCTCCCCAACCTGAATCAAAACTACTGGACGTACCTATTTGCACGTTCTCCATTGGTATACTCCCTTGCTGTTGTGGTGGTTGTTGTTGTTGTCTTGGTTCAATCCATAACCCTAAGGTTTTCAATCTCATATTCAAAGCATTACCAAAACCTTGTGCAGTCCACGTATCACTATACTTTGGCTCTCCACACTTAGCCAATTCCTCATCAACATAATACCCAAGATTCTTCGCCAATTTTGTCACAAAATGTCCTCCACAAATGTTACTGTTGCTCTTGATTCCCGGGGCTCTCCTAGACAAATATTCGCTATCTCAAATGGCATTACCGTCCTTAGTTTCTTCCAAAGAACTTCATAACCCATAAGTCCGTTTCGACATTTGTCCCTCGCTTCCAAATCTATTAGATGGCCCGGTCACTATCAACTTGTGAAGTATCCTCATCAACGGATTCCTGATGGTTGAGGCATTCCTCCTAGCGCAAGTAGGATCTCCCACTTGATTCCAATAAGCGAGAATACTAGGATAGTCTTTGTCAAACCTCCGAAGTCTAGAAAAGTGAGTTTCAAATAATCGATGATTAACCTCATGTGGCTCATACAAACCAAGAGCCACGCCAAAAGCTGGCAACGTGTAAGCATGATCCCTTCCACAAAGCCTAAACCAAACACAAATTTCCGTCATCAAGTTCCGAACATCCATCTTTCTTTCAAAATACATGGTTGAAAAGAACTTCATACACCATTCTCGATAGACCTCTTCATTGACGCTAAATGCTCTTTCCCATGACAAATCATTGAACGAATCTCCATCTCCTGGATATACATAAGACGTTCGCATCATTCCTCTTAACTCATCTTCACAATCACATTCCTCAAATAAATCCCAATCAATCACTCTCGGAACCAAACATGTCCTATGTTGCAGTTTCGACAACCTTTCCCGAAAAACATGTTTCTCCCCGTCGGTGAGATTTTTGAACTTTAAATTAGCATTTGCCTCAGTCTTCACACTATACTTAACCTTCTTCTTCTCATTCCTTTGACAAAATTTTGTAATAAGCGGGTTCATAGGAATTGCCTCCTCGCTCGAGCTACCTACAATAATTCTCTATAGAAATCACAAATAAAAGACCATATGAGAGTGTTAAAACAAACAAGTAGGTTCAAGGAACCTCCTAAGATCCTTTTCAAAATTTCAAAAATTCAAACACAGAAACCGTAACCGGATCCGGTTCGTGAGAAACCGAATCGGTTCACCCAATGACCAAAATCCAACCGCTCGTCGCATGCGCAACCAATCGGTTATGCAGCTGCATAAGGATTTTGCCTCTAAAAACCCTCTACACTCGAGTTTTCTAAGTCCAAACCACTCTTATATCGTATTCTATCATCCTCAATGATTTCCAAATCCTTGAATTATTCTTAACTTGCTTCTCAAAACATCAAACATCATCAATCATCATCTTAGAACTCAACTTGATAAACCTATATCCTTCAATCATTAGTCCTAATCGATAATGTGGCATCTATCACTCCAAAAAAAACGCATCATCTATCATAAGGAATCACTAATTTCAATTTATCTTGATTCAAAAGCACACCCCAAATAAAATCTGAAAATTCAATCATTTATTATTCATCCTATGTTGAATCAATCAATCCAATCCTTCTTGCAATGCACTCCTATATCAATTACCCACTCAATCTTAAAATATTACAACTTAATTCGAATTATAACAAAAACCCCCAAATTGGTGACCTAATATCCAATTCGAATCAAATGCTCTAATAAAACCTTAATTGAGTTAATTGACTGTAGATGCTTACTTGTTTAGGTGCCATGATGTTTTCCTACGACTTAAACAACCTTCAATCAGCTTCTCTCTTGGATGAATTTTTGCAAAAAATTAGTGTGTGTGTGTTTTTCTAGAAAAGTGAATTTTTGGTTTTATACTCAATTGCAACCGGTTCAGTCAAGGACACAACCGTATCGGTATGCATTTCGCCAAATTTTTCATTTTTACATGTTACTTAGGCATTTACCTTCCAAGCAACAATTGTACTCAAAAATTCTACTAAAGATTCACACAACATTCACCCACCATATGAAATTTTGAACAATCATCCAATCTAAAAAAAAAAACTCAATCTCAACTCATCATACTTAATGAACTAAACCAAATTCATCTCAAAACTCAAAATTATAATGCATTAACCAAATCACTCAATCATAAAAAAAAAATTGAAAAATTAAATAAGAAACAAAAATCCTAAATGCATAAAAAAAAATAGTTCATGAAATTCAAGCAATAATTGCTTGTTTATTACGGCCTCTTGTCTTCTCCTTAAAATTCCTCAAAATACTCTTGTCTTAGAATATCCTCGCTTTGAAATTTTTCGGTCAACTCACGGAACGTTTCAAAAGTTTTGAATTTTCTCATGAATCTTCGTCCGTCCGGACATAGTATATCGAACTTAACATGCCATGCTCCATCTCCGGTTTGTCTCTTGTAAGTCCCCGACCCTTCGGTTCTCCACTCCAAATTCTTAAGTTGCACCGGTAAAGAACCTAAAAAATCGGTCAACTTTTTGTAAACTAGTATGTTTTTGAATGGGTTATAGAAAGCTTCTACAGCTAATGCACGTTCCATTTCGTCCTCTATATTAAAATAAGGCGGAGCTAACGGTCCGTACATTGGGTTACCTTGGACATCACGTCCCACTTCAAAACATGTTAAATCATCTCCTGCTTCCATCCATTCCAAATCCTCCATAAATTCCAAAGTTGGCCCTCTTGGTTTTGGGTAGTACGTTTGCATCGAAATCCCATCATCAATAGTCAAAGTGCCTCTTCCCATGTCTATAATAGCACCACAAGTTCGTAAGAATGGTCTCCCCAATAGTAATGGTAAACTCTTGTCCACCGGAATATCTAGGACAAGGAAATCTGCCAAATACGGTTGATATCTAATTTGCACTCTCACATTCTTCACTTCTCTCATTGCCTTCGCTTGAGAGTTATCCGCCATAGTAAGCTTCGAATGATTAGGTTGTGGATTACGTAGTCCCAAAGTTTTAAACAATGGATACGGCATCACATTAACACTCGACCCCGTATCGGCTAAAGCATAAACAGGTGTAGTCCCATTCACTTTGATTGGCAACACAAAATTACCCGGATCCTTTTCCTTCCTCGGCATGCCTCTAAACAAAATTCGATCTCGCTCCTCCTCCGTGAGATTCTTTCCTTCCAACCTAGCCCTAGCTAGCATCAATGCATCCAACTTCTTACGGTAAAGCACATAATCTTGGAGTACTTCTATCACCGGTTTCTTTTCATTAATCTCAAGAAACTTTTGTTCTAGATTCTCTAAAATAGCTTCTTTTTGCTTATCGGTTAAGGGTTTGAAAGTACTAGTCGGTGATGATGGTGTGGAGTCATTTTTGGTGGTAGAGGTTATTGTTGGGGTTAGTTTGTTTGATGTCGGTTTCTTCCGATTTGCTTTTCCCATCTTAACCACTTCTACCTCTTTCTCTTCCATGTTTGCACAAACTTCCACTAACATCTCGTTTACTCCTTTACCTTCTTCCAGATCAGTTATATTAATTCTCATCTCTCCCATTGCAAAATCCACTTGACACTTGGTCGTGACAAGAAAATCTCGACCAAAACACACATTAGGTTCATCCGCATTCCCTTCTTCTACTACCACAAAATCAGTTTCAAAAATATGTCCATGAATATTGACCTTCAGATTTTTGATCATCCTTCTTCCATATGCTTCATAGTCCAATCGTACATGACCAATTTCGTCAAGAACTTTCTCCAAAATATAGTTTTCTCCATAAGCCATATTAAGCTGCGCGTCCCAAGCACTTATTCCTTCCACACTGCAAGGCATTCCAAACCTCATTAGAGGTGAATCATACACCGTTAAAGGTGCTTGTGTGAACACTACGACCCTTCCTTTCTTGGGTAGCTGAACCTTATTTTCACCAATTTCCTCCATATTACCCGTATCAATTCCCAATTCTTTCTTACTTTCTTCCAAGATACCTCCAATGAACTTCCAGTATCCTTGAACATTTCATCCAAAGTACGAAGGTATTCCGAGATTCCACTCAAACTACCCATATTACTAGACAACTTGACAAAGCAAAACAAAACAAAACACGAATATTAAACGTTAGAGTTAGTAAAAACAAGAACAAACTATGGAAACATAAACTAAACAATGTAAGACACTTAACAAAACTAAAAACACAAGTTAAAACTCAAGACCTAAAAATAATAAAAATCAACTCAGAAACACCAACCGGATTTGGTTGGTTCAACAACCGAATCGGTTAGTTGAAAAATAATTCAGACAGAAACTCGAACCGGATCCGGTTGCGGGTTGCAACCGATCGGTTTGATCGATTATTTATTTTTTTATTTATTTTTTTTAAATAAAAATAAATAAACGGAATTAAATGCAATTAATGAATCATTAAGATGTACTAAATTATAGTTAATAAAGAAAACTCTTCATAAACCAACAATTTAATAACATAATAAATCACATTAAACTAAAACTAAATAAAATTACCAATTAAAATCTATCATAAAAATAATTAAACTAATAACTGAAAAATATAACTATCTAATCATTAACCATAAAAACTATAATTAACTAAAACCAAGTAAATAACAAACGTAAAGAAAATGAAAATAAATCTAGGAAATAATTAAACTACAAGACATAATCTGCAAATAGAATATAAAATTACCAGAATTATTCTAAGAATCATAAGACAAATAACTAAGAAGTCTAGAACAAATAAAATCGCAAATAAAAAATCAACACAGAAGGTCTAACCGGATTCGGTTGGATAACCAACCGAATCGGTAAGTTTGTAACAAAAACTTTTTTTAAATAAAAAATACTTCCAATACTATCAATTTTACAGAAAATCAAAGAAAATTAAAGAAAATCCCCGGCAGCGGCGCCAAAAACTTGATGTGCTACGATGGTGCAAGTTTTAAAAATTTATAAACACGATTTAACCGTCTAACCTATTAACACATACGAGCAAGTATACTCGTCCGCAATAGCAAAGTTTGGTAAGTCGAGATCGTCCCAAGGGATTTTGTGTATGAAAGATATTTGTTTAAAAAGATTCCAACGAGAAAGCTTGTCAAGGCTTTCCCCAAATAATTATGTTCTAGCGAAATTCAATAAGAAATATATATATACTTGTGTGTAGTCTATAATCAATCATAAATAGTATTCATGAAGGTTTGGTGTATACTCTTTATATGATGCACAAATCATAAGCAAATGATTCTTCAACCATGGTATGTGTTTGTAAAAATCATTCTAAGAACAAAAACATTTAGGTAATCCTTTCGGTCCTTATCCCAATGATTATCCTATAGAAATTCCATTTGTTTGCAACATGTTCTTATTAAAGTTGTTCTTACGAATCTTTCGACCTTTCGTGATGAAAATATTCCTAGTCTTGTTTTAATAAGCAAACATGGTGGTTGTCAATCACCATATCCCCATACTAGTTTGTCACTACACTTTTTGGAATAAAACACAAGAGAAATCCTTTCGGTCCTTTTTCTTAAAACATGTTTTATCAACAAATCAAACCAAGACTAGTATTTTTCCAACAAACTCATTTAAACAAGATCATATGTACATGCATCACATTTTGAGAACACTAATACGATTAACTACATCCAACACACAAGTATATCCCAAAATTACTCCATGATAATAATAATAATAACTAAACACAAATAGTAACAAAGTAATTCCAACAATTCAAGAGAATAGAATTCCATAACAAAGTTCATAGAATACCTAAACTTTTGTGATTACAAGAATTAGAATTCGTGGATTGTAGCAACCACGCGCCTCCAATCACCTAGATTCACCGTACAACTCCAAACTACCAAAACTATGGATGAGAATTGTTCCCTCCTTGCTCCTGGACGTTTTTCAGTAATAACTAAGCTTTTGGGCTAAATAATATGGTTGGTATTAGTTTAGGTGTAAACTAATACAATTTTGGTTGTGTCACACTTAGTATACTAGGACTAGGTTCTTTATATAGCCAAATATGCTTGCTCAACTCTCAAAAAACGTTCCCAACAAGTAAATGTCAAGAAATGATCGGACTCCAATGATTATGGGAAGTTAAGGCAACAATAAATGCAACATTGTGTAACTGCAGTTTGAGAAACCGGATCGGTTAATACTCCAACCGAATCGGTTGGATCTTGACCATTCGCCCAGCCGGATCCGTTACGGTTGTGACCGATCGGCCGGGTTTGTGCCGCTTTTTGACTTTTTGTTGACTTTTCTCCTATTCGCTTCATTCTTTGCTCTCGCTGATGATTTCCAAGGCAAAACTTGATCTTTCCTTGCCGTAGATACTTAGAAATCATTGCATTTCTTAATCATTGAATCCAAAAGCTTCCTAGCTCGACTTCCTTCCTCGAGAATCTTCTAAAATGTGCATAAAAACTTCATTTCTTCGTTATTCGTGATACCTGACTACATATACATACACAATACGCATCTTTGCACTTCTGCAACAGTTATGAGTAAATATAGCCGATTATCATGCACAAAACTAACAATAACGCTACTAAAAACATGTTCATTTTAGGCGTTATCACCACCCCAGACTCAGAAAACCCGTGACCACTTTGAGTATACGGGTGGTGACGATGAAGAATACCATGAGCCCCAACAACAACCCGCCTCTCCCGAAAAAGTACAGAAACCAGAACCCTCATCTATGCCTAAGAAACAAGAAGAAGGCCCAAGGCCGACGCCCTATCATGGCTAGATGAAGATACCACAGAGGAATTTGAATGGTTTTCTACACTTGTAAATTCCACTCCCTACCCTCAAGGTCAAGATCCGTAGACGATAATACATTGGAGCATGCAAAGATATTGCAAGAAAAATTCCGAGTAAAGAAGATGACGAAATCCTGAGTTCAGGCGAATCAAGAATGAAGCTTTTCAACTGTTAAATGATAGCTCAGAAAGTGCCATCGAGGTCGAATATCACCTTGAAAACATTGCTCAAGCTATGTCTAATAACATGTATTGGCTCAACCGAAGCAAACATCGACTTTACCAAGCGGGACAACCCTCCATATTACACCGACTGGTCTAAACCACTACCAACAATCGGCCAACCAAATGAGCCTAGAATTCCATTATGATATTTCTTCAACAAAGACTTGAATTTCTTCTACACGGTGGCGATGGTTCAAGGAAATACGCTACATCACTGAAACTTCCATTCCCGGCAAAGAATATACTCTAACTGCATAGCCATCGAGGAAAGATCTAACCACTTGTTCTCCAACAAAGTAAAAGTATAACTGTGATGCAATGTATGGATTCACCATTGGTCGAACGCCGAAGAATCTACTACGAAGCTGCGGTTCGAAATATCAAAATGAAGTGTTCAAGACGAAGAGTATCGCTGCCATCAAACACGTTGATCTTTCGTCCAAATAGGACTACACGTTTCTGAAGAATATTGTGGTCAAAAGGCAAGATGAAAGGGATTATGCATTCTTTGAAGCTGACTTTGAGAATTTGTCTATCAACGACATTGAAGACATGTGCCTTGCCAAAGTACAGGGTCGCATGAGACAATTTTCAACTGAAGTACAACGTGAATTCATCAAGTCATTGCTCATCTTCATCAGACGCATATTCATCAAAGAACGCGGTAGAAGATCTCCACTTGCGTTGAATCTTATCGCACTGTGTCAACTTTCACTCCACCGCAGCTTGATCTTCCCGACATCAACCAGCTTTCACAATTTACACTCATCAAGAAACCATTCTCGTTTACCGCAGTTGAACTTCAAAGAAATTGCTTAATGGCATGTAGAGATCTTCACAAGTTTGGGGATCACACTTTGAAGATGGTTAAGGACGGATTGGCTTATCGGTTGAAGGATATACATCAGAAGATTGGGTCTCCTAAGCGATGGAATTCTCTGGATCGAAGGGATGTGAAGAGGATCATCACGATGATTGATGAACGGTTGTATCGAAGGGATCAGTTCGGAAGATTGGAAAGCTTTGTTGGTGGTCGACCCAGATTAACATCACCGCTTTCAATGCCCGGTTCACACTCTTGGCAACATCACGACTACCCGTACCCCTTGAACTGCTTCTTTCATTATAACTTTGGATGTATGATTTATTATGACCATGACTTGTGCACACATTACAGTGTACAACCCGCACTTGTAAATAAAGGACCCGTGGTACGCCTTTGCCACAATCCTTATAAAAGGAGCGAAAGCTTCTTACTTTTGAGTAAAACCTATCAAACCTTTCACTTTTCAAGGTTTTACTCAAAAGAACAAGTACTTTCCCTTATGATTTTCAAAACCTCAACCGTTTATATCACTCGTTGAGGGGGAGTACTTGACTAAAATTCTTTGTTCACAAATTGTTCTTAGTGGTTATCTTCCCACAAAACTCAAAATGGTCATATTTATTCTCAACATTTCTTCAAAAATAACATTTATATGCCATTTTTGAGGGGGAGAAAAATATGTGATAAGAAATATATTGTGTTTTGCAATATGAACTCTCGTGTGAAAAGACTTCAACCCACGAATTGACGAGATCTTAACTGTTAGTAACTCGAAAAGACTTGTTCGGGATGGGTAATAATTTCAAACTAGTTCGCTAGTGATGTAAACGTGTCTCGTAAAGGACTTGTCCGAGTAGAATGTACCACTCGAGAAACTATTGGTAGACATGAACTTTGACGGGTTTGACAACCTTCGGGTTGTCCACACCTTCAAGGTAGTTATTAGAGCTAGTTGTCACCTAAAAGCCGACAATGCAACTCTTTAACTATGCCACGTAACCGTGTCTCGCGGGGAATTGTCTATCTTGAGTCGATCAATTCAAAAGTACGCGCTCTTTCCTCAAGTGCGATTTATGTCAAAACTCTTAAGCACATGTGGAGGGAGTATTTGCTAAAAGATAAAACTCTCACACGAGGGTTCAGACATGTTTTCATTCACAAACCCTTTGAGAGATTTTCTTGAAAATGGTTTTTATAGCAATGGAGTTATAAGGAGATTAAGGTTAGGAATAACCGTCCTATGATCCGCCAGAGCCGGAGGGATCTACCCAAGGACACTACCAATAGTTAGAATTTAGAAGTCCTTAGGTATGATTATAAAAAGGAGAAATGAAAATCGGAGAAAGAAGGAGTTGAAGAATTAAAAAGAAATGCAAAGAAAAGGGTGAAAATAAATAGCCCTCTAGATTATTCAACTTAGGCGCATAACCGGTTCAATTCATATGCTACTGGTTGTCACTAGATGACACCGGTATTGAAGATCAAAAGTCATCATGGACCCAGTGATGCATGCACTAAACCTTCTTAGCCACTCAAGTTTCTCTCAACAGAAGCTTTTTTCATTCTCACATGGAACCCTACGTAAACTATCGGCTTTCTCTTAGAGATTGCTGGTATTGAAGAAGGAGACCCTCTCCCTAGTCTCCGCTCAGGAAAACCAAAACGCACTATTATGTCTAGAGCCACGAGATTCATCAAAAATCTCTCAGGTGCACTTGACATTTCATCACTTGGTGTTCAACAATAAGAACATCAGTGGTACGTTATCGAGTCATTCACATATCTTAGCAATCTGTCGAGAATATTTATGAGAGGTTCACAATTGTGATCCTCGCTGATTGAATGGAAACTCCTGCCAGGTCAACATCAAATGTACCGACAAGTCACCGTAACTCCCCCGTAGATTACGCTTAGTATGTCTCAAATGGTCTACAGTCGTGGGGTGATGCTTCTGTGTACCTCAGCGACTCATCTGAACCGTAGATGTACTTCGGTACATCGCGTTATCTCACTTGTGGGACTCGGTTCAGGAACGGCCTTTGTGAGAATTAGAGTTGGGTTTTCACACTATGCATTAACACTCTCGGTTCGAACTTGTAAGTGCCTGTATCCGCTTATTACTAACCTTTCTTATGTTTACTTCTTATGGAAGCTCTGGAGCCGGATGATCGTGCTGATTCTTCACATGCTCATGCCAATATCATCACTAATAGAAATTCTCTCGAAAGGCAACACAAAAGTCGTAATGATTCTACGCCAAATCAAAGAATCTACAAAGTTTAAAGACTTAAAGAACTTCATCAAGATCGAAATACAACGCCAAAGAGTGTGTGAGCATGTTGAAGAATTACTTGGAGACACTGAGCGGTTGAAGGCACTGAGGCGACTTGATGCGCATAACAACAACATACTATCACTACCATCACAAAGAACAATGATCATAGAACAAAGATTATGATGACGCCAAAGCGTAACTGCTTAAAGAAAACAATTTCTCTACACTCGGGAGATTGTTCGAATCAAGGCAATTCTTCTCACAAGAAAGAAGAATGTCAGAAGACGTCAAAGCTACTATTACATCAGCACTTTCACCATCTGTATTCATCACCAACACTTGAGGGGGAGATTGTTGGAATCACTCCTAAACCTTAATTCAAGTGTTAGTAATTAATGTGTAATAGTTAGCTTAATATGGCCTTTATGTTAGTGATTAGCCTTAGGCTTATGTAGAAGGCCCATAAGCCTAGGCCTAGCCCAATAAGGAAAAGGATGAGAACTAGGAGTGTTGCCCTAGCTTCCCTCCTATAAATACCTCATGTAAACCCTCACTTGAGGGTTGGTTGTGTTAATACAAATAAACCGTAAAAACGTTTATTAATATTTTACGATCTCTTTGTGTTTTGTTGATAACATATATAATGTTGTCTTAAGTATAATTATAAGGATACATGTTATTTTTGTAAAGCATTTACATATAATCTTTTAAATACAAAAATGTAGTAACAAAAGCATTTGTTGTAATAGTTAATTAGGATGGGTAAAAATCACAACCCATGGATCTTAACCCATACCCAAAGAGACTTGATACAATGTATACTTAGATACATTGAATCTAGATATAACCCATGGACCAACCCATGACCCATAACCAAAAACCCATGGGCAAAGAGGAGCGTTCCACGGATCCCTAGCTTTGTGCTAGCCGGATCCCAAGTGGAAGGGATCCGTGGGATCCGTGTGAACAGTGAGGAAATTTGCCTATAAATAGAGAGCCATTTCTTCATTCTAACTCACCCCTCTTCTTACTAAATCTCTCATACACTCTCATTCTCTTCTAACATATAGATCACTTGATCTAGAGAGTTGTTCTTCTTTTCTTTCTATTTGTGATCCTCATATAGGTCCTTCTCTAAGCGAGATCACGAGCATTCTACAAGTCATCCAAGCAAGGGGTCCTTGATTGATTTGTCACTCCGCAAGATTTCTGTAGAGAAGATCTTGTATTTGATATTTCACATATTTGTTGTGTAATAGTTGTGTTGGTTTGGTCCACCGTGCTACGGACTCGATATCTAGCTTTGTACCGGAAAAAGTGTAAGCAACGCTTGTGAAGGCTTCTCCGCCAAGTGAAGGAGTTTGTTGACATAGTGCTTGAACTCTCGAGTAGGTGACTCGGGGAGTGGAGTAGGGCAAGGAAGGTGTCCTTGTAGCCGAACCACTATAAATCGGTTGTGTCATTTCTATCCCTTATCTTTGTTTATTTACTTACATTATCATTAGATCTATACGTTCTCAACATCCATACGATTTCACATAATATCGAATCTAAACTTTTTGAAATCAACTTAAAATCGGCAAAACTATTCAACCCCCCCTTCTAGTTTTCCACAATTGGCATCAAGAGCTATGTTTATAAAAGTTTTAAAATAAAATTGTATTTTAAAAACTTTTCGATCACTATGGGTTCTAAAAATTATAAGGAAGGGCAATCTATGCAACGACCACCACTACTTGAAACTAATGGTTTTATATATTGGAAAAATAGATTCCAAACATATGTGAAGTCTAAAGATATTGATCTTTGGTACATTATTGTTGAAGGTGATTTTGAGGCTACCTCAAATGATGATTAAGGAAATTTAGTTCACATACCTCATGATAAACTAAATGATGAAATGAAGAAAAAGCTTTCTAAAAATAGTGAAGCAAAAATGGTTTTATATAATGCTTTACCAAAAAAGGAATTCGAAAGAATTTCTATGCTTAAAACCTCTAAAGAAATTTGGAATTCTTTAGTTGTAACTCATCAAGGCAACCAACAAGTTAAAAATAATAAAATTGATCTATTTGTTCAACAATATGAACAATTTTCAATATCGGATGAGGAAACTATAGATCATTCATTTGCTAACTTTAATACTATTATTACATCTTTACAAGCACTTGATGAATCCTTTTCTAGCCGTAACCATGTTAGGAGATATCTAAGGGCACTTCCATTGAAGTGGAGATCCAAGGTGACGGCAATCGAAGAGTCAAAAGATTTGACAATCCTCACCCTCGATGAACTCATAGGCAACCTAAAAGTCTACGAGCTTGTCCTTGCTAAAGATTCCGAAGCCTCAAAGGTGAAAGAGAAACACAAATCTCTTGCCCTTAAAGCCGAAAAGATTTCGAGCGATGAGGAGAGCTCATCTTCGAGTAGTGACGACGAAGAGTACGCTATGGCGGTAAGGGACTTTAAAAAGTTCTTTAGAAGAAAGGGTAGATACGTCAAACAACCGTATGACGATAAGAAAGGCTTTCGGAAAAACAAAGAGGACGAAAAGCCAAAGGATGATCGTACTTGCTTTAAATGTGGGGACCCAAACCACTTTATTAGTAAGTGTCCCAAACGGGATGATCGAAAGGCATTCGTGAGCTGCAAGGGGAATGAGCTTAATGAGGAGGACGGAGAAATTTGTCTCATGGCAAATGACGAGGTATGTCACGAATACTATAGTAGTTAATCACTTGATGACGACTCATTGCATAATGAATATGATAAACTATGCAATATTAGCTTAAAACTAATTAACAAAAACAAGCTTTTAAAGAGTTGATCCGCCCCTGAACAGTCAAGTTTTCTCACACAAACCGGCCACTTGTGAATGGCCGACCGTAAGGAACTTAAAACGGATCAGAAGCAAATGCAATGAAGATCAATGGAGTATAGTGTTTCCCCGGGTCGTTATGTCCCAGCGAGCCGTGCAAGAATAATCAAACGTTTAGTGATCGAGTGATTTGAACAGAAAAAGGGATTTGAATTATTATAACTACAGAAAAAGTACATAAACTACAGAGGCTTAAATGCAAATTAAAGGAAATTAAAAAGATAAAAAATATTAAATAAACGCTATCACTATTTGCAAAATGATGTTTTTTGATTTTATGTTTTTATAAAACTGAATTAAAAATTACGCGACGTACAAATGAAAATATGAAACTGAAGCAATATAAATCCTAAAAATATGAAAATGACATTTTTACAATCCTAATAATAAAAGAAAATTATTAGAAAAAGAAAATTATTTTTACAACGATTTAATTAATTATTATTAATTAAAAACTATTTTTAACTATTAAATAATTACCTAAATTACAAGAAAATAGGAAATTAAGCTAGAAAAATAAAATTATGACTTGGAAAAGTCTAAAATGACAAAAGAGAATTTTCAAAACTATTTTTGTAATTTTCTGATTATTTTTCTATTTTCTAGGAATTAAAAACTATTTAAAACTACTTAAATTATTTAAAAATACAAATTTAACTAAGAAAAATCTAGAAAAATATTTTTTTGTCTTTTTATATTTATCTAAACTTAAGAAAAATGAAAACTTAATTTTTTGAACCTTTTCTTAATTAATTGCAATAAAAGCTAATTAAAAGTGCTTAAAAACTAATTTAAATTAAGAAAAATAGCAAACAAACTAGGAAAAATCTGAAAATTTCAGGAAAACTCTAAAATATTATGAGGAATCTAGGAAAAATAGAAAAACAGGGTGCTGTGTGGAGGAATTTGAAACTGATGTGCAAAGTGCTTATGAAATAAGCACTTGGATAAGCTAAAGGGACAAAACAAGCACCAAACTGATACACAAGCTAAAATATGCTAAAAGAACCTAAATTCAACTAATCTCAACTGTCCTAAACCTCTGATTTACATATTACACAGATTTGATGAAATTGAAACCAAGCACAAGAACAGATTCTGAGGCCAACTTAGGACTAGAAAATAAGCACTGAGATAAGCTGGAAATTAAAAACCAACAACTGGAACATAAACTAGACCTGGCCAAGAATGTCTAAACCAAAGACCAGGCCTTGGTGAGCCAAGATGAGCCCCAGGCATCTTGCAAGATTCTGTCGATTCGGCATCAAAATCGAGTCAAGGCAGGCACATAAGCCCCACTTGACAAGCCCATATGAAGCTTATAGAAAATTTACAAAAATATGCAAAAATCACAACAATCAACTGGACCAGTTTAACTTTTTAAAACAACAAGTTTCATTGGAATTGACTCAGAAATGAGTCCACTAAAAATCTCCCTAGTTGAGCTCAAAACTGAGTTTTCAATATTTTTGACTTTTGATAAAGACATGGAAAGTTGACCAAATGGAACTTTGATCTTGATTTTTGGACTGATTATGAACTTAATAGATGAAATTAAACTAATGCAAGCTAGCTCTAAGATTTCTAAGCACAAAATAAGCTTTTGAATTTGTAAAAACTCAACAGATAAGTGATTAAGACAGATATGGAAAAGTTTTGACTTAAGCTGCTCTAGGGTGCAAATAGGTAACTGAATTGGTTTCAATGGAGCATAACAAGCTTAGGACTACAAGATTTAGCCACGAACTAGTCTAAACACAGCTTTTGGTGTCAAAACCAAACACTACTTAATGAATGTTATGCAATTTTAACAAGACTAACTCTAATGATCTAACTATAGCGGACACTCAAACCTGAGTTTAACTACTAATTACCACTTAATTAAACAAGCCTAAACTATCCTTAACCACAAATGCAGATACAACACATTTATGCAAACTGAAATGAAAATGTAAATGGGACAGATGCTACAAATGTCCAAATTGTTGCGTGCTAAACCAAACCCATAACTACTCTATGCTAATCTAATCCAACCCCAAAGCACCATCAAGATCAACCCAAATCACTTCATTTCCATTTAGGCTCCAGTTTGACTTTTGTTGACTATAAATGAGAATTGTTTGAAACCGATTCCCGTGCTAATCAAAAGCTATAACAAGCTTAAATTAACTTGTTTGAATGAGAAAAGAAGCTATTGGAAGCTTGTACATGAGAATTTAAACCTAAATGTGCAACAAGAATCATGAAATTTTGAGACTTATATGAAAACTTAGATTGATAATCAAAAGTACAATACATTGATGTTTTAACTTGAATGAGATACAAATGAACTGAAACTACAACATTTTGGCTTAACTAGAACATTAATTTAAAAAAAACGACATTTAAGAAAAATTATCAAAACTAGCTACTCCCCTCTCTCTCTCTTCCTTCTTCCTTTTATACACCAGCTCTGCATAATTTCTCTCTCTGAGCTAATCCCACATTGTTTTTAGACCATTGGATGGCTTGGAGAGTTATTAGCCATTGATTTGGTTTTTTAAGGAAAGGTGTTTTTTGTCCCTGTTGGGGTTGAGTGCAAAGGTGGAGGAGGCATTAAATGCTATTGGAAGGTTGTTGAGGAGGGGGGAACAAGAAAAGTGGAAAGGTGAGGAGGGGGGATGGGTTGCAGGGCTAGATGTTGGGGAAGAAGAAAAAGGGCGCGTAGGGTGTGTTTGTTTCAAACGTGGGTAAATGGGTTTGGTTTCGGGTTGGGTTGTGGACTGGACCGGGTGTTGGATTTTGGACTGGGTTTGGGCTTTGGAATAATTAAAACATGGATTTAGGACTAGTATTAGATCCAAGGTGCATTTAGGGACCAAACATGTAAAATCTGAAACTGCAGGGACCACTCATGTAAAATCTGAAATTCTATTCCAAGGCTAAACTTGACAATCCCCGATACTCCAAGGACCATTTTAGCCAATTGTGAAATTCCAAGGACTAATCATGACAATTCTAAAATCCAGGGACCAAAACTGAAATTTCTTAAAACTTTTGGACTTTTCACCAAAGGACTAATTATGACAATTTTATGATTCAAAAAGGACCTTTGGTGACTTTTCTTTTAAAATAAGTGCCTAGGGACTCATTTTGTCATTTTTGAAAGTCGGGGACCGAAATCGCCAATTTTGCAAACTTAGCTCATTTTTCATCTGATTTTGAACATTTTGCATCTAAAACATATAAAATGCAATTTTGGAATATTTTCAGTATTTTGATGCATTTCTGAGCATTTTAGACGTTTTGCAGTTCAGATTTGAATAAAAATGATGAGTATTTACACACTCATCAATCCCCCACACTAAACTATTGCTAGTCCCTAGCAATCTTTTGAGAAAACTTAATGGATTTGAATCTCTTTCCCAAAAGCCATTACTTCTGGAGTAGCCAAATGTTTTAGTTCAAATAAGAACCATGGTACACCGATAACCATGTGATTTTGAGCAAATCACCAGCTTTCAACGTATTTGATTTGTCTTTACCGTAGCCGTTTGCTCGACTAGCCAACTCTTAGATAAATTATCAATATTATCTTTGGTGAGCCGATTACCAATTATGGTTTTTCCACTGCCTTTACCACAAGCCATAAACTTGCGGGCTAGCCAACTCTTCACTTTTAAGGATATGGTGAGGTGAATACCATACAATTTTGGGCAAATTGCAAGCCGTCAACGGATTTGAGATATCTTTACCAAGAGCCGTTTGCTCCTGGATTAGCCAATCCTTTTGTTTATTAGACATGGCGGATTGATAACCAAATGAGTAAGTGTAGAACACTTACTCCAAAAAAATTTTGGCCAAAAACCGGGGAATTAGGCGGTATAATTACATGATAAAATTCGTGAGAATTCCCCCCTACACTTAGAAATGAATATTTCCCTCAATATTCAAAGTACTACGGCGGTTATGCGAAACAAAGAACGTGAAAAGGGAAATACTACGGCCATTATTTGAAAGATTTTTTAGAAAACTTATATACAACATGTGGGGCAACTCCCCACACTAGGGTGGTAGAAAATAGAAAGAAGTCAGAAATATGGGTGAAAACCAATATGGCATGCTACTGTTTTGATTACCGAGTCGCTAGCTTGACTCGACCCCGAATTCATTGGTTCATTGGGAAGCAAAGTGGAAGAAACAATCTCCATCGGACTTTCATTCAAGATGTTTGGAAAAACATTTGAAGCACGGAAAGTTCCACAATCGATGAGATATATTCCCGCCAATATAATGGTACATGGAAATGCCGGGATCAAAGATAATGTCTTCATTCCCGAAGGAGTGAAGAACAGGAGAAGTGACAGAATACATGAAGAAAAGAAAGAAAATCATTGATGACGATCATGATAAGATCTTCTTCCTCGTGATCAAGTGCAGCTTGCACTCGTTTGGATTTTATTGGTTGAGCTCTTTGGGTTGGAAAGCATCTCGGGAGGGAGGGTTGGAAAATTTGTCATAGAAATACAAACTCTCATGAATGAGAACTTTTCCCCGATCATGATTTTTGCCATCCAAGCGATCATACTCCGGCGGAGTCATGATATGAGTGAGTTCACCGACGAACTCCTCATGAAGAGAATCATTCACATGATGTGAATTTGTGAACTCTTGTTCCATTGTGGACTCATCACTATCCTCAATCTGAGTATCAAAGAGTGGATTCTCAGAATTAAAGTGAATTCAGAGTCTAATTCAAATAGAGGATTGGTGAAAGTAGCTTTGAATGTTTCGGGAACAAAGTGATCAACATTCTCTATTGGACTGTTGGGATAAGAAGTGAGTGAACGATCATTATAAAGGAGACTTTCAATCTCTCCTAGATCGGCTTCGAAATCAAAGAGATCATCGTCACTTTCTGATGAAAGTGGACTGAAGTGAGTGAGTTCATCGGTGAACTCCTCAAGAAGAGGATCAGACTGTGGGAGTGATGCCTCGACATACTCAATGTCTCCATAAGATTTACAATCGTCGCTAACATCGGAGAAAGTTTCAAAATGATCTTTTGAACACTCAAGAGGGGAATAAGAATCACACATATGGTCGGTTCCCTTGACTCTCTCGGGATTGGGACAAGGTCCTCAACACTAGACTTTATAAATTCTTCCGATTCCTTTTCAGAACAAGTGTCAAGATGCTCGCCCCCATGTTCAGAGAGTGAGTGGGAATATCGGGTGTGATAACAACAGATTGAGGGAGTTGAGAAGGACTAGCATACATATGTTTTATACTTTCCATTTGTTCTTCTGCTAGTAATTCCATCATAGTCTTTTCTCCCTGATTATTCATGGAAGGAATTTCAACTGATGAACTTGATGAACTTGTACAAAATTGACGAATATCAAGGGTAACTTCATCATCATCGTCATCAAGAATGAAACGAAATTGAGAGCTAGATCCTGGCTGCTTTTTGCAATTGATTCCCTAATAGATTTTTCAAAGGCAATTTGGGAATTTATTTTAGCACCGCTCTTCGCTAACAATTCTTCCATGGATTTTTGATTTGGATTATCTTGGGAATGGTTACTTTCCTTCAAACCTTTCACTAAATCCAAAAGATCAAGGAGAAGATTTTGAGGAAGTGGCTCAAGGTGGTGCCTCGATTCATCCGGGTATTGTAGAGGTTGGTCATGATACGAAGAGTCGGAATTGTTACAAGGAAATGGATTCCTTGTTTGACAATCAGAGCTAAAGTGTGGACCTCGACAATACTCACAACAAGATAAGCTGATGTGGCCGTGAGTCATATGTGTTGTAGTCATAATTGTTATCGGAACCTCGCCATAGACAAGCGTGTTTCCCAATTGACAATCGAATCGGAGTGTGAACCACCACAGTACTCACAATAGTAAAATCTGCTGAAGTCTCATTGTGGTAGCCGATGGAATAAATCGCTTGTGTTATGGTAAGAATAGGGATCTTGGTTATAGACGTTTCCCTGACTCCACCATGCTACAACTCGGGCAATTGCCACCATTATAAGGACCACCACACCATTGACAACCAAGAGGGTGAGGATAAGACATAGAAAGAATCAAATGTTTTCAGAGGGGTAGGGATGAAGAATCAAAGATGTGAGAGGGTAAAGATGGATATTTTTGGATTTTTGGATAAACATTTTGTAAAAATAATAAAGAAAATCTTTTTGGGTTTTTGATTTTATAAGAAAATATAAATACATACAGATGGTATGAACAAGGAGTGAATATCCAAATCACTAATCTGCTAAACGTAGGATAATTAGCACAGCTCCCCGGCAGCGGCGCCAAAAATTTGATCCGCTCCCAAACAGTCAAGTTTTCTCACTCAAGCCGGCCACTTGTGAATGGCCGACCGTAAGAAACTTAAAACGGTTCATGTTAGATATTAACTTTTCACATACACATCAAACCATAACACAAGGTGGCGTTTAAGATGGAATTCTAGAGAGAGAAAGTTAGAGGTTTAGGGAACTTAGTGAGAGAAAGTGAAATTATTATTATGAGCTCCAACTCTCTACCTTGGGAGGTAGAGAGTATTTATAGTCTTACATATATCGCCACACATCGGGTCGTGGATCGGCATACAAAGGGTAAAGACCCGTCCGTCCTCCACGGTGTTACTTAACTAAATACTACTTAACTTAAAATAACTACGACTACGAGCTTTCTAACGATTACATATAATTGAGGTGACCGACTCTTTAATACCCGGAATTTCTAATTCCTAACAATCTCCCCTAAGGGAGGTCACCTCAATCATGCACTAAAATTACATTGAATACAAACATATATGACATTAACAATTGTTCTTGCATTCTTGATGTAGTCCTTGTTCCTAAGCTCGTAGTCATTGATTCTTCACATTGCATGTTTGGTTACTTCAAGTGGAGGTCTTTTACTGATCCACGTGATAATAATTTTGAGCCATCATTTGAGATTATCAGCCATCAAAAAATCTCCGTGACATCCTTTGTGGTGTTGGTATTATGTGATGTTGTGACTTTAGGACCGACATGCTCACATTCTGGATCATGATATCTTCTCATCGAGTAGCGGAAGCATTTGTTGAATCATGATATTGGCGCAGCAGAAGCGTAAGCATGGAGTGAAAATATGAGAGTCATTGATGCACTAATCATGATTTCTTTTGAGATGAATGTGTTAAGTGAGCATGCGGCTATGTATTGACCGCTTCATTCAACAAATGCAAACGTCGGGCGTACCTGCATACAACGGTTAGCAATAAATCGCACGAAAGTGTCTTTGATCACTTTCGTTGAATTGAGGTACACCGCCCACGGTTCCCTCGTTGATCAAGCATAAGTACGCACTGTGATCGGTATAATTCGAAGAATTTCCTTGACAGGTTTCGCAATGCTCTAGCTGTTCTCAAACCGGAACATCTCAAAGAAGACAACACGGAGTGAGTGAACCAAATAATTTGAGTCCACTCGATTGATGAAAAGATATTTGAAAAACAATCGAGTATTGCTCAATAGAAATTGTTTTTGCAATACAACGAAGGTTTTAATGAAAATCAATTATCAATCATAAAACACCTTTTGATTTGAAAATTAGTACACGGTCGACGTGCTAATGAAAAGAGTTTTAAAGCACAAAGACCGGTTTTCAAAGGTATCCGTCAATCCATAACTGAACCGTGATTGATTCAAAAGAATGAATCGCCCCATTGTTTCTGTTCAGTTGTCACATGGTTGATCGTATAATAGATCTCACATGCCACCTACCAGGAGCTTGTTAGATGTTGGCTCCCGAAGGCTTTCCATCTTCACAGTGAATATGTAAACACATCACTCAGATGTTCTCGCAATACCACAAGGATAATGCGTAGGACTCAAGATATAATCTCTCTTTCCACATTGTGTGAAACAGAGAGTCTTCATTGAAAGTGTCCTAATGAGATTTATTGATGATCTCGTGGCTCTAGACTCAATTGTGCATATTTGGTTCCCTATGCCGGAGACTAGGGAGAGGGTCTCCTTCTTCAATATCAACAATCTCTAAGAGAAAGTCGATAGATAATGTCGGTTCCCGTGAGAATGAAACAAGTCCTTTTAAGAGGAACTTGAGTGGTTTGAAAAGTTGAAGTGCGGTAGGCCACTGGGTCCATGACGTCTTGTCTTCAATACCGATGTTACCATCAGTAGCATATGAATTGAACCCGGTTTCTTCTCTAAGGTTGAATAAATGGAGGGCTATTTGTTTTCACCCTTTTCTCATTCAATTCTTTTTAATTCTTCAACCCCTTCAGTGCTTACCGAGACTTCATAGCTAGAACCTTGTTGGGTTTATTCCAGTACTAGCTCAGTCTTAGTCCGCACTCTTCCCATATCTCATTTTTCTCCTTTTATCATCATACCTAAGAACTCTACACTAACTAGTGGATAGTCCATGGGTAGATCCCTCCGGTTCTGGCGGATCATGGGAACACATACCTAACCTTATCGTCCTTATATCACCATACATAATGTAAAGTTGGTCGGTCTTTTTGGTATTGTTCATCTGCCATAGGAACCAATTGAAAACCATTTGAAAATCAATTCCGATACTTGTGATATATTATCAAAGCATTTTGTACCTGAATTGTTTTTGATATTTTTAGAATAAGTGCTCCCCTCAACATGTGCATCAAATGTTTGAAATTGTTTTGCACACGGAGGCAAGAGAAAGAATTAACTTCTTTGATTACCATTTTCTAAAAATATCAACATCACTTCCCTAATCGAATCAAGTAGATAAAGCATTTTGGGGAAGGATGAGGTTTCCATGAATTTGCTCCCCTCAATATGTGCCTCGAGGTTTGAAAAGAGTTTTACACATACTAGAGGGAACCTGCACATTGAGATACGTGATCACGTTTCAAATCATTGTGGTTTAATATAGATGCTCCCCCTCAATGTGTGCATGGAAAATTTGAAATCGTTTGTCACTTACGGGAGGCAAACATGCTAATCACTTAAGAAACCATTTATCGAATTATCAGTTTAAATCCAATTTAAATCACACATTCTCCCCCGATCACAATTATCAAATCATTTGAGATTTGTGATCTCTTATAGATTTAAATTGATTTTGAAAGCTTTTAAGGAGAATTGTGACTTGATTATGAAAGCGTTTTAACCGATAAGGATCTGATGTTGAGATTTTAAACTCCATTGGTTAAACATGCATGTACATCTTTTGAAAACAATTTAATGCCAAATAACTTTTAATTTAATTGAAATCATTCTCCCCCTCAATCAATGACATAGGTTGTTGATTGAGTGATAGAGATTTTGACAGATAAGTCCCGATGATTATCAAAAATAGAGACCGAGTTATTTTTCAAAGCATTTAGTTTTCAGCAGATAAATGTTATAGAATCCGAGCATGGAATTTGAAAACATGGTAAAACATGGCTCTGTTCTTTCTTTTAAAACCGGGTTATTGCCTGAAAAGACAATAAACCATTGTTTCTCTTTCTCCCAAAAATATTTTTTTGAATTTTTGATTTTTTTAAGAATTCGAACAACATCTAAAGTCCCGTGTCATTCTTTGAATGACAACACCAAAACCGTAGATATTTAACCGGAAAAACATGACAAAAAGACAATATTTTTGAAGATTTTTTGAATTTTTCAGATTTTTATGGATTTTGAAAGTTTTATATTTTTCTATTTGGTTTTATAGGGTTTTATAATTTTGTATTTTGCTTTTTGGATAAATATATACAAAGAGATAGATGAAGATAGACCTTTACTCCTCGTCTTCCTCACGAAGACGTTTGAGTGTTTCCGGTTGAAGGCTTTTCAAGCCAAGTCGAGGAAGAATAAACTCAAAACGTTCTCTTGGAAGAGCTTTGGTGAAGATGTCCGCTAACCGATATTCGCACCTCACAAAATATAGTTCCACCACACCTTTTTCCACTTGTTCCCTGATGAAATGATGTCGAATGTCGATATGCTTTGCTCTTGAGTGTTGAAGGTTGTTGCATGAGAGAGCAATGGCACTTTTATTATCACAAAGATGAGGATTTTGTTGAATTCAAAGCCATAGTCCGATAATTGAGATCTCATCCATAAGACTTGAGCACAACAAGATGACATGGATATGTATTCAACCTCGTGAGAGGAAATAGAAGTACTCATTTGCTTCTTTGAAGACCAACTCACAAGCTTATCACCCAAAACTCGAGCACCTCCGGATGTACTTCGACGCGTGTATCTTGACAACTCGCATGATCAGATCTGCATAGGCCGTTAGTGACATACCGGTGTCCTTCGGGTACCATAGTCCCATATTGATGGTTCCTTGGAGATACCGAAAGACCCGCTTAACCGCTTCAAGGTGCCTTTTAGTAGGCTTAGCCTGGTATCTAGCACACATGCAAACAAATAACAAGATGTCCGGTCTACTAGCTGTGAGGTACATCATGGATCCAATCATACTACGATATTTCGTTTGGTCAATCATGATCCCCGAGTGGTCCTCATCTAGTTTGGTTCGATCAATCATGGGAGTGTCAACAGGTCACATGAATCAAATCCAAATTTCTTTAAAATCTCTGTTGCATATTTAGATTGATTAATGAAAATGCCTCCGGACTTTGTGAAATTTGTAATCCCAAGAAAAATGACATTTGTCCCATCATTGACATTTGAAACTTAGAACTCATTTCATTAGAAAATTGATCACATTCCATTGGGTCACGAGGCAAAAATAATATCATCAACATAAATTTGAACATGAGTTAAATGTTTGCCCGACTTCCTGGTGAACAATGTAGGATCAAGCGCTCCTTTCAATCCGATGATAGAAGAAACTTTGACAGTGTATCATACCATGCCCTTGGTTGCTTGCTTTAAACCGTAGAGAGCCTTCTTCAGACGATAAACGTGAGTAGGATGCTCTTGATACACAAATCCTTCAGGCTGGACGTGAGCGACTTCTTTAAGATCTCCGTCGAAATGCCGCCTTTACATCCATCTGATACACTACCATGTTCTTACTAGCAGCGTTAGCCAGAAAGATTCTGATTGCCTCGATTCGAGCAACAAGAGCAAAAGATTCTTCAAAGTCTATACCCTCCTCTTGACGATATCCTTTAGCAACTAAACGAGCCTTGGTTTTCAACACATCACCATGCTCATCAAGTTTTACTTTGAAGATCCATTTGAGAGCTATAATCATAGCACAGTCTGGAGCAGGTACTAACTCCCATACATCAAGTCGATCAAACTCATGAATTTCATCTTGCATGGCATTGAACCATCTGTCTTCATTCATGGCGGTTTTAACATCTTTTGGTTCGATCTTAGGAAGTACGGAGTTGAAGAAACACCATAAGGCATCGGTTGCAAGTTGTTTCGGGGTTGATGGGGCGAGGGATTTCCAATGATGTTGTCTAATGGATGATCGTGAGTCCATTTTGTAAGGTGTTCATGTGGCAGTTGTTGAGGCTGAGGTAGGTGATGTCTCTGAAGAAGATGGTTACGATGATGATTCGGGAGTAGCAAATATGTTTTCAAATGGAGCATCCTCAGGAGTAGCAAAGGGATTAACTTCATCATTGATGCGAGAAACATTTCCATGATGTACATTTGAAGAATGATGATTTGTTGATGAGGCGAAGGATCGGCGGCGGGTGCTTCTTGACTTAAAGATATTGAGGCGAAGGATTGACTTCATTCACGGAATATGAGCATCCTCATTTGCGGGAATCATTACCTCATTAGTGTTTGAATCATAAAGTTCATCAAACATAGGATCAAACAATTTCTTTAAATCATCTTGAGATGGAGGTACATATGGAGTTTCTTGAGTAGAGTTTGGAACAAGAGATGAACCAATGGGACTGTTTTGAAGTGCGGGTCTGGCTGGATTGTCGAGGAGCCATTTGACCGTCGACTCATCAAGCGTAGCGTGAATGGTTTCCATGATATTTGGGTTCTTTTGTTATAGATTCGGTATCCCTTTTTGTTTGGTGCATATCCTACAAATACTCCAATGTCAACTTTAGCCCTAAGTTTCCCTAAGTCTTGACCCTCATTAGTTGGATAGCACAATGCACCAAATACACGAAGGAAAGAGATTAGGTTTTACTTTGTGGACAAGTTCATATGGAGTTTTTCCATAGCGAGTTGGATTAGGGAGCGATTTTGTGTATAGCATGCGATGGCAATGCCTCGACCGGAGAAACATTGGAACCTTTGAGTAAATCAACATTGTTCTAGCGGCTTCAACAAGAGTCGATTTAGTCTTTCAACTACACGTTCTTTGAGGAGTTAGTGAAACACTTCTTTGATGACTGATTCCAACGCTTTCATAGAATTCATTAAGTTGTTTGTTGACAAATTCAGTTCCATTGTCTGTTCGACAATTACGGCGGTTTTGTTAAGTCGAACTGCGGTACTTTTGATGAGTTTGATGATGATATCAGGAGTTTCATCCTTTGTCCTTAAGAACTTGACCCGGGTGAATCTAGAGTAATCATCAACCACAACTAACACATATTTCTTCCCAAAGATATTTTGTACCCTCATTGGTCCACATCAGTCCATATGAATCATGAAGAACTACGTGCGAGAGTTAGTAGGTTTGGGTTTATGGGCATATTTCTTGCTTTTTCCCAATTGACATCTTGAACAAAGATGATCCTTTTCATACTTTAGTCTAGGTAAACCTACAACTAGGTCCTTTACGGAAGATCATTGATGGTGCCGAAGTTCAAGTGATTGAGACGGCGGTGCCATAACCATGACTTTGTTTTTGAAGCCTTTGATAACAAGCGATTGGAGAAGACTCATCATGTCATCGATAGAGATGGTGTAAGGTTTGACCCACGAGTTCCTTTTAACAGTTCCTTACCATTAAGATCTCTAACAAAGCAAGTATGTTTTCTGAAGGCAACTTCTAGATCAGTCACGAAATTGACCAGCGGAGAGCAGTTATGACCAACCTTCAACATAGTAGACTCTCGAGATGACACTATCACCAACAACATAATCTCCATAACCCATAATAGCACCGAAATGATCATTACCAAATCTAACGGTCCCGATGAACTTGCTCACGAAGTTCATGAGCCGCGACGGTCTCGGTCATATGCTTGGAGCGACTGAGTCCGGTACCAGAAACGATTTGAACGATCTGCGAGTTGAACACAGACAAAATGGATAAGCGGATAATTGGGATCCCATGCAAGAATGGGTTCCATTTGGTTAGTAACAGTGATTGGAACACCCACATCAGAATCAAACATCCATATCGAAGTAGAAGCAATGGAATCATTGGGAATAGATGCAATCTTGTGTATATTTGACCTATTCAAAGTATGTTTTACTTAAGGGAATAGTTCTACCGGTAGGCATCCATTTTCTAGTGGGCATAATCTTAGCGGTTGAGAACAAAGCTGATTATTCTTATGACCAAAAGGTATCCAATAATAACCTATCTTTATAAAAGTTCTTCTTGTGGGTTTCCATTGTTTTCTAACAGTCTTTCGTTTTTGCCTTTTGCCTTATTACGCGATTATTAGCATTAGCAATTTTAGCGGGCATTTGACATTAGACAAAGCATTCACACCACATTCATGATTAGCAGCGAGAATTCAAGCTGACATTACAAGGTTTGCAAATAGTATCGAGAATTAATTAATTACGATGCGCCTAAGGCTAATACTAGAATCAACACGATTCGTTTTATTCAACTCAAGCCTAAAGTTCCTAGATTGGTCTTCTACTCTCTTCCAATGCACATTCTTAGCTTGCAGGTCCTATCATTCCTTGTATTGTCTTGAGACTTTGACACGCTCGCTTTAAAGTCCGATTACTCTGTAGGGAATGGGAACATTAGTTGGTTGATCTAATTTTGCATTCACGAACTTGATGTGCAAGGATCTGAAGTACTAGAAGGCACATTAGTGTATACTTTAATACTGTGATTTGAGCTTTTGCGAGGCACACTAAAGTTCACTTTCTTAGCACTAACATATCTGGAATCTGAACTACTTGAAGGCACATTAGTGTTTCCTTTTTTAAGACTGGGCATAGAGCGGATTTCACGCTTGGCACTAGGCATAGAACAAGGGCATCCGGCTTTGCCTTTTTCACCTAAGGTTAAGGATTTTGGGCATGTGGCAATTACACATTCTAGCAACTCTTGAGATCGTTTGGCCCGGAGGCAAGCAAACCTAATTTCACTATCAAGAGGTTTGTTAATGAAATCCTCTTCGACAATCTCACGAAGACATTCTAGACTATCCTTAAGGTGAGCACAGTATTCATGAAAAGCATGTTCATTATTCCTAAGATGCAGAGGAATATATTTAAGCATCACGATGTATTTGCAATCTAAGGGTGATTTTGAGACAACATTCTTATTGAAAACAAGTGGCGGTTTCCCATTTCCACGACTTAGATTCTCAATTTCCTTTTGTAAAGAAGTTATTTTTTCGTTGTTTTGGTCACGGGTGACTTTCATTGAATCATATAACTCTTTAAAATGTCGTTTAACTTTTCATTTTCTTCTAGAAAACTCGTTTTCCTTTTGTAAGGCATTAACTAAGTTTTGAAGATGAAAAGTTTGAGAATTACAGAATCTAAAGAAGGAGGCATTTGGGAGCTGTCATATTGTTCTTTTGACCCTTTAATTGAGAGATTTGGGCTTTCAACTTTACGATCGCGTTTGCGAGCTTGAATCGTTCATCACGTTTGTTAATTTGAAACATCAAACTCTGGAGCATCTGAGGATGTCTTGATATTTGAAGTTTTAACATTTTCTTTAAGATGTTGATATTTTAGTTGTAAATTAAAATGCTCAACTTCTAGTTTAGAAAAATGTTTAACCAAATTGTCGTGATCATCCAGTTCAATTTTCTCGTTTAGTTTAGAATTAGTTTTTCAAGCTCAATGACACGATCATGGGAGACTTTCAGGGCCACAGATAGTTCATGAAATTTGGAAGCATTAATAGAGCAATTTGAAGCAGTGAAAAGATATCTTGAGCAACACATTCAGTAATAAGAGTCTCATTTAAGGTATGCAAGTTCTTCCTCTCAATCTAATTATATTTTAGTGCCGCTAATCACTAACTTCAACTACCATTGCATCAAATTCCTTTTCCATTTCTTTATTATCTGATTTTGTCCCTTTT
This sequence comes from Chrysanthemum makinoi, assembly GCA_910596185.1. Lineage (NCBI taxonomy): Eukaryota > Viridiplantae > Streptophyta > Magnoliopsida > Asterales > Asteraceae > Chrysanthemum > Chrysanthemum makinoi. The sequence continues at coordinate 76,836,693 of OU343225.1, read as the reverse complement.
AAGACTCTCAAAATGATCTTTTAGTAGTTTAAAGAAAGGCATGACCTCAGTTAAATAACATTCTTTCATTTGCTCAAAACCCTTTCCCTTGGTTATCCAGTGGGTGTGATCCTTTTCTTACAAGTTTTCTCAAAATCAACAAATAGTTGAAGAATAACATATTGAGTGATTAAGGTCTTGCTTTTAGTGGCAATAGTTCTAGGAACTAAATGCATTGGTATATTTGGAGGATACTCGATTAAGCTTTAGGCATTTCCTACAAGGGATTCTTTTTCAACAATTTCGACTTTTGCAAGTCCATATCCTTTTTCGAACACTTGTTAGGGGGTCAACAATGTTTGAGGCTTAAACATGTTCAAGGAAATCCAGTTTTCCTTCTTGTAGTCATGGGAGTGATAATAATCTTTTTCTCTTTGCATTTAGGGTCATCTAGTTTTTTGTTCATCCTTTCCCTAGTGACTTCATTCGATTTCTTATCTTCCTCAGTGCACTCAACGCAACTAGGTTTCTGCCTAGGCTTAAAGATTTCATTACCATCATAAAGCACCTTATGAGCATTTCTAGCCTTTTTAATTACCTCAGGATTTGGTTCCTCAACAATGGGAATGCTATGCTTATCGCTTAGACTCTATGTTTAGTGACCATGTGAGCGATCGAATGGTGTTTCCTTGTATGTACAACTTGTTCTTCAAGTTTGTTTTCAAAGTTTTGATTAGAAAAATCTCTCAAGAGTTTTGATTCCTTTGCATTAAATTCTTGCTTAAGCATTTTCACATTTTCTTGAAGTTCTTGTTTTTGTTTAGATGTTTTAGAAAGTTTTCTTGCAAGGAATTTAATTCTTGTTTCAATACTTCTTCTCTAAACTTACTTTTCTAATTCTTGTACTTACTTGGTCATCCATTTCCTGCTCAGTGGTCAACTCAAACTTAGCACGTTGTTCATAAATAGCAACACGTTCTTTATAGGCATTTAGTTTAGAAATAATGGAATCATCGAGAACATGCGGTGTATTCATCAAAAACATAGTCATTGTTGACTGCTGAAGATGCATCACTTGGTACAACTTCACTTTCACTTTGTTTCACATATTGATCATATGGGACAATATTGATATTACCCATATTTTCAATATTTGATTCAATAGTTTCAGTTGATTGTACTTTGTCATGCATCTTTTGCACATCAGAATCATCGTATAGTTTTAATACCTCGAGATGAGCTGTCTTGGGATGGCCCGACTAGTGATGAAGAGGAGACCTTGGGAGAAACCATTGGAGAAATGCTAGCCATAAAAATTGTGTGTGCCGTAGGTCCATCATCCACATCCGAGTCGTATGCATCACAATCAGCGACTTGAAAGGCATTCTGATGATTGTGACCTATCTCCTGAATAGGCTGCTCATCCACATCGCATCATAGGTCTTGGCATTGCCCTCAGCTAGAAACAACAATTCCTCTTCATCCAAAGTAGCACCATTGTCACGAGCTTGAGCCAGCATCATCTTATCTCGAAGTAAGGCGATTCGTGGGCTTTGGAGATGTGCGGTTCCTTGCAATGTGTCCCTCTCCACCACGGTTATAACATTTGATGAGCTTAGTTTGACCTTGGTTACCATTCCTTCCTCGATTATGGTTTCCAACATAACCTCTCGGCCCACCTCTTCCCGATCATACTTGTCTTTCTGACTGGTTGCACCACGATCCTTCCATCTTTAATAGTGGCTTGATTGTGTGGGTTAGATGCGATTCGAGGTTGTTGTTGGTTTGTGGGAGAGAAGTGTTCATGTTTTTGGCCGTGAAGAAGAGCATTGCAAAGGGTATGACTTGTGATGCTTTGGTTGTGATTCCGATGTTTGAGTAGAAAGCTGTAGAGTCATTAGTCGAGCTTGTCTCTCCACGGTTGGTTTTGAACCGATTGAGAATTAATTTTTCAAACATAGCATGTCTCATTCGAAAGGAGGAAGGCATAGAGTTGCTCATAGTTTGTATTCTTCAATCCTTTAGTGAGCTTCACGTGATATGAAACTTGTGCCATTGGGATTCATGTTGTTCACAAATTTTGAGTTCAGCTGAATGTTAGGCATAGTCATTCCGATGTTCCTCATGTCATTCACCAACTTATGAAATCTCACATAGTACTCATAGACACTCTCATCGGTTTCATCTTGAAGTGCTCAAATTAGATCATAGAGTTGGGATTCC
>OU343225.1:76556288-76834391 GCA_910596185.1 Chrysanthemum makinoi | reverse complement strand
ATCGTAGGTGATCTTCTAGTGGGTGTCGTGATCGTGTTTGGTTTGATTTTGAAGCTTGGACGTGGGTGTTCCATTTTTGCCGTGGGTTTCATAGAAGCCAAGGGAGGCTTGGTTTGGTTTTTCGTGGTTTGATTCTTGTTCTTGTTTCGTACATGCTTCAAGGGTAACGTATCGTCTTCTTAATCTATTCCTCTTTGTGTCTTTAATCAATCCGTGGGATACATGTTTGTCTAGGGCTTGTTACTTGATAAAAGGATCACATAAAATCATAAGATATATAACACATGAAATGATAACACATAAAATGATAAAACCATGAATCTTAATCTTTATATATTCGAATGATATGTGACTGATCAAATGAATATGAAACTGATTTTGAACCTTTCTTTGTCGATTTATATTACAATTATTAAAGGGTTTAATGATCTTTGATTACATGTTTTCGTATATGATAAATGGACTTAATAACGAATGATTACGAGGGTGTTTTGGTTTATGTTATGGGGCGTACAATAATGATTTTGGTGAAGGGGGTACGATTTGATTTTGATATCACATTAGGTGTCTTGTAATCTTGTATTAATCGAGCTAACATGTTTAAAACGGACTCGTTAATCATAACGTAAAACTAGGGTTTGTAATTCATGATTATATAAAGTTAAGGGGTTGTTTGGTAAATTGTGATACTTGATGGATTAACATGTTAAAATACTAACTAAATGGACTAAATGAGTAAAATGGGTAAACTTACTATATTTACACTTTTGACCCTATACTTTGCTATATTGACATTTTAAACCCTAAACTTTTGTAACTTGCCATAAATGATCTTTAAAGTATTATAATACTCATTTTCTATTATAACTTGAGATAAGTAACTAAACTTACTAAATATGGAAACCTGCTATTTTTAGAAAGTTACTAATTATGGAAATCTGCTAATTCGGGAAAGTTACTAAAAATAGAAACCTGCCTAAAATAGAAAGTTTCCTAAAATAGAAAGTTACTTAAAATGGAAAGAGTACTAAAATGGGAAGCCGTCTTAAAACAAGTGTTTCGGATTCTTATAGAACGTTATCTAATTCATATAGGTTCCGGGCGGCGTGATTGATCTCATTCTTGACTTTACTTTCATTGTTTGCTTGCTTCGAATAAGGTACAGATATTCTGACCTTTCTCATAAGGTTTCTCATGATCTCTTTGCATCTTTGATCTCTTGCCAATTTGATATTGAACCTTTGATATTGACCCTTTGCTATTGAACCTTTGATATTGATCCTTTGCTATTGGACCTTTGCTAATTGAACCATTGATATTGAACTATTGATTTGAATTGTGAACTGCTAATATTGAGCATTGATATTGATTGAACTCTATATGGTACACTTTGACCTGTCAGTTGATACCCGAGCCATTAACTAGGCATGGGGGTTCCATGTCCGTGTCATTGATGCACCAATGGCATGACTCCAGTGTGGATGAGTGATGTTCCACACCGTCCCCATATTTGTATTGATTATGCGCGCTTTGGATATATTGTATGGCCACTATTTGTTTTGCAGGGGGCGTATGGATGCGTCCTAGATTTGTATTTGTTTTATATTGATATATGGTTTGGTGATGTGGTTGGTGTGTGCAATACACCCCCTCACATTTTGGGAGCTGATCACTCCATTGGCTACTCGAGGACTCCCCTCATATTGGTTTGGTATTCCGAGGTCACCCCTCCGAATACAATGGTTACTACATGACATTGATATATGATTTGATTTGGTTTGTTTTGTTGGCTCGTGGTGGAAAACTGACCTTCCTTTCCTTTGTTTCATTTACCTACTCTATATCGCTTCATATCCTTCATATCTTATTTAACCAACCTTTGATTCTATTATTGCTTTTGTATTGCTATATCTGTTCACTGGGCTTTTTAAGCTCAGCCGCATTTCTTTTCCTGCGGCAGGTTATTAAGCTAGGAGCTGGGGCTTATCTTGGGGATTGAGAGTAGGATGCTTTTGAGAACCTGTTTTAGTTATCCTAGACTTTGTTACCATTGTTATTTGTTTTGGAGACTTAGACTTTGTATCGTTTCATTTCCTTTGGGACATCTTTTGGAACGTTTGTATTGTTCAAGTCGTGTTGACTTGTTACTCTTTTGATTATTATTATAAGACTTCCGCTTGCATGGTTTATGTGTATTGTTCTGATTTGACTCCATAAATGTGATACTTCTACCCTTATCGGGTTGGGGTGTTACAATTACGTTACAGGGGAGCATATGGCAGAGGCGATGAGGAAAACCAAGGCTGCTCAAGAACGGGCTCGTCAGGCTAAGGCAGAAGCTGCCGCGGCTAGGCAAGAGTCTGCCGCGGCTAGAGAAGCCGCTGCCGCGGCCCAAACCGCAGTTGGGACATACAGATCTTACCTTCAGAATTTTTTCACCCACTACAACCAACAAGGTAATCCATTTTCACCTCCCTTTCCCTCGGCACCCATTCCTGGCCCTTTTCCCCCTCCCGGCCCTTATGGTTTCCAAGCTTCCACTTTCAACCCCAATAATGCATTTGCCGGTTGTTATCACCTCACCTTTCCCAACTCTATCACGTGCCCGGGTACTAGTTCGAACTATGCTATGCCGCCACCAGACCTTAACCGGTACAACTCACAAAATAATCCTCATTTGGGCCAAAATGATCATGTTGATAATAATGATTTGAATAATAATGATGATAATAGTGGGGATAATAATGAGGCGGGCGACGAGTCGGGCAGCGATTCGGGCGGTGAGTTCTTTGATGAGTAGGCGGGAAGTTAGTTTGTGAATTTTAGACTTATTAATATTATGGAATAGTATTGTATTTGTCGAATGTTATCGTGGATTTATGTTAACTTTATAACTTTTGGACATGTTAGCTTTATAAGCTAGTGACTTTTTACTTTGAGACATGTTATTTAGGAAATTTGCGTTTTGTATAGTTTAAGAGTAGTATACTTTGTATCGTATTTGTTGAATGGTATCGTAGAATTGTGGAATGTTATTCGATCTGTTTAGTAATTTGGTATTGTATCATATTGTCGATTTGGTATTGTGGATTGTGATTGATTACAGGTTGAATTTGTTTTGGTAGATTTTTTCCCGAAAAAAATCCGGAAAAAATCTGAAAAATCTGCAGTTTTCTGCATTTTTTTTGCCCACCCAGGAAAATTAGCGACGACATTGTCGTCCCTAATATACAAACACATGTCGTGCCATTCTGCACAACGTGGCCACGTGTTTTTCCACGTGTATTTACAATTTGGCACGACATTGTCGTGCCTTTTTGTAATTAAATTAACGTTTTTTCCGTTAATTTAAAAAGATTAAAAAAAACCGTACGACAATGTCGTACCATTTTGCAAAAGGTTGTCGTGCCAAATATGATTTTCAGGTTGAATTGTATTTGGGCCCCACAACTTCTGTCGTGCCAAATTATAAAGAAATTGTCGTGCCAAATTTTTTTGGATCAACAAAATAGAGTCTACCAAAAAGGCACGACATGTCGTTCCTTTTTTTCTTTGGGTCGACATTGTATGCATTTTTGGGACGAGAATGTCGTTCCAAAATATACTTTTTTTTGTAGTGCATATCAGAACAATTGTTTTCATTTGTAAGATTCTATTACTTTTATTTTGTGCAGATTGTTGATAGGCCGACTCAAAGTCACAAGTATTATTTCCAAAGTCTATATATACAGCCACAATGGGTCTTTGACTGTATAAATGCAAAATTCACACGACCAACTAAGGATTATATATATGGTTGGAAAGTAAGTTTTAGTAATGTCGTAATTGATCTTATACTTTAATCATGTTTTCCATAGGTTGACATACTCTTTTTGTTAATAATCAGGGTTCTTCCACCACATATGTCTCCATTTGTTGACGATGAAGCAGTTGGATATGTACCCGAGTATGCAGATACCATTAAAAGACTTGAAGTAGCTGCAAGAAAATGAAAGGTTCATTATGCTGTTTTACAAATCTTTATACGTTATATACTTCTACTTATTTGTCAGCAAGTTTTCTTCCATTTGTGAGATATTTGGTGTGTGCAGATGGCGATTGATGGAAAAGGGAAATGAAACTGATGCACAACACATCTGATATTTGGCCGAAGACAGGTGAAGAAAAAAATATATGCCTCCAAAGAAGCTTATCGCGTAAATCGAGGAGCGTATCACACAAATGTCGATACTCCCGATAAGAGGAAGGAAATGTCATCAGACTGAAGTTGATTTACCCAAATAAACATCTGAAGTTATGCTGTTTGCTGCAGTTGAAATGAAGTTGATTTTGAACACAATACACTTTCCATCTTCATGAACGATCCTACCACAGGCTATCCTTCCGATTTGGAGTTCTATTCTTGACATGGCCGGCTTTAGGGGAGTGCAAGAGGTGCGATTGCACAGGGCCACCGTTTGACGAGGGCCACAAAATTTCATGCACTTCTATTATATATATGAACACAATATAACACTCGAGCTTAATTAATTCATACACTACTTATACATTTGTATATTATGTGTGTGTTTGAGGGTCTCTTTGTAGCAATGGCACAGGGCCACTGAATCCACGAGACGGCCCTGATTCTTGATTATGTTCATGACAACATTCTGATGGTCTTGATTCTAAATATTATCCAGCATATTTTCGAAACCCAAACTTCTGGCTTACACGCTTTAGAAAAGGTCCAGGTTCAAAAGTCTCCGATTGGGAGGAAGAATTGATACCTCAAACCCCTTTGGTTCAGAATATATTCTATCCCTGGATCTAACATCCATACCACTATTGGAATTTATGACGCTACCACAAACCTGATAAGATCTCATGTTTCTCAGCTATCTTGCACGCTTTGTTCTGCACAACTAGTCGCATCACATTTGATTTGTGCTTACTTTTTGGCACTTGCGATTTTGACTTTTCGCACTTTGAGTCCTCCCCGTAATGCAGTTTTTTTTTTTGGCTACACCTGTTTACCTGTGTTGGCTTAATAAGTAAATATTAACGTAATAGTTGTGCAAGTATAATGGTGTGCTCAGAGGTGTGAATTTCATTATTAGTTAGTTGCATCTCTGTATTCAACTCACTAATTTCCATCACATAAGCTTGCTACTTTGATCTTTGTGTAGGTGGACGACCAATGTGTTCAAAGATCGGAAGTGTCGTCATCCAGGGATGGCCATGGTAATTCACGATATATCAAAGGTTTAGGAAACTAACCATGCGAGGTCTTCATTTTTTGTTTAGAGGTCATTAAAAAGGATTATCAATTAAATATATAAAGTCACCAAGTTTAACTAACTCATGCAATATCTATCTACCTACATTTACAATCTGAATCACTTAAAAAATAACAATATTTAGCATTGTTTGAAGGATCGATAATAAAAGACAACCTTAGTTGAATAGAAAATGTATATAAACCCACCAGAACACAAATACATAGAATTACATCGACCAACACAAAACATATCCCGACTAAGAGATCTACTTAAGACTATACACACACAAAATAAAACACATTTGATAACAACGCATGTAGTAATAATCACATGTGTTGAGATCACGTGTAGTTAAAATCACATGTACTATTATGTGTTTAATCTAACTTTGGTGAATTAACTTGACTAATATACAATTCGAAATATAATGTGTTATATATGATTGGAAAGCTATGAGTGTCTAGTTTTCAAGAAAAAAAAACGATGAAACTTTTAAAATGTTATAGATAAAGTTATTTTAATTTTATTAAATGTTTAGATATTCGAATATTCAAATTAGTGTTTAATCACATGTGATTTCTTATGCAAGTTTCAACAACGAAAAAAAAAAAAAAAAAAAAAAAAACGTGAAAAAATGAAGAAAGAAAAAGTTTGTCGAAAGTATATCAAAATGCTCGTCTATAAAAAGATAATTAAATACTCGTCGCTATTGGGTAAAATTTTCCGTTTAACGATTAGCGGTTTAAGAGATATTAATTTTTGAAAAAAAGTGAAAGTGAGTTTGGTGTGTTTGGATTGAGGGTTTTGGGAATGAGGAATGGGAATGGGAATGGGATTGATTGAGGGTGTTTGGTTATTTGATATAGGTTTTAAATATCTATAACATGGGTATGCCCATACTCACCTTACATGGTGGGTTTAGATATTGATTCCCAATCAAACCACTTTTTTTACATTTAAAAACTCAAACTCATAAACCAAAAAATAATATTAGATATGATATCTAAGTTGAAACCCATTCCTAATAATAAACCAAACGACCCCGTTTGGTTTGTTGCTAGGAATGACAATGGGAATCGGATTTGGTATGAGCTAGAATGACAATGGATATGAAAAAGTGTATCATTACGATGGTTTATGTTTGGATGACAAAATATGATATGAAAAAGTGTATAGATATTTGAGTTTTGTAGTGGAAAAGAGAGGGGCCGACAGGAATGGATTTCATAGACACCAAATTGGTGTGTAATGAATCTATGACTATGATATACTCATTTCATTACTGGGCCCACAAAACAAACACCTTTAATGACTTTCAAAGTCATAGTCTCATTCCCATTAACCCCAACCAAACGGGCCCCAAGTATCTATGATTGATTCCTTAGTATGTAAGTAAATGTTTGATATGTAAGTGAACTTAAAATCATTGACACCCCTTCTCCTTTTTTTATTTGTTAAAAAATTGTCTTTCCTATCCACAGAGTATACGTGGTTAAAAGTAGCTTAGCAGGGTGCCAATAACCAACACCCATTCAATATAGTAATATACCAGGAAAAGTCCCCAAGTTAGATATAGAAATATAATACAAACAGTTAAAAGTAGCTTAGCAGGGTGCCAATAACCAACACCCATTCAATATAGTAATATACCAGGAAAAGTCCCCAAGTTAGATATAGAAATATAATACAAACAGTTCATTAGAACATAAAATATAATTCTATGATCATTTGTCAAATTATAAATTTGTTTGTTCTTACTTATAGTGATTTACGTCGAGACGAAATATTACAATTAAAAACTTGTCTACGTTAATTTTGAGCGTTTTTACATGTTGTTATTATCAAAAGGTAGAGGTGTCGAAAAATAAAAATACCGTTTTTTAGACATTATTTGCACTAGTAGAGGAATGAAGGTGATCACTTGGGTGGATGATCGGATCACTCATAAAGATAAACAGACTAAATGATCAAAGAGTAAAAAATACGAAAGATGGATTTAACTCAGAAAGTCCTGTGTAAAAAAGGATGAGAGCCGTTACAGAGGGACGACACCATTAAAGTCCAGACGACACCATTAAATTTAACGGTGTCGTCGGTCCTTTAACGGTACCGTGTCAGACAAAAACGCTCTTATTATTGTTTTTAGTGGTGAAGGTTTATTTAGGGATGTTTAGAGCTGATTTTTTTTGGGGGAATAGGCTTTGGATTTTTAAACTTATTTTTTCAAATAAAATATTTCTTTTTAATTAAAAAATAATTTGTAAAATGTATTTTTGAAAAAATGTTTTGTCCCATTAAAAATGTGAAGTTTAGAACATAAAATTTAATTCTTTGATCATTTGTTAAATTGTAAATTTGTTTGTTCTTACCTAGAGTGATTTACGTCGAGACGGAATATTACGACTAAAATATTATTTACGTTAATTTTGATGTAAAGCGTTTTTATATTTTGTTATTATCAAAACTACAGAACTGAAAAAGTGTTTGGATCTTTAAACTTATTTTTTTAAATAAAATATTTCTTTTTAATTAAAAAATAATTTGTAAAATGTATTTTTGAAAAAATGTTTTGTCCCATTAAAAATGTGAAGTTTAAAGCATAAAATTTAATTCTTTGATCATTTGTCAAATTATAAATTTGTTTGTTCTTACCTAGAGTGATTTACGTCGAGACGGAATATTACGACTAAAATATTGTTTACGTTAATTTTGATGTAAAGCGTTATTATATTTTGTTATTATCAAAACTACAGATCTGAATGTATAGAGTAGAAAATATCAAATTTGATAAGTCAAAAGTATTAACAGACATAAAATATGGATCAAGAAATAATTAATAATAATAATAATAATAATAATCTACCTATACTATAAAGGAAGAGCTCAAAATTACTGTGGAGCTTCTAAATAATGACACATCAGCAGCAAAGCACTCCTCAAATTTTGCCAAGTAAACATGCAACAGTCGCTTACTGTTTGGCCTTTGAAAATTCTTACCTTGCAGTATGATGTAAAGTGATTAAATTACACACACCACCATTTTCTCATTCTTCCTCTCTCCTTTTTACCCTACTCTCTCTCATCAAATTTCTATGGAGCTGCATTATACAATATAATCGGTTAGCTTCTTTTGACTTTATGTTACTTTTCGTTTGTGATATACTATTGATTTATATAATATTAGATTTGTACCTTTTAATCATGAATTTTGTGTTCACATGACTAATTAGTTTGTGTTTTTAGTTCTCTCGTGTTCTTGGTGAGGTTTCTTAGAATTGATATTCTTGTGATGTTTCCTTGGTTTTACGTTTATGAGTTTTAAATATGTGTGTATATTACTGATTCTATTGGTTTGGTTGCAGATTTTGATTTTCAATGGACTAGCATGGTAAAATTGTTACGAGTGGTCGACTTGTCGTGTAGCAAGAATGTTTATAGAGGTTGTGTATATGCTCAAAAGTGGATCTATCACTTGCACAGTTGAAATCTCATGCTAGAGAAAAAATTATCATTAACTTCAAATTTTTGGATGAAGACCCACTAAAACTTGTTAAAATACTGTTGTAGTCTTGGGTTTATCATTTGTATTAGATCTTGCTAGATATATTATCATCAATGTTTTCTTTTCCTATATTTCATCATTTTATGATGTCTCACTTTGTATTGTCATATTTTTCTAAGTGAAATCTTTTTAGATTTTGAGTTTTTTTGTGTAAGATAACTGTTAATGATTTTATTTGCAGATACAGATGGCAATGAACATTGATTCTAGAAGAGATCAAGTGGAACGAGTATATATCGCGGTGATTTTCTTGGTGCCAACATACAAAATTATATTCGAGAACCGTTAAGACGGATACATTGTTAAAAAGAATGTTGAGTGGATTTTAGGTAGGAACGGCAGTTGATGAATTATTTTGTGTTTATGTCTGTTATGGATTTTTTTTTTTTTTAAATTTATTTAATTATTATAATTTCTGCCTACTTAAATGAATGTAAGGTTTGAGTAATCAAATATTCATTTTTGGCTACTTAGCGAAGTGACCAAATTATTGGTATACTTTTTTTTACGTAAATATTCATTTGCATTTTATTTTTCTTGTTTTCTACTAGATAAAAGAAATTTTATGTTATCATTGTTTTTGGGTCCTACTACCATTGCACCCCTTAGAAAAATTTTAGGGGGTGTGGTAGTTTTCTCTCTCCTCCAATAATCATGCTCGGTTCCCTGACACCTTTTTCACACATGATCCAATCACCAAAAATTAAGTATTTGACATGTTTTTGTTTTATTAGGCCATGGCCTCAGCGGCGGTACTTTTTTGTTTTGTTTTTTGTTTTATTATTTTATTTAATTGTGTAGTATTTATTTATATGGTATATTTAATTTATATAGTGTTTTTATATGTATAATGTATTTATTTTATTTAATTGTGTAGTGTTTATTTGTGTGGTATATTTAATTTGTGTAGTGTTTTTATATGTATAGTATATTTATTTGTGTAATGTTTTTATATGGTATTTATTTTACGTTATTTTTTATAAACTTTTTTCATAAATTTTTTATAAACTTTTTTATAAAAAAAGTTTATAAAAAATTTATAAAAAAAAATTTATAAAAAAGTTTATAAAAAAAGTTTATAAAAAATTTATAAAAAAAGTTTATAAAAAAAAGTTTATAAATTTTTTATAAAAAAGGTTTATAAAAAAAAGTTTAAATACATTTTTATTTATTTTTTATTTTTAAATATTTTTTTAAAAAAATAAGTTTTTTTTAAATAAATACATTTTAAAAAAATAAATTTAAAAAATACATTGTTGAAGGCAAATACACAATTAAAAAAATAACGTAAAATAAATATCATATAAAAACACTACACAATTAAATACACTATACATATAAAACATTCACAAATAAATACACTATCGTATACCCTAAACATTACACAATTAAATAAAAAAAACAATACATAAAACAAAAAAACAAAAAAAAAAGAAAAAAGAACCCAATCATTGGCCCAATGATTGGGACCAATGATTGGTCTATTGGGGTGCAAGGGAAGGATTTCATGGGGTGCAAGATTAGATCACCCCTTGTTTTTTTGTTGTACAGTAGAGGTGCTATGGTAGGATGGCAAAAAATCTTCAAAGATAAGTTGGTAAAGGTTTTGGTCACTAGATATGTCAGCCATCATGACTTATCTTTTCTCCTACATCTTGTGTCTCATTCACATCAATTCATTCATTGAAAAAAGATTATTAAAGAAATTGGTTTTACCTGAACATTATTTCTTAATTTATCTTCTTGGATAGTATTCATAATTTGCTCCATCTGTGAAACATTTTGTTACTTACCGACAATATTTGTAGTATTATAATTGCCGCATTGGTGTGACTTGTGAGTGTGAATCATAGGTGACATTACTGTTAATAAATCACAAGTAAAATTATTACGATATCAAGAGATAAACCGATTTGGTATAAGATCAATGAAAAGAGGAGCATGATTATAGATAAACAGTGGTCATAAGTCTTTGTGCACAGTTGAAAAAAATAGTCAAAAAGATGTTATATCAGTATGGGTCTATGTATGGTACCATCTTATCATAAACTCAAAATGTAGTTTTTTAAGTCAAAAATAAAAAGGGAATAATAAAACACTGGTTTATAGACTTTAACGTATATTATCAAATCACTTATTTTCCTTTGTTTTATCATATGTCATAATTATATTAGTGATAAATGAGTATTTTTTTCTCAAATGTTTCAAAGTATTATAAATGTATACAAAATATTAATGTAGTAGCCAAATTTGCTATTTTTTGTTAATATAAGTATACAACCACTTGTGAAGTTGTGATCAGGTACACATTCCACCTTGACATATTTGAAAAGCTACATGTCATTAATATTCACAAAACAAGTATATATCATTACAAATAAAAACTTTTGTACAAGATGAGTAATATTTTGAGTATACATATCACAATAAAACATTTGCAAAATTATATTTGTATTGTATAGCTTAGAGCTTTAATTTTATCCATAGTGATAATTGATATAACTTTACCTCTTCTAATTAGATAGCAAAAAAGTTTTTTTTAGAACCGACATGTAACGATTTATAAAAACATCAAATTTTAACATCCGGGGCCGTGCTAAAAGGCTCACTAGTAATAATAATAATAATGTGTTTTTCTATCCACAAAGTGTACGTGGAAAAAAATGGCTTAGCAAAGATGCCAATAACTTTTAGGAAGTACCTTAACAACACCCATTTAATATACCAGGAGAAGTCGCCAAGTTAGATATATCATAAATATAATACAATGTTTTGAAACCCGGGTTTGTGATCGACCCGGCCAAGACACCGGGTCACCGGGTCAACCGGTTCAACCGCCGGGTCAACCCGGTTAGACCCGGTTTTATGCATATGTCCAAACATTCATTTCTAATTGTCCAAACATAATGTCCAAACATTAGTTTTGCAGTGAAAAAAAAGTAAAGAACCATTTTTCATGCTCTAAACAACAAATCAAAGGTGGACAAGGATATAAACCTGCATAATTTTCTAAACAACCATAAATGCTACGGGATTACATGTTTCATACTTCAAAAGGCATAAATCCTACGAGATTACAAGTTTCATACTTCTAAATACATGCATCCTACGAGATTTACAAGTTTATTTTTTGAGGTTTTGTATTTAAAAAAAAAAAAAAAAATTGATAAAAACCAAACCCGGCGGTTTCAAAACCGGTTGACGGGTCACTTAAAACCAGCCGGGTCTAAGCGGTTGACCCGTTTTTAAAACCGGGTTTTTTGACCGTTTTTGTCCGGAACCGTCCAACCGGTTAAGCGGGTCGACCCGGGTTTCAAAACATTGATATAATACAAACAATTCATTTTTCATTTTATTAGGCTGCCCCCAGTAGGGGGATTCAATCCCTCTCATTTTCCCTGTCACTACGTGGAAAAAAATGGCTTAGCAAAGATGCCAATAACTTTTAGGAAGTACCTTAACAACACCCATTTAATATACCAGGAGAAGTCGCCAAGTTAGATATATCAGAAATATAATACAAACAATTCATTTTTCATTTTATTAGGCTGCCCCCAGTAGGGGGATTCAATCCCCCTCATTTTCTCTGTCACGTTAGCTTTCTCTCTCCGGCGATCTTCAGGCAATTAGGTGCCCCAGTAAGGGCGACCAAGTTCCATTTTTTTTTTTTAAAAAAAAACATTTTTAACACAAAATAAAATTTCATTAATAATTAAAACGTTACATAATAATTCAAATAAAATTAAAACATTACGAACCTTTTAAAACATTACAACACTTATTAAAAATCTAGGTTGTGGCGTGCCTTGATCGCCTCTTTGAGTTTCTGCATTGTTTGTTGTTGTACTGCGAGCAAAGATTCGTCGATTGGCGTGCAATAGAACATAAGATCTGCATCATATTTCTTTTGTCGCTCTAATTCAAGTTTTCGTTCTTCTTGCCAATTTTTGTCTTCCCTTTCTTCCCTCTTTTGCTCAATCTCCAACTTCGATTTGCGTTGTTCATCTCTCTTCTTCAAATCATAGTGCAGGTCTGCAGGCTCTTTCTTCTGCCGAATGCCTTGGACTTGATCTTGCCCCATTTCTCGGCAACACCTTCCATAATCATAGCTTTCGAAATCTCCGAAGATTTCTTTTTATTTTTCTTTGCGGCATCACGACCAATTGGTTTAGCAGGCACATCCGAGTGCACATCCGAGTCGGTTGAAGTCCTTGCCTTTTTGCGACCCTCATCTTGGCTTAAAAACGCCGGCATCTCATTATCCTTCCAAGCAGAATGGTCACTCAAAATCTTCCAACAATGCTCCAAAACAAACGGATGACCACACACTAGTTGGTATTCATCACACGCTCGTGTATAAATGGTGATGTCATTCTCACCACTGTAATTCACGAGCATTGTTGTAAATGGCACAAAAGTGACCAACTCTAGGACGAATCATATTTTTCCACTTTGTAATGATAGAGTTGTACGTTCTTTCTGAACCAACCTCCTTCTTAAAGTATGCAATGACTTTCTGCCAAAATCCTTTAGCATTTTGGTTGTTTCCGATTACACTATTCTCGGATATATCACACCAAGCGTTGCACAAGGCGATCTCTTCTTCTTTTGACCAAAGCGACGAATCATTCTTGGCTTTTTTCTCGACAACCTTCTTCTTCGCCTTAGTAGCTCGTTTCTTTGGTTTGACCGGTGACGTCTCTTCTCGACATTCTTCTTCTTCTACGTCATCAAGGTTAACCGAATTGTGATACGATCCATGAGCGAACCGTACCGAACGTGATACTCTTGGAGCAGGATAACCCGATCCGGTTCCAGCATAAAAATTAGGATTGTTGTATAATTGGTCATCGAAATCAAAACCCTCAAGATTGATACGGTTAACCAGAGAATATTCTTGATAATTTGAATATGAAGACATTGATGAATCCATTGTTGGACGGTACACAGATTCGGGTGACCCATACATTGATTGGTTGCTTCGACGGGAGTGGCTTTGTTGTTGTTGTTGGATGTTTTGATGCGGTGGAACAAATGGACGATTCATAAAAAATGGATTGTTAGCTTGTTGTTGTGGAGCTTGTTGGGATTGATATTCGAAAGCAAGGGGTTGGAAATTGATTCTTGGTGAGACACCGGTTAACCGGAAATTCGGATCCGGTGTTAAAATATGCGGGGCGTTTGCCAAACGGGATTTTCGGCCTTTGGTTGGTGGTTTTTTCTTAGACATTTTTGATAGAGAGGATTGTGAGATTTGTGAGTTTAGTGTGTAAGTATGTTGTGTATTTATATGGTGGTTTTAGTTGTATGTATATATATATATATATATATACTAGCTTCATAGCCCGCCCGAATGGGCGGGCTAGCTTCATAATAATACATATTGAATTCTAAATGTATGTAAAACAAGAGTGAAGTAGCGTTGAAAAGCTTAAAAATGGGGCAATATTGCCGATATAAATATCATGTAACAAAATCTATACAAAAGCAATGATGTCGTTTGAATTCAAAAAGATAATGAAGTTGTATATCATAATAAAAAAGTATGTTGCTTATTCAAATACAAAACAAAGCTTCTTTATAAACGACGTTTATTGTCGAGTTTGATTAGTTGCCGTCTTTGTCGCAATATAGAACCTTCAATCCTTTCTTGGATGGTCGTAGCGATACTTTTCACCAGTGAGCATTTGTACTATGAAGTCGTAAACAAAGTTTTTCCCTGAAAAAGAAGTTATGTTTTTGACATAGTTTTTTGGATAAATAAAATTATCATAAGAAACTGTGGTAGGCATCCAAAGTACAAATGTCAAATTTACTGTATGGATTAAGTAATCCCCACCATGATGATCATCTTTTAGTAAATCGACTTATGCATTACTTGTTCCATTCAATTAGATATGTGGCCACTATATTAGCGTGAGCCATTTATTCTTGCCAGACAAGTTTGAACTCTGCACTCACAAGTGATAAAGTTATAGTATAATATGAAGTCAAATATTACAGGCAATGGTGAAGTATGAACACACAACTATGGCAGCTCGGAGGTCCTGTATTCTTTCAAGATCCTCCATAATTACCATCATCTATAGTGCCATGTATCTACAACATCACTCATGCCCTGCCATAAGGTTTTAAAACAAACAGTAAAACCATATCAAACTTAAGCACCAAGTCATAAAAAGTGGTAAAAAGCTTGTAAGGTCAAGTTCAAATCCCTTTGGTGCAAACAACCCTCAAGTGGCCACACCAACCTCCCAAAAAAGGAGGGCGCAAAAATTAGTTCTTTGGTTTCCCCTTTCAACATATACGATCTATGACAGAGGCATATGTGCGGAAATAACGTGATTAGTTCATGTGATGCTACTTTATTCACGAGATGCTATAGAAAAAGCGTATGCAACATTTGACTTGGTCCAATCAAATGTCACAACAACATAAGGGCTTATGTCTCATAATATTAACACAAGATTTACGGCAATACACCTATAATAAATTCTTGATAGCTATATAGCATTAATTTTGTTCCACAAAATTTCATTACTCTTATCGTTATCACGTGTTGTTTATGAATAAGAAAAATGAATCTCAGTGTAGGAACTTACATTGCGCATGGTTCCCATATAAGATAAATGTCATAACCGGTACATAGATATGGTCTGGGTACATCAGAAAGACTGCCATTTGAGTCTGTGTTGAGCTCCGCATTAACCTTAACCTTGAAACATTATGATTACAGTTCATCCTCCATTAGATAAAGCACTGGTATTTAATTATATATTTACATGCAACTAAATAAAAATCGATAGCATATCCACATTTAATGCTGACAACCATTTGATGAAGTGGCCTTTCAACACCAAACTTTTTCAATGCGAATATTAGGAAACAAAGTCACAAAAATTCACAACAACCTACGGGGATAAATTCAACAGGGTTGTATGAAAGTGGGTCAACTGGAAATATATATTATAACAAGGACTATAGCCCGTGCGTTGCGGTATTATATTTTTTTTCCCGAGTTTAAGTTTAGGCAATGCTCGGCTTGCTTTCGCTGCAAGCCCGAAAACAAAGAAGAGAAAAAAAATTCGAGACAACAAAATGTTAGAGAACATTTAGGAAATGAAGATGTATACATAACTGAATTAGACTGTATTAGTTTCACGTACAAAAACTAATACATAACTGAAATGTAGCACTAATACAATTTCTATCTCAAACTCAGCGTTACTCAGTTTTTACTCACGAAGATGGATGAGGTCACAATGTATCTTCCTATATTTGCATTTGTAGTTTACCTTCACTACGTAACTTTTCAATTTGTGACTTTTTTTGAGTTGTTATTGCTTGGCGGTGGTGAAGACATTTATGAAGTAATATAATATGCTATAAGCTCTATAAGAGTAAATGGGTTTGAAATGTATATTGACAAGATTAGGATTGGCCTAATCTAGAAGAAATAGTGTTCTAAAAGTAGCAATGGGGTGGACATTAGGATTAGACTCATCCATCCACCTTCAATATTCCATGACACATTCATTCGCTTTAAAAGACCATTATGTAATATTATAACTAACATAGGAACGAACATATAAAGTGGTATTACACTGAGGCACTTTGATTCAAAATCATACAATGCATCGAAAAATGAAACTTTTGCAATGATTTTATGATTTCTTTGCAAGCTGTTGACCTCTTCCTCTAATTATTGAGCGTGAGCATTTCCTACACGTGTCACATACACGCAATTAGAAAGGCCAAAAAATCCGAAATTATATTAGTAGTAGCAAGTTATTGCCGTTACATATTCAAGGCACACGCAGCAGCAAAAAATGTTGATCGATGAACATGTATTTTTAGAGCTTTAGCATGCTATATAGAAAGGAAAAAAAGCATGGCTGTTTAAACGGCTTCCTATGTTGGGTTTGGCAACTTATGTTACTAATTTTGTAGATGCAACATTGCAAAATAAAAACATGGACGTCTGAAAAAATTCGGTCGGGGAAGTTACCTCGTTTGGAGGCAATTCGCACCAGTTCTCATACCATTATTCTGTTAAATGAACACATGATTATTAAGGCAGGATAGAGATGAAATAAAATACCGAAATATAAAGTTACCTTATATCTCGAACCTATGCTTGTAATTTGGAACACAATAGTTGCATAAAGCGGACCGTTAGCAACCTTTCTTACTTGCCAAACAATGTAAAAGTTCGAGAATTAGATACTAAGTGGCGAATTATGTAAAAGATTTAAATGGCTACAAAGCACGGTGATAATGGCCGACCCGATTACACAAATACTAATAAATTCACTTGCGTAGGTGCTCCTACCGGTCGTGTTTATTGTGCGTCCACAAACTAATGCTACCCTTTCCAGGTCTTGTGTTAACACCTGTTACCTGTAACAACACCAAATCATGAAGGATTAAAATAAGTTAAACCATCATTCATATCTCGTATGCATCAGCCCAACAACATAAAACTAATGACTCGCTACAGTGGTTGGCGAACACTTCGTTTGTTATTGGCACTGAGAGACGGGGGTCCGTTTCTAATCTTTGTTTGCTATCTGTAACGATATGTTACAAGTAATTAATATAATCCAAGCCATCTCTTATATCGTATACGAACAAAACTTAAGGTGAGAGTTATATATCGTTAAAGAACTACAATGAGAAAAACTCACCCGAGCTTCATTATCCTTCTGAAGCATACCTCACAGACAATTTCTTTTGCCGTTCTCGCTCCCTCACCATGTTCAGTCAAGAATATACTCAAAACCGTTGCTACATATAGACCAGCCGTATATTACAGTACCATCAAAGCACATGTACTATGTTTGGCCAAAATTTATACAATGGAACCGTCTTAGTCGATTCTATGTCTCACATATCAAACCCATTGCATAGTATGCATGACTCAAAAGGCTGCTTTTATACTTTAGCCCATGTTATGTTAGAATTGCATATAAAACTATGTTAAAGAGGCGTACCTTTCCACCATTCTTATGCGGAGACGATCTAGATTGCGGCTCCTCCCTTTTGCTTCTAACCCACGAACCAAATGCCTCGTCAACAATGACCATTTTTTGTTGTCATTCACTTCTGAATGTTGTTGTTGCTCATGTTCTTAATAACGATCGAAGCGATTGGCCATCGACCTATAACTTCGCAATTCGATATAACGTTAGAAGTAACAAAACCTTCCAAATTTATGGTACGGAACGGAGAATTGATACTTGTATTTAAGAGTTAACCTGACAATTGTTTGCTTCCAAATATCTGTGTTATTCGGCTTTGTTTCTCACAGTCATAGGCCGAGACCATAATCCGAGTCAGGATGCCTACAAAGATACATGCATTAGCAAACAGAAAGTTATAAGCGCCACATGTACAAAGAAAAAAGGGTACATGCCTTTTGCATAAAGAATCTTCTGCAACTAACCTTATATCTTTGTGTGTCTAAAAGCAGACGCAGCCACATATTGTTCACAAATCCGTCGCGAGTCAATAAAAACAAAATGTGCGAAACTTGAACAAAGTAATTACCTCAAGAGCTTACTGAATCGAGGAGCGAATGATCGTATATGTTTCGTGCCACCTTGTAAAAGACATAGGTGGAACAATAAATACAAAGGGAAACTATCACAAATAGTAGCAATCGAAAATAAGGTTCCATTATTGATCTAGATACTAAATATGTAGTAGTTACTACTTATTAGTGAATAAAGAAGCTATTCATCTACATCATTGTACCATTGTAGGAAGGACAACATCACTAAGTTTGTGAGTGCCCTTTTGGTAGGCTGGCGGTGTTGAAGGCTCAAGTCTCCCCGGAATTCTTCCCATGAAATATCCGCATAAACTCGTTTCAAATAACACAATAAGAAACCATCAATCATAAGGGACAGACAAAAGCATTTGTACTTTGTATTTAAAGGAGATGTAGATCCCGCATCTTTGTAACAAATACCATCGTAGCTTCATAATCATTTTATCAAACATATGGTGTGCATAAATTAATATAATCAAACACAAGATTAAACCACAAGAATAAACCAGATCATAAAAACATAATTTACATTCAAAGTTGCTTGACTAAAATGTATACTTCATTGGCTTTTGATTGCTAAAACTTCAAGTAGTAGATAAACATCAAACGATGAATCATACCATGAATCATCAAAACCTATTTTTTTTTTTTTGGATAATAAGGTTTGATAATTCGAATGAGAAGAATGATTTAAACGGAAATTAAAGATCAAACATACCTTACAATGATCGTAGTTTTCTATCATTCACCAGATCGTGTGATGGTGAGATTGTTTAGGGTTGATTTGGTGTGTGCTATTGATTTTTAGGATTTACATGGAGCGTTTTTCTTTGAATCTAAATATGACAGCTGATTTTTTTTAAGATAATAAATTAGTTGACCTTTTCAATCCGCTTTAAAATTAGTTGACTCATGCGTTTCAAATTTTGAATGGAAACACAGTAATGTTGAATATCAGTGATGGAATGCAATTTTGTATCACAACTTGTTGTATGCTTCCGTTGGTTTAGTCGCTAGTTTGTGCATGTACAAACCCAAGTTCGAATCTTTCTAGTTACAATCTTTTTTAATATGTAGCCAAATTTGTGTCATGTAAGCATTTCCATGTCATCATTATAGTGCCAGTAAGCATTCTGTGTGTCAATGTAGTCTCATATATATGTATAGATATATATATATATATATATATATATATATATATATATATATTTTTTGGTTTTATACATGTTTTTTGGTTTTATATGCAACGGTAAGAAACAATTGTCTCGATCGGTACGCACGATTGAAACCTTCAAATTTGGTTGGCGATCGATTCCCTCACACCAGCAGCGATCGACTCAAATCGATCGCCACATCATCTCGATCGAGTGAAGATTCGTCTACTGGGGCTAGCCTTATGTCATTGTCTCGCAATTTTAGCTAGCAAACTGATACAAAAGTTGAATATGAAACTTGGTTATTATGTAGCATAGCTAATTATTATGTACCAATGATGTAATTTGTTGTTACGAAAAATGTAAATGTTATCATAAAAAAAGTTTGTTAACATAGTTGAAAAGTTCAAGATTTTTCACTAGTGAAGTAGTATTTAACTTTGTATCTTGTATTATCAGACATTTTTAAAGTCCGAGAAATTGCATGGCAAAAGTTCAATATAAATCTCAAATTTACCATAAATTCAATGAACCAATCGTAGCCATTTATTTTTCTAATAAAAAAATTTAAAATAAACTTTCACATTTTTTTTTAAATTAAATATCTCGCAAACCGTTAATCGTTACGCGAAAAAAATCATACCATCGCGACGAGAATTAAATTATCTTTCTATAGATATGCACTTCTATATATTTTCAACGATTTTTTTATCAAAATTTCGGTCCAGAAAAATCATATATGATTTGTGAAAATCATATGTGATTCGATTTTTACAAATCATATATGATTTTTGCAAATCATATATGATTTGAAAAAATCACATGTGATTTGATTTTTACAAATCATATGTGATTTTTGAAAATCATATATGATTTTACAAATCATAGGTGATTTTTTTTGGGCGGAATTTTTGAAAAAAAAAATTTTGTCGAAAATATAGAGAAGTGCATATTTATAGAATGATAATTTAATTCTCGTCGCGATGATGTATTTTTTTAGTTTGAAGAGTTACCGTTTGCAAGATATGTTGTTTTTAAAAAATGGGTGAAAATGGTATTTTTATTAATTTTGATAAAAAATAGATGACTAAGGTTGATTTATTGGATCTATGACAAATATGAGATCTATATTGATCTCAACTCATATATATCTTTTCAAAGACTAAAAACTGCATATATATCCAACATAAATTTAAAGTTGTGTATATATCCTTCCTAAACACAAACATTATCATATATATCAAAATAATTATTTTATGTGTATTTAAAAACAAAAAACACATGATAATTGTAATTTAAATATAAAATGACCATTAATAACCTCTACTTATAATAAATCTAAACACCAATTATATTAGAGTAAATTACACCGTTCGTCCTTGTGGTTTGCGTTGACCGCAGCCTATCGTCCTTTGACCAAAAAAGTTGCAACGTTCGTCCTTAAGTGGCAAACGTTATGCGCCGTTTGTCCCTCCCTCTAACGGCCTTTACTAACGCTCGTTAACTGCTCCCATGTGAGGGTATATCCGTCTTTTTGTCCTCGCAAAAATTATTAACAACTCACCTACACCTCAACCAACCACCTTCTTTATCTCTTTTAATTATCTTCACCACCACCACTGTCTCTCTCCGGTTTACAAAATCCGGACATCACCACCCATAAACGTTTCTGCAAATCAAACTCACACACACATAAACAAATCACATCTTTCACCAAAAGTAAACCACACTCCCTCAATCCCTCTCAGATCAGTTTAGGTACAAGAAGAAGACGATTTACACTTAATAAAACAAATCTAGTACCACCCCGATTCTAAGAGTTTTATCGGTGGTTTCGGTATCCTTTTTTCAGATCCGGCAACCATTGTGATTGGATTTCATCGTCTTATTTCCGATTTGATGTCACATCGAAATTATAACCAATGGCACGGTTCGTTTTTTAATGAATCAGTTACTACACTCAAAAAACCACCCTCTCCCATCTCAAAATAAAAAAACTACAAATCTGGGAAAAACCATAGTCGCGGATACCTCGGCGAACCCATCTACTAAGATCTACATCTACAAACATCGAACCATAAACAACAACGAGGTTCGGTTTTGGTTTCAGTTATACGGTTTTGGTTCATTGTGTGGCACTGGATGGTGATGGCTCATATAACTCCATCACAAAACCAACACACAAAACTCATATCTCGTCCTCTCTGTCGCCAAAAACTCATAGTTCTCTTCTTGTTTGTGGATTAATGACCTTTTTGTTTTGCTCAAATAGTTTTCTTTTAAGTTCAGGAAATACTTTTATGATCTGTTATTCGTCTTATATTAAGGGTGTTTGTCTTAGCTTATTTCTTTCTTGGAAAAGTGTATACTTCACATTCTTTTCATTATTGGGTGGTGATTTGATGTATATGTTATTTGGAAGTGATAATTTTGTTATTGGAGAATCATTATTGGGTGGTGAAGAAATGGGTTTGTGTTACTTTTATTTTTTTGTTCTTGATGTGAAATGGGTTTATATTAGTTTTCTTTTTCTTGATGTGAAAGAGATGATTTTCGGATTTCTTTTTCATAATTACGATAATGGATTGCGGCTATAATGATGAATGGAAAAAGATGGCAGTGGGTGATTATGATTTGAGATGAAGATGAATAAACATAGAAGATGAAGTGTGAAATGACGGAAATACCCTCACATGGGTGTCACATGTATAAACTTAACGAGCGTTAGTGGGCCCTGTTAGAGGGAAGGACAAACGGCGCATAACGTTTGCCACTTAAGGACGAACGGTGCAACTTTTTTGGTCAAAGGACGATAGGTTGCGGTCAACGCAAACCACAAGGACGAACGGTGTAATTTACTCATTATATTATAATCTCTACACATAACTCTAAACTCTAAATTGACTGAGGTCAATCATAGTTGGTTTGATTGTACTAACTTTTTAAAATAATGTTTTCTTTCGATCATACTAATTGGTTTGGTTTTATTAACTATTCGAAATAATGTTTTCTTTATCGTTCTTGTTTTTACTCGATCGAATGTTTTCTATTGTTGAATTGTAAAAAATCCCCAAAACCAATAGATTGTAGTCACTGTACACGAGTCCACAAACATCTTGTTATATCATCTGTTAAATGGAATCAATTCTAAGACATCGATGTTACTAATTGATTCCATTAAAAACTAGTAATTGAATGAATTAAATCATAGACTTACGTCACATTTCATAAACTTCCCATGGGTAACATACTCTTAATGGGATCAACTTTTAGTGCTGGAAAGAAATTAAAACATAGGGATAAGTGTTTTTAAATGTATTCAAGTTACCCTATTTTACTAAGTTGTGTATCAAAAAATTAATCCTCCTAAACAATGCAAACAACTTAATAATCATACTATTATATACATATTTTATCATTTGTTTAGAGATATTTACATAAATCATCCTTGTGGCTAGGAACAAATTGCAAAGACAGTCCTTAAATTTATTTGCATAAATCGTCCTTGTGGTTAGCATGGTCAACGGAGGTCAATGCCACGTGTCGTCGCATGAGTGGTGCCACGTGTAGTCGGGTCGGGTCGGATACCTGAACGGGTCGGGTCGGGTTGCCACGTGGACCAATGAGATGGTGCCACGTGGCATTGGTTAAATATACCTCATATTTGGCTACCTAGGATTCGAACCTGGGATATTTGTTTGGGAAGCAAAGCTTTGCCCAACTGGGCTAAGCATAGCTTCAATAATATTCCACTAAATCAATTACATAACCTTTCATAAATTTAAGGGTCCAATACAATAACACTAAAAGGTTCCATTTATTTTTGGCCTATCAATTTAAAGGGTTATACGGACTGTAAAAAAATATATATATATACCGTCGGACTCGTTTTTTTGTGCTCTTTCTAATGGTATGCTCGGGGAATTTTTTAGACTTCGTTAGAACCTCGAAAAATGCGAAAACGTCGTCGAAAAATGCGAAAACGTCCTTTTCCGAGGTGCAAAGGAAGTCGAAAAAATTCCTCGAGCATACCGTCGAACTCGTTTGTTTGTGCTCTTTCCAATGGTATGCTCGGAGAATTTTTTCGACTTCCTTTGAACCTCAGAAAAGGACGTTTTTGCATTTTTCGACGACGTTTTCACATTTTTCGAGGTTCTAACGGTTCGAAAAAATTCCCGAGCATACCATTAGAAAGAGCACAAAAAACGAGTCCGATGGTATATTTATTTATTTTTTTACAGTCCATATAACCCTTAAATTGATAGGCCAAAAAACTAAATTGAACCTTTTAGTATTATTGAATTGGGCCTTTAAATTTTAGGAAGGGTTATGTAATTGATTTAGGGGTAATATTATTGAAGCTATGCTTAGCCCAGTTGGGCAAAGCTATCCTTCTCTCACAAACGTCCCGGGTTCGAATCCCACTCGAGCCAAATGAGGTATATTTTACCAATGCCACGTGGCACACCCCATTGGTCCACGTGGCAACCCGACCCGACCCGAACCATTGACCGACCCGACCCGATATGATGTGGCACCACTCATGCGGCGACACGTGGCATTGACCTCAGTTGACCATGCTAACCACAAGAACGATTTATGCAAATAAATTTAAGGATTGTCATTGCAATTTGTTCCTAGCCACAAGGACGATTTATGTAAATATCTCTAAACAAATGATAAAATATGTATATAATAGTATGATTAGTAAGTTGTTTGCATTGTTTAGGAGGATTAATTTTTTGATACACAACTTAGTAAAAGAGGGTAACTTGAATACATTTAGAAACACTTATATGGTTCATGCGGAATGTTAATATGATCCACACTAGGCCAGAAACAATATTTGTGGGATACAATATTTGTGTGTCATTTCGGTGTTCAATGAAGATGTTTCTTTTTTTGTTTTAATAAAAAATATTAAGGTGACATATTTGTAATTATGAGAAATGGTAAGTAAAAGGGTACTATGGTCATTTTGTATTTAAACTATAATTATTATGCATTTTTTGGTCGTAAATACATATAAAATAACTCTTTGGATACATATATTTGACAATTTTTGTGTTTAAGAAGGATATATACGTAAACTTATGTTTATTTTAGATATATATGCAATTGCCCCTTTAAAGTCTGTGAAGTGTATAATGCAAGTACTATGGACGATTTTCTTAATAAATTATTAAAATCCTAAATTTGTGTTTAAGATTCAACATACACTAGTTATAGCAAATGCACACACTTTGCAATGGATTATATAAATGGGTCATAAAAGAAAAACGCGATATTGTTATATGTTTAAGAAATCGTATGTAATAAGAGTCTACATAAGAGTTAGAGTATGTCATATCATTAAAAGAAAGTTCGAAGTACTATTAATCGATTATATGTTAGAGTTGATGATTGTAAAGAGATGTTTTAAACGGTTGTTCAAATAAAAGAATAACATAATTTCTTGTTTTTTTTTATAACTTTTTGCATTTGTTTGAAATAAGTTATTATTTAAAATACATACCTTATAATCCAAGTGTTCTAGTACGCTTTACAAGAAATGGACAGATTCTCATAACTTAACTTCTAGCATATGTTTAATGGAGGAATTTTCAAATGCTTACACTTATTTTGATACTTACCAAAGGATAAATCCCCACCATCTATTTAATTTGATCTAATGGTAGGGATTAACCTAAGATTTATTATGTCTAAACCTAAGTCCATTTTTTTTTTTTTTTTTTTTTCACGTTTTTTGTTATAATCGGTCTTTTTTTTTTAATAAACGTTTTTTGTTAATATTCACGTTTAATTTTTTTAAATTCGCATTTTTAATAATCACGTTTTCTTTTGTTTGTTTGTTTTTTTTAATTCACGTTATTTACGTTTTTTTTAATACGCGTTTTTTTTCTTTCCTTTCATACGTTTTCGTCCGTTTCAATACGTTTTCATCTATTTTTCGTCTGTTTTCATACGTTTTCGCTCGATTTCATACGTTTTTGTCCGTTCTCATACATTTTTGTCCGTTTTCATACGTTTTCGCCCGTTTTCTCACGTTTTCGTCCATTATTCATACGTTTTCGTCCGTTTTCATACGTGTTGTCACAATTCTCAATTTCCGGTCATTTTTCAAATTTACTATTCATCTCAGGAATTTACTATTCATCGGTTACTATTCACCATTTTACTATTCATCGTTTTTGAAGTCGAGTTGATATTTTGAGAAGTTATTTCAAAATTTTACTATTCACGAAACACTATTCATCCCCGGAGAAAAATTTATATTTACGACCATTATCTGGATATTAGTTCATGCATGGGTTTGCATAGTTAATTAATGTACATTTTCCTATTAAATAAACGCTATATCGTAATTATTTATTTTGAACATTTGATCCGACACTTCCAGAAATTGTCCAGATATATTTTTATACTCATTTTAAGATTATAAAAATTATATTATTAGTTTACCTGGTGTTTTAAATTTATTTTGTATAGAAATTGTTATATTTATATAATTACGACGGTTTTCATAAATACTACTCGATAATTATTATTTCACTCAATTTTTGTAAGAAATGTATTTTTATAATTTTTATAACTTTGATATATTCTATTTTGTTCCGTTAAAATTTATTTTTAGCTAATGCTACATTAAATACCTAAATATATTTACTTAATACACAATAAAGTTAACATTAAAATGCATTTACTCATTTTAAATGCATTACCCTTTTATTTCTTTTATGTATGTCGACTAAACTACATGACTCACAACATTTGGAGTACAAAATATCTTATGTCTACAATTTACATACTTATCTTTTAATGATATACTACTACTACACAGAGACAACACATATCCTTAGGTGTAAAAGAGAAAAACTCTTCCAACCTCATCACCATTTTCGTACAAGGAAGAAAGAAAAGGAAGAAAGCCAAGTTTTTGCAAGATCAAGTAATTTCTACAAACACTAGTATACTCTTTTAAGGGTTTTGCAATAAAAACCTAGGGTAGTTAGGATAAACCCTTGTTCTTTAAACCTCATCACTTCACTAGTCGCGGTTAGAGAGTTTCGTCTCATTTCTGTGCATCCACTTTGTCATCATAACTATTACAACAGGTGAGTTCGTAGCCCCACTTTTACTCGTTTAATTGTTTTATAAACTCTTTGGGGGAGATACATGCTCAACTACTTGCTTTTACTTTACACTTATATGAACTTAAATATCCTTTGTTTCACTCTATGTGTGCGTAAGTAGATTATGCCCGAACTAAATTGATCACTATGTTATGAACGCTATTAGTTGAAACACTTTCCTTGATTTTGAACCCTTCGACATGTATAATTGAGCTCTTTTAAATTGATTTGGACCCTTTAACATATAAGTGAAGACTTTGGACTTGATTTGAACTTTTTGACATATATTGAACTCTTTTAACCTGTAAAGGACCCTTTTGATATATTTTAAACTTGTTTGACGTGATTTTGAACGCTTCGACTATCTTGAACCTTTTGATTTTATTCGAGCTCTTTGGTATTACGAACTTTTGAACTCGACTTAAATCTTTGAACTTAAATCTGAACTTTTGAACGGAACTCTTGAACTTAAATACAAACTTATGACTTGTTTGAACTTATTGAACCGTACGTGTTATGGCCTTGACCTAAAGTCCCCATATTCGAGCATCACTATAAAGTCTCGCCTTATTGGTGGAGCGTTCTCAATAATTCTCACCTTATTGGTGGAGTGTGCAAAGTCTCGCCTTATTGGTGGAGCGTTCTCAATAATTCTCGCCTTATTGGTGGAGTGTGCAAAGTCACGCCTTATTGGTGGAGCGTTCTCAATAATTCTCACCTTATTGGTGGAGTGTGCAAAGTCTCGCCTTATTGGTGGAGCGTTCTCAATAATTCTCACCTTATTGGTGGAGTGTGCAAAGTCTCGCCTTATTGGTAGAGCGTTCTCAATAATTCTCGCCTTATTGGTGGAGTGTGCAAAGTCTCACCATATCGGTGGAGCGTTCTTAAGTCTCGCCTTATTGGTGGAGCGTTCTCAATAATTCTCGCCTAGGTGGTCGAGTGACAAAGGAGTCTCCCTTGTTATTATATACGTGGTGCAATATTTTGAATTATTATGGTAACTTATACTCGACTATTAGACACACTATATTTTGTGCAATGGGTTGTGAACACACAGGTTGCAAGTTTTGTATGGGCGGAACTTGGAACTAAGTGGATTTACAATGCCTTTGCTTTGTGAACTATTATGATAACGTGCACTTGAATTCTAGACATACTACTTTTGGCAGTGGGTTGTGAACACACAGGTTGCAAGTTTTGTATGGGCGGAACTTGAAACTGAGTGGATTTGCAATGCCTTTGCTTTGTGGACGATTCTATATGACCAAAAACTTTTCCTTTGCTGCATGAACATCCTTTAAAGGCTTTACAATTCAACCAAACTCTATGAACTCACTCAACCATTGTGTTGACACTTTTAGCATGTTTTATCTCAGGTATCTAAGGCATTCACTTCATGGCATGCATGTGGACTTATCATAGAGTCGCGATGACGACGCGTCTCACATATATTTTATGCACTTAACTATCGTTTGATTGTAACAAACTCATTTTGGTATATTGGAAATATATTGGGACCTATGTTTTGTAAACTCTGATTATTTTACTTAATCAAACGATATTTTCAAAACGACACTTTAGGTTGTTCGATATAACTGTAACTTTGATGCTATGACAGTCATCCCCTAGAAATTCCATTCACAAAATGTAATTTGGGGGTTGTGACAGATTGGTATCAGAGCATCGGTTATAGAGAACTAGGTTGCATCATTGACCCTAGACTATAACTACATCATCATAGCATCTCATCATATCATTATAAGTGCATACTCATTATACATGCGGATTCATGACTTAACACCAAACATCATATGAGTCGATCAGTCCAAGCATTGCATAGTTATTCCTAAATTATACATAGCCTGATCACCTATGTCTAATTCAGGAAGAATCATGCAATGAAGGGAGTAGTAGTCTCATATGTGTAAGCAATTCCGTAATCGAGCCAAAATTTCAAAAGATTTTCTTTAAACCACTTGTTTCCAGTTTGATCCGAGTGACAGTTCTTGTTTGATGAGTTGCAAAGATCAAGCTTGAAACAAGTTGTTACCTAAACCGATTTAGCCTAATCGTATGACAGTTCTTGTTTGATGAGTTGTGGGATTAAGTAAAAATCGGTTACCTAAAAATCTTTTGAGGGTTTTGCTCGAGAATGGGAAAGCTTGCCTCATCAAACCTAATCATAAAAGAGCATGTCTTTAGGATGGGAAATGGTCTCGATAGCACGAGAACGTACCTAGTTGGGTGAGGAACTCATATGCATGAGCATTGACATGATTTAGACTATACACGAGCATAAACTTTTAGAACCCTTGTCGAGGTTCGGACTATAGTTATCATTAATTGAATCACGAGGACGTGATTCCTCTAACCGGGGAAGAATGTCACAATTCTCAATTTCCGGTCATTTTTCAAATTTACTATTCATCTCGGGAATTTACTATTCATCAGTTACTATTCACCATTTTACTATTCACCGTTTTTGAAGTCGAGTTGATATTTTGAGAAGTTATTTCAAAATTTTACTATTCACGAAACACTATTCATCCCCGGAGAAAAATTTATATTTACGACCATTATCTGCATATTAGTTCATGCATGGGTTTGCATAGTTCATTAATGTACATTTTCCTATTAAATAAACGCTATAGCGTAATTATTTATTTTGAACATTTGATCCGACACTTCCAAAAATTGTCCAGATATATTTTGATACTCATTTTAAGATTATAAAAATTATATTATTAGTTTACCTGGTGTTTTAAATTTATTTTGTATATAAATTGTTATATTTATATAATTACGACGGTTTTCATAAATACTACTCGATAATTATTATTTCACTCAATTTTTGTAAGAAATGTATTTTTATAATTTTTATAACTTTGATATATTCTATTTTGTTACGTTAAAATTTATTTTTAGCTAATGCTACATTAAATACCTAAATATATTTACTTAATACACAATAAAGTTAACATTAAAATGCATTTACTCATTTTAAATGCATTACCCTTTTATTTCTTTTATGTATGTTGTGAGATCGATATAGCTCTTAGACGAGGTCTAATATTATATCTAGGAACACATAATAATGAAGGCGGAATATTCAAACATAGAATCAACATTATTATGAACAAGGTTTTTATTATCATAAACTAACTAACTAACTTTAATAGAGATCAAAGACTTGATCTAATACTAACTAACTAAACCCTAGACGTTTTCCCCACGTCTAGGTTCCCACACACACACACCTTTAGACGTCTACATCTTGTACGTACTCTAAAACTAATGACCCTATGTCTCTTTATATACTAGAGACATATAGGGTTTACAAGAGGAATCATAATATAATTAGGAAACTAATTATTCTTTTAAGCATATCTTCTAGAATCTTCCAAATCCTTCATCTTTTGTAGTTTCCCTTCTTGTCACTTTTAGTCCTTTATGTTTCATTCTTCTTGTTTTGTATCATCAAATCTATAATAGACCCAACATATGTCGACTAAACTGCATGACTCACAACATTTGGAGTACAAAATATCTTATGTCTACAATTTACTTACTTATCTTTTAATGATATACTACTACTACACAGAGACAACACATATCCTTAGGTGTAAAAGAGAAAAACTCTTCCAACCTCATCACCATTTTCGTACAAGGAAGAAAGCCAAGTTTTTGCAAGATCAAGTAATTTCTACAAACACTAGTATACTCTTTTAAGGGTTTTGCAATAAAAACCTAGGGTAGTTAGGATAAACCCTTGTTCTTTAAACCTCATCACTTCACTAGTCGCGGTTAGAGAGTTTCGTCTCATTTCTGTGCATCCACTTTGTAATCATAACTATTGCAACACGTGAGTTCGTAGCCCCACTTTTACTCGTTTAATTGTTTTATAAACTCTTTGGGGGAGATACATGCTCAACTACTTGCTTTTACTTTACACTTATATGAACTTAAATATCCTTTGTTTCACTCTATGTGTACGTAAGTAGATTATGCCCGAACTAAATTGATCACTATGTTATGAACGCTATTAGTTGAAACACTTTCCTTGATTTTGAACCCTTCGACATGTATAATTGAGCTCTTTTAAATTGATTTGGACCCTTTAACATATAAGTGAAGACTTTGGACTTGATTTGAACTTTTGGACATATAGTTGAACTCTTTTAACCTGTAAAGGACCCTTTTGATATATTTTAAACTTGTTTGACGTGATTTTGAACGCTTCGACTATCTTGAACCTTTTGATATTCTTCGAGCTCTTTGACATTCAACTTTTGAACTCGACTTAAATCTTTGAACTTAATTACGAACTTTTGAACGGAACTCTTGAACTTAAATTCAAACTTATGACTTGTTTGAACTTATTGAATCGTACGTGTTATGACCTTGACCTAAAGTCTCCCATATTCAGAGCATCACTATAAAGTCTCGCCTTATTGGTGGAGCGTTCTCAATAATTCTCGCCTTATTGGTGGAGTGTGCAAAGTCTCGCCTTATTGGTGGAGCGTTCTTAATAATTCTCACCTTATTGGTGGAGTGTGCAAAGTCTCGCCTTATTGGTGGAGCGTTCTCAATAATTCTCACCTTATTGGTGGAGTGTGCAAAGTCTCGCGTTATTGGTGGAGCGTTCTCAATAATTCTCACCTTATTGGTGGAGTGTGCAAAGTCTCGCCTTATTGGTGGAGCGTTCTCAATAATTCTCGCCTTATTGGTGGAGTGTGCAAAGTCTCGCCATATCGGTGGAGCGTTCTAAAGTCTCGCCTTATTGGTAGAGCGTTCTCAATAATTCGCCTAGGTGGTCGAAAGTGACAAAGGAGTCTCCCTTGTTGGAGCAAAGGCAAAGTCTCCCATGTTCGGAGCATCCCTGAATTATTATATACGTGGTGCAATATTTTGAATTATTATGGTAACTTATACTCGACTATTAGACACACTATATTTTGTGCAATGGGTTGTGAACACACGGGTTGCAAGTTTTGTATGGGCGAAACTTGGAACTGAGTGGATTTACAATGCCTTTGCTTTGTGAACTATTATGATAACGTGCACTTGAATTCTAGACATACTACTTTTGGCAGTGGGTTGTGAACACACAGTTGCAAGTTTTGTATGGGCGGAACTTGGAACTGAGTGGATTTGCAATGCCTTTGCTTTGTGGACTATTCTATATGACCAAAAACTTTTCCTTTTCTGCATGAACATTCTTTAAAGGCTTTACAATTCAACCAAACTCTATGAACTCACTCAACCATTGTGTTGACACTTTTTAGCATGTTTTATCTCGTGTATCTAAGGCATTCACTTCATGGCATGCATGTGGACTTATCATAGAGTCGCGATGACGACATCGCCTCACATATATTTTATGCACTTAACTATCGTTTGATTGTAACAAACTCATTTTGGTATATTGGAAATATATTGGGACCTATGTTTTGTAAAATCTGATTATTTTACTTAATCAAACGATATTTTCAAAACGACACTTTAGGTCGTTCGATATAACTGTAACTTTGATGCTATGACAGTCATCCCTCAGGAATTCCATTCCGCTGCAAAACAGGTAATTTGGGGGTTGTGACACGTGTTTTTATGTTTTCATACATATTCGTCCATTTTCGTCCGTTTTCATACGTTTTTGTCCGTTATTAAATGTTTTCGGCCGTTTTTAAACGTTTTCATATGTTTCTGAATATCACAAGTGGTATTCTGAATAGTACAAGTGATATTCTGAATAGCACAAGTGATATTCTGAATATCACAAATGATACTGTGAATATCGCAAGTGATGTTATGTGATATTCTGAATATCACAAGTGATATTCGTGATATTCGAATATCACTTGTGATATTTCGAATACCACAAGTGATTTTTTGAATATAACAAGTGATTTTCAACTAATGTTTTGTAACATGAAAATCATACGTGATATTCAAAATATCACAAGGTGATATCAAGAAAATCACAAGTGATATTGATAATATCGCAAAGTGATATTCATACTATCGCAAAGTGATATTCAGAATATCGCAAACTCATATTAAGAATATCACAAAATGATATTCATAATATCACAGAGTGATATTCAGAATATCACCGAGTGATATTCACAAAATCACATGTGATATTCAGAAAATCACAAAGTGATATTAACAAAATATCACTTGTGTTTTTCAGAATAGGGTTAATATACACAAAAGTTACTAAAGTTTACGAGAAATTTGTCCTAAGTCACTAATGTTTTTTTTTTGTTGCTATTCAGGTTACTCAACTTATTGTGACCGGTTATATTTGTTACTTTTGTTTTGGTAACCTAGAATTACCGGTAATAATACTATGTGGCAAATATTTTAGATTTCATTTATATTAAAAAAATGGGTTAATATACAAATAAGTTACTAAAGTTTGCCAAAATGTTCATCTAAATTACTATACGTTTACATTATTTTACATTTAAGTTGATATACAAATAAGTTGCTAAAATTGTGTATATTTTTATACGTTTTTTTACAACAACTTTTTGGACGTTATTATACGTTTACATTCTTTTACATTTTTTGTGTTTTGCACGTTTTTTTTACAATTTTGCACACATTTGTATGTTTTTTTTACATAATTGGACGTTATTAGACTTTTTTGGAAGTATTTTTTTTGTTTTGATATGTTTTCCAATGTTATTATACATTTTTGGATGTTATTATACGTTTTTGGACGTTGTTATGCGTTTTCTTACATTTTAATACGTAAAAACGTATAAAACATACAAATGTATTAAAGAAGATAAAACGTATAGAACATAAAAACATAGAAAACATACAAACGTATAAAAGCGGATAAAACATATAAAACATACATACGTATAAAACATATAAAAATATACGGAAATATACAAAAACGTATGAAAATGGAGAAAAACGTAAAAGAAGAACGACAACAAAGAAAACGTACACAACGTATAAATACGTATAAAAACGTATGAAAATGGAGAAAAACGTAAAAAACGAAAACGGATAAAACATACATAAATGTATAAAAACGGATAGTAACTTTTTTTTAAGGTTCAGTAACCTATTTAATAAACCCCGTGAACTATAGTAACTTGCTTGTAACATCTCAAACTATAGTGATGACGTGGACAAGGGAACCAGTAAATCATCCGGTTGCCCACCCTCGTAGTAGTAAACCATATAATAAAATCGTTAACTTGAGTAACCTGAATAACAACAAAAAAACTTTAGTCACTTAGGACAAATTTTCCTTAAACTTTAGTAACTTTTGTGTATATTAACCCTTTCAGAATATCACAAAGATATTCAGATAATCACAAGTGATATTATGAATATCACATAAATCACTTGTGATAGTCAGAAACGTATTAAAACGAACGAAAACTTAAGAAAATGGACGAAAACGTAAGAATACGGACGAATTCGTATGAAAACAAGCGAAAACGTATGAAAGAGTAAAAACACGTCTGAAAACGGATGAAAACGTATGAAAGATGGACGAAAATGAAAGAAAAATGATGAAAACGTAAGAAAATGGATAAGAACGTATGAAAACAGATGAAAACGTATGAAATCGAAGAAAAAAAAGACGAATAAAAAAAACGCGAAATTAAAAAAAAAAATTAAAAAAACGTGAATAAGAAAGAAAAAAAAAGTGAATAAAAAAGAAAGACAAAAAGACAAAAAAAAAACATGGACTTAGGTTTATCTACTAAATCTTAGGTTAATCCCCACCATTAGATCAAACTAAATGAATGGTGAGGATTTGTCCTTTGGTAAGCATGAATTTATGAGTAAGCAAAATAAAGTGCCTCATGTTTAATAACACGTCTTTCCACAGGTAACATACATGCTCACGACTATATATCAACTATACTTCTGAAAATCTGATATTTATTTTTTTCTAACAAACTCTTTATTTTGTAGTCATCACAACAAAATGTGCGGTAAATAGATAAACTGAATACTAGTGAATCGATGTTGGTACACAATATGTGTTACTTTTATGTATCTTACATGCATATAAAAAGAAGATGACTCATCTATTATCTTGCTTAAAACTCTTAGAATAAGAAATGTTTAGTTAGTGTTATGCCTTTACAACAAAGTCTTTTGACTTGAGAACGTTCAATAAACGAACGGGTTATGAAAAAATTTTGTAAAATTTCTATAGTTAAACTTTATTTCAGAAAACTCTTTTGTTAAAGACTCCGTCAATAGACGAATTAAAATCTTTTATTTTTAGAACTAAAAGTCCGAACTTACACTTACTTATCCAACAATTATGTTTTATACAAAATACTTTGGATTACGGGGTAAATATTGACACTTACCAATCGACCTACCTTTATTGACCTACCTTCTTTGTCGTTATTTCCTTGACTTCTTTCTGTCATTTCTTTCTGGACTCAAGTTCTCGTCAGTACTTTTCTCGACTATGTCGTTATCGTATTACTTTCCTACCACTACACGAATGATGATACCAAACTCTTTTATAATGTTTTTTTTTGGGTAAAGGGGAGTTATCCTGCACCCTGGTAAAATATTATTAACCAAACGTTTTTAGTACAAAGGGCGAGGGTGAGTCCCTCGCCTCAGTCCCTTAGGACACTTACAGACACTCATATAAACGTGACAAACCACGCTTATAACAAACATTGAACACAAACTACAACGACTATATATATAAAAAATTAAATGCTATTCAAGTAGAAATCCTTGAATCTTCAAATCGTCATAATAGTTCAAACTTCCAGCTTCAACCAATTGCGTCTTCTATTAGTATTATGCAAAAAGCATAATCTAATAACCTAATAAGAGTGACTTCCAGAGTAAATCGAATTTGAAGCATAAACATGGTCTAAGCAACCCAACCTTCCAAAGATATCCGAAATTGAACCAATCTTCCAACAAATACGAATGAAACACATGAAGACAACTACCAAGGATCAAGTCATATGCAACAACAATGATAGAACAAGACATGACATCACGAGCAACAACAATGATAGACCATGAATTAGCAAAGAAAGGGACAAACCCTCGCCAAACCTGTTGTATACCAATGATGATCAAATCAAACAACCATCAAGTCCACACCATCAGTTGCCCACCATACGCGTGTGCTCACAACAAGCACTATGACAAGATTAGAGTACCACAAAGCTGCCCAAAAGCAACCAGAATATGAATGCAAATCCGAAGGTATCAAAATCTGCCATAGACAAAACATAGGGCTGAATAAACCCTAACTTCCAATCCCATCGTATACCAGACCAAAACCACCGAAAAATCACATAACCAATAGGCCTGCTGGTAATACGAACCAGGATCAAACCATAGGGTGAGATCGAACCCTAACCCTCCTCGACAACGGTCACTTGCCCTCTCTCTAACCCATTTCCACGACTTATCATCACAACCCAGAAAAATAACCACGATCAAAGAGATCGACATTCCTTAAACGAATGGACAAACGTCCAACTTACATCAAGTTAATAGACGAAACCCTTAAAAATTAGGGTTTGGTTACCTTCAAAGCATAATCCAAAAAACGACTTATGCAAAGAATAATATGCATGATCATATGTGCAATAAGGCGGAACAAGAATCGATCATGTAAAAACCAAAAATAAGGTTTTATATGCATTCAACGCAACAAACCCTACAAACCCAACGATCAAACCCATAAAATACGAAACCCTAAGTAAAGGGAATCGTTCTTCAAAGAAACCCTAACAATCGAGGTTAGGGATAGATCTTGACCGCCATTCAATATATAAAACGATTAACAATAAACCGACAAAACGATTTAGAGTTAATTGAATAATTTGGCAGAAACCCTAACATAAACGATAATGATTAAAAGACTTAGGGTTTCGGCCAGGAAACAGGAGAAATCCGTTTAGGTTAACAGAAAACGAAGTATCCAACCACCCTTAAAGAATAACTAACCCTAGATCGTATTGCATACCCTTAGAGGAGGATAGAGAGGACGATTAGGTGTAGTTTTTGGCCGGAAAAGGAAGTAGGGTGGCGGCCGGATTTCTCCCAAAGGGAGAGAGAATTTTTAGGGTTTGCTTGTGATAATGCTTTTGTTACTTTAATTCGTTATTTTTTTATAATGATTATACGAGACTATTTTGGAAACTGAAACACATTAAATTTTGTAACTCTTGCGCATTGGTTTACTTTTCACATGTTGGATTTTGAGACAAGTCTTTATGTATTAGGTACTGCCGAGTTCGTACCGTTATGTTGTACTGTTTCCTGATTCTGTTGTGTAATTGCATTGATGTACTTTGGGGTGAGAAACATGCAAAAATTTTACTTGGACTGAAATGTTTATTCTTTACTTAAATTGTTACGTGAACTATCCTAAAGAACTCGATCCAAGGTCTGACTAATTTTAACCTTTCAACCATAAGAGGATCAAAAAGATTCCTTTGATTTCTCAATTCATCAACGCTAGGAACTTTTCTAGTTTTTTCGGCTTGCACAAAAGTCGACCTAATAACATCTTTAAACCTCCTCTTCTTTGTTCCACAAAGCTCCAGTGCAATTTTCATGTGAGATGACTTCATGTGAGATTGAGACATTCTCAACCTCTTTTCCCTAGGCTCTTCCATAGGATGAAACACACCATCCTTCTGTGGTGATTTGCCAAAATCTTCCTGTAATGATGGAAGATTAAGCAATTGGGAATCAAACAAATTCATAAAATCATTTACTTCACTGCAATACTCGTCAGCAAGATCAAGGCCCTGTCAATGAAAGGCGACAATTGCATTATGATTAAAACTTAGAACCTATAATGTGTCTACTGAAAAGTTTAAATCTTATCAAAAATACATAGAATCTACAAGCTTTGTATCAGGCAATAGAATATAAGTTAGCTTTAATCCTATAGGAGATCAGTAAATTACCTTTTCAACACCGGATGGGATAACTTTGTCTTGTTGTTCGGGTTTATAAGTATAAAACTGCACACAAAAGAATTTACCACGTATTAGTAGACAGTCCTAAAAGATATACACAAAGAATATACCACGTATTATAGGATCGAAAATGCAAATTTACAAGCATAATACTGATTTAATTACCTTTTCATAAGTCTGGCTGTTGACTTTCTCCTCATGTTCTCTTTTAGAAGTGTAAAACTGCATACTAAATTTGTTTACCAAATATTATTATACAAAAATTAATTAAATTACAAATACATTTATAAAATGAGTAAATAACCTTTTCATAAGTATCTTTGTTGACTTGGTCTCTTCTTTTTGAAATGATCTGCAAATGAAAGTAATTTGGAAAACAACATGCCTATTAGTATATACCATGATAACTGTTTAAAATGAAAATATATTGGACAAAAATTACAAAAGGTAAAACATTAACCTCTACTATAGTCTCAAGTTTTGATGTGCGAGCATCCGAAGACTTAAGAACAGCCTGAAGAGCAACAACATCTACCTCTTGACGAGTACTCTCCACTTTACAATCATCTAGACTGGTTATTTGCTTAGGGGTGCGTGCATCGGCAGCCTTTGCTTTATGAAAATACTCTTCATAAAGTCCCCCTTTTACAACAGGCGGCGCTCTAGGGGTATACCACCTAAAAAGTTCGTTACTTTCTGTATACCATCGAGACTCAGCCTCAATTCTAGTTGGGAAGACAGTGAAGTTTGGTGTCGAGCCCTAAGAAAAATATAGATATTAGTTTTTACTACCAGTCAATTAAAAAACATTATAACTTACAAGGACCAAAAATATAATAAATAAACACTTGAACGTTATAAGTTTTTACCTTAGCAAAAAGCTGGTCGAAATTATCAGATTTTCCAAATGATTCGTGTTTAGACCATGCAAGTGCTCTTGGGATAACCCCTGGATCCTTGTTCCACCACTGATTACTTTTATCCGAAAGCTCTATAATCCATGGTTACACATGGTTTAACATCAGATAATGATATTAATATACTTGATAGTTTAACTTTAAATGTTAAAACACATGGTTACAATTATATGCCTGGTTCTGAATTAATCTGCATATGTTATAGGATTTATTTTAGACCTCTTACTACTATGAATCCTAGATGTAAAAGGTTTAATAAAAATAATGAAACTATTTTGATAGAAAG
The DNA here is from genome assembly GCA_910596185.1 of Chrysanthemum makinoi. NCBI lineage: Eukaryota > Viridiplantae > Streptophyta > Magnoliopsida > Asterales > Asteraceae > Chrysanthemum > Chrysanthemum makinoi. Next base: position 76,795,564 of record OU343225.1, on the reverse strand, counting down.
TAATTTAGATATGTCAAATATTTCTACTAGAAAAACTATTAAATGGGATGATATTGAATTTCCGGAAAATTGGGTTTTGGAAGGAGCTATACCTCCTCAACCAAGAAATAATAGTAATTTTACTGATATTATTCAAACTTCTGATGGTACGGTTAAAATAAAATTTGATGAAGAAGTTTTAGTTAGAAGAAGTAGATCTAATAGATCTTTATTTTCTAGTCATCTTGGATATAGAGTTGATATGCCATCTAGGGCTTCTACCTCTCAAATTAGAGAAGAAAGTACTACTTCTCAAATAAGAGAAGAAAGTCTTCCTCCTAGAGTTGATAATTTAATAATTAGAAATAATAATATAGTTCAAGGAAACTATAATGATGAGGATCCTACTGCCTCTGAAATGAATTTTTCTATTTAATGGATAGTACAGAAAATATTGATTTTTCTCCTGGTTCTAAAACCAGACTTTTAATTTCTAAAGAATTTAAATTAGATAAATGGACACCCTTTAGAAAATGGTTTTTTGAAACTTTTTCAAGTATAGAATTAAAAGAAATACAAGAAAAATTTTATAATCATTTATCAAAAGTTAATAAAGTTATTCATTTTGTTCCGTGGTTTATTAACAATTATCTCATAAATTATATTTCTATTTTAGAAAGAGACTATAAAATAAGTGTATTTAAGTGTATTTAAGTGTATTTCTTTATAGTTAATCTGCTTATTTTTATATAATAAAGGAATTACATTATTTCAGAGTAATTTTGCAAAATCATTCTCATAGGAAAAAAATTTGGACCAATAAAAGAGCTCAATTTTGCCACGTAAGCAAAATCGTGCAATGTAATTGGCTAATAAAAAGTCAAAATTGAATTGATTCCGGTCAAAATTTATAAATTTCGTGTAGAAGTGAATACCTCCACAAAAACGTATGTGTCAAAACTGTAAAAAACAAACTTAAAAAAAACGGAGTAGACATTATAAACTTCAAGGACTTGGATGTAAACAACACAAGTCTACCTTCTACACATCAGTCAACCACAAAAAAAATCCACCATCACCTCTACCTCCAACCCATAACATATGTGGATCTAAAATTATGTCTTATGTTTTTACAATTGGCAATCACAATGGGAAAACGGGATTTTATTGTTAATCAAAGGTAGGTTTTAAATTTATATCAACAAGTAATGTATAATAGATTTAGGGTTTTTGTTTTTTAGGTAATTGAGTTGCGGTTTTACGTTTTTGTGGTTTCACGGTGTGTTAGATGATAACGATCAACATATGTCATGAGTAATTTGGGGCTTTATAAATCTGTTCTTTGGATTGCAGGAACTCTTGAATTCATGGCCCCTACCTGTATGATGAAGAATATAATGAACTTGCTAACATATATTCATTCGGAATATCCATACTATAATTGATTACGTGTGAATATGCGTACAATGAATGCAAAAGTCAAAGCACAAACATGTAAAAGTTTATTTCGGTAAGTTCCCCTTCAATCAACTATTTTCTAAGGAAATTTTCATGTTACCTAAATATGTTTGCGTTATTGTTTTAGAACCATTTTTGGGCACACTAAAGAAATATATTAAAAAATTAACTGCAACATCGTATTATCTGCTTGCAACTTCATTTATTCAACACTATTTGTTATAAAGTGGTTATTAGATTCTGATTAGTCAAATATCAGTGACCTACACAATGCACATCCAAACACCCTCTTGTGTTTCTAGCACATAGAGTCGTGCTATCACACAATGTAGATGTGTTATCTTGGTCTCCCGTCTTGCAGGGTATAAAGCCCAATGGTCTCTTAAAAGTCAAAGATCCACAAGTCAAGGATCTCATTGAGAAGTGCTTAGTCTATGTGTCTTAAAGATTGCTTGCAAAAGAGCTCTTAAAAGATCCATTCCTTGGCATTGAAAGTAAAAAGGTGCGTGCACATGATCCTGTTAACCTTGCTTGGTAAACATGTCGGCTATCAATGTATAACTCATATCCCATGGGCGTAAATCGTAATGAGAACAAGATGTTGTCAGGTAGATCTCACACAATGTTAATGTTTCTAATAACACACATCCAATCACTTCAGGTTTCTAATTGGATTATCAAGGTATATTGGTTTATAATTGGTTCATGGAAATTAATTCAAGTAATATTTACCTTCATGTTAACTTGCAGGCTTTATTCACGTACCTGCTACTAAATTTAAAAGTAAACATAATGGAAAGAGTTGCAAATTCCATGTGCATATTTTCTTAGCACATTCTAATACAACGTATATATTACTTTTCCAAATTACTTACACGATTACCTGTATTGACCCACTAATAAGTAAATGATTTAAAATTTTCTACATCGAAATGACTCTGGCATGGACTTGATGTAGTTTATTTTATCTTATGGTTTCAAGTTTGAACTTCGAAATCTCACATGACAATGTCTACCATATTACATGACTCACAAGAAGAGCGTTTGGTATCTTATTTACGACTCTTTCTCATTTAACTTTTTTGTGTATATGTTACGTGTTTTTTGTCGCTCCTATAAAGTTCCGTTCTTTTTTCCAGTTTGGACGAAGTTTGATGGACAAATTCAAGAGTAATGAAAAAACATTGTGAGAAAAGACACTTAACATGTCAATTTGATTCAACCAAAATTTGGGGAACGATTTTTTATGATGGTTTAAAGCTATTTGATTTTAAATTTATAGTGATTTGTGGGTGTTTAAAACATTGTAGTGTTTGAAATGTATGATTTTTAGCAGAAGTTTAATTTTCGGATGCTTGATTTTGCTATTTTTTTTATGAAATTGAATATAGTAGATATCTGGGATTGCATAAAGATGGCTTTCAATCATTCTTGTGTGAAAAGTTATGCTTTTTAGCAGAGATTTGACACATTAGCATCGATTACCAATCTATAAATGGGTTTTGGACATTAGAATGAGTTAGTTGACTTCTTGAATTCATCTTTGATGTCAGATAGTCAACACATGCATCGTCATGAGACTTTACCTCCTTATCATTGTTTAAACTCTATACCATCCAAAGAAGGAAGTAGTTCTTATGAGGAGATAAGAGGTTGCACCAGGGGAAAGCTATTAGAAGGGGTAGCTGAATTGTAAAGGAGGAATAATGATGACCCACCGAAGAGCCAATACCCAGTTTTTACACAGTGAATCACCACACCATTAAACATAAGGTACGTTTTTTCAATGTTCAAGGATTCACATCATATTGGGCACTCCAAACCATCATCTTTACTAATTATGGATGAATCTAGAACACATATAGTTACTTTTTTGAATCAGGATACCATAACAAGCTTACAAGGGTTTGTATCTAGATTTTGTAATCTAATATTTGAGTATTGCCACTTTAGATCGCAATGACCGGTTTTTTAATTTTGAACATGAATTCAACGCGGTTGAGTCATTATTTTTTTTATGTAAATCTGTATGTTATTAATAGGGCGGTGAGCTTATAATGTTCTTGAAATGTAGGAAGATAATTTTTAAAAATTGAAGGAAAGCGATAAGGTTGAGGCACATACATGCACACAACTCACTTAAGGTAATGATACATGTAGGATGGATCGACGTGATTGCATTATTAGTAAAAACATGTAGAATGGATCAATGTGAATTTAGTATTTAGTACATGTAGCATTGAAATTTCCATACTTGGTACATTTAATTAGTGCTTTGCATGTCGTGTTAACATGATGAATCTAAATCAACAACACAATCTTACTTAGGTTGAATTGTACGTCATTTGTGAGCTCAATAATGGCTGGCATTGTAACATTATCCCATATTTACCCAAATTCAATTAAATTTGTTTCCTATTGTATTAGTATTTTACTAAACCAATTTTATCACTTATTTGGGTCACATATTAGCTCTTTTGCCACTAATAAAGTTTTACTGTTTGAGTACTCATAGTCGATAAATGCTCATCCGAATAAGGAATTGACAGGGTTACTTCATAAGTCGCAACAAAATGTGTATAAAGATGCAAACCACAAGCTTGAAATGGCTTTGGCATTAACAGATTTTGAGGCCGTTTGTGGGTTTATCAGTTCAGAGGTACATACGTGTCTTCGGTTTAAGTTTTTATTCATTTGATTATTTAGGAATGCATGACATTCTTTATCTATGTACCAACTCCGTAGTCCTTTAATCAAATGCATTGCTACATTTGGTCATCTGGTGCGTCAGATTTGTTACTTATATGGGGTTCCTGCAATCTTTTTCTTTTCGATTCTAACTGTTACAATATTTATGTATAGCATTTAACAATCTACACTCACATATCCAAAATCGTGTCCCATGTGTGGAAGGGTGGGTCATATTTTCTTTATCTTTTGAGGGTCGTTACGGGTTTCATTATAATGGCGAATTGGAGATTCACATATTAACATATTGCTTTATCTATATTTTGTAGATACATGCATAAACTTGATCTTCATCTATTTTGTTGAGTAATTGTTTTCTTTAGGCATGGTTTTTTCAGAGACGAAATGGTGATTCACATGTTAACGTTATTGCTTTATTAAATTTTGTAGATACATGCAGAAACTTGATCTTCATCTATTTTGATGAGTAATCAAAAACTGATGTATGTTTTAGATAAAAACTCTGCTAATAGACCCGATATATTTGTATATTGAATCTTTCGTATTTAGGTTGTGTTATATGGAAGGGTTATATGGTTAAAAAGTAATTTATTTTGTGAATGCCAAATAGCCATGAATAAGTTTGATTTTAACTAACATTTAGTTTCAAGTAGTCTTACTGATCACATGATCTCTGATAAAAGCAATGCAATGACACTTTAAATTATCCCAACCGTTAAGCTACATGGGCTTAATTATTTTGTTATGGATGCATAGTGACCTTGCTTAACTTCTACTTCTTTAAGTTCAAATAATGTACATTTAAATGAAACTTATTTCAAACATTTATGTCATTTTTTTTCAAATACTTATGTCAAAACCCCGTGTGTGCACGGGTATTATAACTAGTAAATATTAACTACAAACAAAACATGAACTCAATTCTTATAAATATTAAATACAAACAAAAATTAAAGATGCATATAGTCATATAGAATACTTTTCATTAAAATTGCTCTTTTGACATCTTATTTTTACCAGGTACTCAATGTTGATGAGGCATTTTCTTTTTTAACTTTATAAACTGTCGAATAGAGGTACATGTAGAAGTCAGAGGAAATTGACAAATTATATTACCAAATTCAACTAAAACTAACAAATTATAGTTATTTATATAATAGAGACACTAAAAACTAAACATTAACACATTACTTATTATTTTCTTGAAGAAATGTAACCTATTTACACTCTTTATTATTTATTAACTTATTTACACACACAATTCTTTAGACCATGTATATGAACAATTTATCATAACTAAATTCCATATTAAAATATTATTTTGTTATTCTTTACCTATACAACCAATTTCAACTTTTTACCATCTATTAACAACTCAACTTGACATAATAAAGAGAATACATATCTAAATGAAAGAAAATATGTATATCCTATATATCATGGGTCAAAATAAAGAGAATACATATCTAAATGAAAATGTTTACCATCTATCAACAACTCAACTTAACATAATAAAGAGAATACATATCTAAATGAAAATGAAGGTCATTAAATGACCGCTTTAGAGCATTCAATTCCCAATTTTTGTATAACTCCTTGGACCATGTTTATGAACAATCATTTAGTGAAGTTCACCCATAAACATATGGTATGATTGGCAAAAATAGATGTTGTTCTTGCTGAAAAAAATTAAAATTGTAGGTTTTTTTTTTGCAGATTAAAAGTGTAAAATCAATAATAATCTCCATCACTTTTATAAAAGCTAGTTTTGGAAACTTATTTTTTGAAAACTCTTTTTTTTAAGAATATTCAACAATCTTAGTTAGCCAAACAAAGATTATTTTCTAACCAAAGCTTATTTTTTAACAAAATATCTTAAGCCTCCATAATCTTTCACAATCTCTGACACAAAACATACCCATATTCTTAAGGCCAAAAGACATATTAGTACCCCCGAACTTGGCAAATTGGATCATCTAGTACTCTAAACTTTTAAGTGTGTAAAATGATAGCCTAAACTTGACAAAATAAAATTTCTACTACACTATATTAATTAACTTAACATTAATTGTTTTTTTCTTTCTAAATATCAATTTAGTAAAACCATGTGTAATATATAATTTATAGTAAAACTTTGGCTAAGTAAATATAGTTTTTCCTAAAATTTAGTTATTTTCATTTTTTAAAATATAGAAATTATATATGTAGCATCTAATTTAAAATATATCTAATGCGTTACTCTTAATATATCTTCATACTATATTATTACATATTTGTTTCAAATAAATTTTGGATCAACATGTAACTAACTATAAAGGATATTTTGTAATTTTCAATTTAATATATGCATACGAAAAAATAAATAGTTAATATAGATATCTATATATCAATAGTAGAGCGGTAAATTCATTTTTTATGAAGTACTAATTCAAATATATATTAATTCTCAAAAACTAAATATAATATTATACTAATTATAAAAAATTGTAATTTACTAAATTTGTAAAAGATATAATTAATTATCCTAAATTTAACTACAAATCAGTTATATTACATTAAGTCTTTGTAAATCGGTTTTTTAACATAAATTTAAAACTTATTGTACTAAAGAAATATAATAAAATCTAACACACGCTCATTTCCCAAATCCCACACATACGCACTCTTTATCCCAAAACACCACTCCACCGTGGTTATCACCACCACGGAAACCCTAACTCCAAAGACAGTCGTCATTGTAACCGTCGTCATTCATCGTCACCGTTATCAAATCATGTATGATACAACAATTCCTTTTTGTTTTGTTTATAAGTGATATGTTTGCTGTTGATAGCTGTTGTTATGATAAAGTTTTTATCATTTTAGAGGTTTTCTAGGAAAAGTATTTTGGCTAATATGTTTGTTTGGTTAGTTGAAATGTTAGCAACCTAGTGCAGTATGGTTTGCGAGAAAATACTAGTATGGGCATCAAGATTGAAGCATTGTGAAATTCTGTTGAAGTGATTTTATTGTTACTGTTGGTTAATATGCTATAGCTTAACTAATTTAAAGGTTGTTTGGAGCCGATAGGATTGTATAGTTAGCTCGACTTGTACTGTTGCTAGTAGGACATTGTTTCTAGTTGAAATGCATAAGCTAAACCCTAGCTAATTTAACGAGCTTGTGTTTGTGAAAACCCATTAGCCTAGGCATGAAAATTGAAGAACTCTGAATTTATGCTTGGTAAAGTATTACCAAAGGGTTGTGTCCCAATGGTACCCTTTGTTGTGTGAGAAGCTCCCCAACCAAATTGTTGAGGGTTCAAATCCTGCTTAGGACGAAAAAAAAACTAGTCTCTTTCGTTTTGGCGATTTTGGCGACTCAAATTCCAAACGGACCTTCACTATTTTCGGGTGTGAACTTCAACTTTTATCTCGTGTGGTACCCCACAATTGTTTATTTAATTTGTCTCTATCATTAAATTATCATTCTTGTTAATTTGTTGGTGAGATTGATTATTATAATCCATTGGGGATTTACTTGAGATATAATATTATTTAGTGGGTCAGTTAGGTTTGTGGCCCTTTTTTTGATTTCATTATAAACCTACATCGTTAATAAGCATTTGTGTGGTTCTTCATATCTAAAATTTGCTTCATAATACTTTTATGTTGAGACTAATTGAGGCTGTATGACTGTAAGTATGCAATAAAAGTTTTTGGATTCGGGTGGGAGAGGAGGAAATCATAAGAAAAAAGATGGTAGTAATATTAGGGCGAATACATTGGCGAAAGAGGGTGTCTTACTTGGTACAAATTCAACTCCAACCGGTGTGAATTCGGCTATTAATGGTGATCCTCTATCTCTAGTTTCATTTGCTACATTGGTTAAAGGTAATCAGAGTCGAAAATTTGTTAATTTGCGACCATTGTTTACACTGGCCGGAAATGGTGTGGATGTTTACTTATCTAAGGAATCGGTTAATGTTGTGAATGATCGGTTATACTAACATCTCGCATAACTTATGAAATAACTCACTTAGCAATAAGTACTAAGTAAATTAGTCAAATACTTTGAAAAATGAAGGTTTTAAGAGAGTGTTTGGTACAAGGACAAAAACAATGTTGTATGATGAAATTTATGTGTTTTCGCTTCGTAGGATGATAAACTAACTTAAAACATTGATGTATGCTAACCGGTTCATGCATGGGGATAACACATGGGGTGTTATCAAATTTTACCCATTTTCACTTATATGTGAAAATCGTTAACCCTTGGTCAAAGTCTATGCTCCACTATGTTTGTATATGTGTAATTGACTGCTCCTAACTAGAAAAAGTTAATGCCATATGTTTTGAGAAAAATTTCAGGTTTCGAAAAAGTCCCCGACACCTAAAAAATGGGTCCAGAAGATTTCGTTCACGGACCGACGGCACCATTAATTTGGTTCCGTCTCGTTATGGATTTTGGTACCGCCATACCAGACAGCGGACCAAAGTGCACCAATTTAAGGGTTCCTACTGTAAAGAAATGGTGTCGTGAATCCCTGTAAGTTATTGAATTTTACTAAATCCCGCAATCTAATTTACCAAACTTCGTTTCTAGGATAATTGTTAATGCATATCTTTCATACCTCACTCAACACATCCTCAATGGATTAACTTAGGATGTTTGACATGATTTTTGACACTTCCATCTCATTAAAAACTACCATCTTTGTATGGATTAACATCAAATCCATGAATCCTTAGTTCCATAAATCGACACATTCAAGATGATCATTTTCACACCTTCACTGTTACTTTTCCTCAAGCTTAGCATTTCTTAAAGCAAAGTCAAAATGACTAAATCCTTAACCTCAAATAAGTCACTTAAGAAAACCACTAGGATTAGCATTCGAACTTGTTGCTTCATTAACTTGAGCTCTTCATCTTCAGACTCATTACCTCTCAACATCTCATCACCCATTCAAGATGTGAACTTTCTAAACTTGAGTACTCCAAAATCACCCACCATCATCCAAAACAACTTCACTACCAAAGTCTGCAAAGCTTGTACCTATCAAACTTTGTGCAACACTACCAACATCTCCTCACCCGTTTGCGGATGACTTAGATGACTTACCGAGACTAATAAACCTGGACTCATTATTTGCAAAGATATCATACACAAGTCTAACATATGACTATAGATATTGTTTTGTATCTACATGTATTGCCTCACCTGGTTAACATGAAAATAATGTGTCATCCTTCAAGACGATAAGTATTTACATCGAGTCATAACTCACACATATGTTAAATACATATTATCAAGTCTTATTATCCTTGAGTTCAATCTAAGCTTTATAATCTCAACAAATTAGGATTGACAACTTAAGTATTTCATCCGAAATATTCAAGTATATGCGACTTACGATTGTAGTCATTAAAAGTCATATCCGAAAAAACAACACCCAAGTATTTTAACAAATGTTGAAACACTTATCCAAAACAAACAACCCACTGTGCTACTTATCCCTCTTAGACACCTACTATCCCTCTTCCATCTTTTGGCACCATTAAGTGTATTGTTCATGAACTTCCAAGAGCATCCTTTAAATCAAACGCCCTTTCAAGGTGAACCTATACCTCAGCCCCTAAGCTTCATAGACATAACCAAAACTTCAAGCACTTCACCCGCTAGTTGTAGCAACCAATGAACCATAAGAATTAGTAACCGTACTTTTGTGTTCAACATCTATGGACAAATAATCAACCTAAGTACTCCCATAGCACAACAAACCCCTACATCACCACATCCTTATTTAGACACACTAGAAGACCTACCACCTAGATCAACCAATCCACCATCCTTACCATCATTTGAATTTGTTGAGTGTATTGCTTAAAAAGCCCTTGTGTCCAACACTTGTATCAATCAAATGCACGCTTGAACAAACTCAAACATTCTTTCCCACATATAAGGACTTAGATAATTCATTATGGCTAGAACCTCAACTATCAAATAAGCATGGTGCTCTTGGTAATTGTTGTCAATTTCCACTAGGTATAAGTAGTACTACCTTCACAAATTATCAAAGTATTAGTAATACTTCGTCGTTAAACTTCTGCATAAATTTCGTTAAACCTCAAATCAACATTTTAACAACATATGTTAAAATACAATCTCAACGCCAACATCATACACCCCAAGAAACAATGACTCTTGAGGAGTATATATAAGAAACTCGAGTGAATTCCTCTTGTCATCATCTAGTGATTATAATCTTGAGACCAAGTTTATTTAGATGGGACTATCCGATTCAAACACTTTGGCTTCATATCTTATTTAGGAAAACATGATGTTTTGAAAAACATTATGCCTAAGAAATCATGCGTTAAGTTTTCATCTTGTTAAAAGGATATTGTATATCCTATGCATTATTCTCTCCTTGCGACATAAATGGTTGTGTTACAAGAGATTTCATTACACCTCATTGGCTAAATGATCTTGAAACTAACATGTTCTATGAACTAGCATATCCAATTCATCTTGTCATACTTATTTTCATAAGCATGATAACTTTATCCCATGCGATAATCTCATTTGTTGAAAGATACTATTTGTATCCATTTCCTTTCAAGCATACATCATAACCTAACCTTGCTCAAACCTTGTGCACATCCAAGGTTAAAACTACACATCTCTAGAACATACACATGATCTATTGAAGTTAGTAACCTTATTTAGATTCTTGTCAAATAAAGTTCCAAAGAGCTTTCTTGAGAACATTCTTAATTTAACATATTCCATTCCCTAGTCTTAGATAAATCAAATCACTTTTAAAGTGTACACTTCAACATTAAAGATGTCATCCATTAGATCATACAATTAGCTATGTAATTTAAACAACCTTAGATTCTAAACACAAGATTAAAACATATTGTTTATCAACACACCATTGTTAAAATTCATGTGTATAACATGACATCTTCATCACCTTAGTTATATTGCATATTAGTTGTGTCACATTAAGCCAAGTATTGGTAAACTATCATCTTTTATGCACTTTAATAGGCAAAAGTAGGAGTTCCCATCTTTCTAACATGAGAATGACTACCGGAGAACCTATTGCACTAGAAACTCAATTTGACCTAACGGTTGAATTGCTTCCTGGAGAGAAGTTGGGTATGTGGAATCACCCGTAAAAATGGTCGTGTTTAGCCTTAATTGAGCACCGCTAGTAATAGTCTCATATTCATTCTTCAACTTGAAAAATCTGTATTCCTATACTTGCATAAAGTAAGTGTTAAAACATTGATAGTTTGCCTCGCCTTAGGAATACTAATCAAACAAGTAGTATATATGACTTTTCTTTTAAAACCACTTGCATTGCACTTACATGTTTTGATTACATGTTCTTGTTTGATACGATAAGTTGATTTGACATTATCTTAGTGTTTGATAACTAGTCAAATGTGTAAACCTTGGTACGGTTTTATCTTTATAATGGTTGTATTCTTGTTTCATGCTACTAAACGCTTAAACCTAAACTTTATTTGCATGATACTTACTTTTGAATTATTTTAGCATGATTAACATGTTACTTATGAACTCATAATATGCCATTTTGATACGTGATAATTTGATATGATATATTTGTGTTTGAAAGCTATTAGTTGGCATTCATTATATCTATGTGTAGTGCGATCCAAATGATACATGCTCCAAATTGTTATGTCTTAAACATGGCTTGCATGAATCTTTCATCTTGTTTCTTTTGCTTCTTGTCACACTATTTGTTTGCTACGCGTGCACATATAATCTGTAAAAGTGCTTTTGGTATGACAAACTTTTAGAAGCCTTTTTATCTTACAAATTAATCACATAGATTGTTGTGTTAATTTATAAGCCAAGTATGCTTAAGCGTCTAAGTCTAACGACAAAACAATCTCAAAATGAAATGTCTTGAATAAAGTTGTATTCTTGCATAATATGATTGTTTTGATGCTATCTTGTGTGGTGATTTCTTGTCTACTAAGTGCAATGTGTTATTTTTGCTTATATAATATGTTATCATTTGATTTCTATCATGTTAACATCTTTTGTCACTAACAAATTTGTTTTGTAGGTTGATAACAAATTATTTGTTATCTCAATTGGTTCTAACTTTTATATGCTCATTTTGTATAATCCTCTTTATTGCTACGTAGATTAGTACTATGCTTTATGGGACCCCTACACTTGTATATAGTTTAAAAGCATATAGAATTAAGTTCTAGAGGGTTGGATTTGCATTTTTGTCTTTCAACCGACCTCTTTCCAAATCTCATTTTTGCTTCCGCTTCCAAAAATCACCTCCATCATTATTTAGTTATAACAATACTCTAATCCTCTTCACTTCCTATTAGGAATCTACATGCCTCATCATACCGATCATCTCGATTAATCGAGAAGAGGTATGTGACTTTAAGGATGAAGTTCATTGTATGCTAACCATCATCCAGAAAAACATCACTAAGCTCATCTCTTTCGTTAACCTAAATAACCTCCTAAACACTTTGTTGTCATTCCTTATTTGATACACATTATGTTGGATGTCCACCAATTAAGGGGAGAGAAATCCATTCACATAATTGTCTTTTGTCAAATTTTATGTCTCTTAGACTCTAAAATACCAACACATAGGCAAACACCACTTAGCTAAAACCGGTTCACAAAACCACAACTAGTTCAACCTCTTTTAACCTTATTCTTAGACTCTAAAATACCAACACATAGGCAAACACCACTTAGCTAAAACCGTTCAAAACCACAACTAGTTCAACCTTTTTAAACCTTATATCACAAGTTTGCACCAATACCTCATCAAGTGAAAAACACATCATGTGTTTTACAAACTTCTTTACCTCCACAATCAACAAATCTAGGATTTTTCTTAATCTAGCACCTTACAACTTCACTATCTAGAACACCATCATAGGATCTTATCCTTTTCGCTTGACATATATCATGCATGTCATTGTCAGTGCAAACGATATATTAATCAAAACAGCCATTTCCAACACGCTGGTCCATCCAAATCTCACTTATATGATGTCATTCTCATCCTCATATAGGTACTCATTATTATTATTATTATTAGTATTTTCCATATTGTCTTCACTTCTTTTCAAAGTGATAATCATCCATGTCGGTCAAAACCATGCTAATACTACCTTTCCCATTGTCACCTAGAATAGGTCATTTTTATAATTCGTGTCAATCAATGAACTAATTTATCTTCATGTTATCACTTTTATATATTCTTAGATAGAACGCATTATTGATTACTCTTGGGTTGAAGCATATGAGAACTTGCTCAAAACAATAGGTTGTTAGCATCAATAAATCATTCAAATCATAACCCTTATGCATCATTGAAATGCAATGTCCATTCATATTTTTTTTGGTCACTTGACATGACGAAAGGATTGCATGAGTCCATATTTTTTTATTTGCTATACGTATGAGTTTCTAACTCCTTAATAGCTTCCTACCTAATCACCACCACCTTCCATCACCACTTTCACTAATCATCACCACCATGGATTAGCGAAAACTTACTTTTGTAAATCTTGAGTCATCTACCATCACCACATGAATCCTACTAGTAAACCGACACCAACACTAGCACCACTAGTGGCACACCCGATGGGAGACTTCATATCTTCTTTCTAGGAACTATTTTGTAGGTTTTATCATATTATATTCTCACTTTTCTTATGATTGTAATTAGGAGACTACACTTCATGAGATCTTTGATTATATCATTTATCACATATATACATCTTATTTTTCTTTGTGAAAAAGATGAAATATATTGCACTAATGTTTTTCATTGTAGGTTCATCATCATATACACTCGATTGTATATAATTTACTCATCTAAGGATGAAGTTTGCATCAATTATTTTTCTTATTTTAGGTGCTTCTTGACACCCTAGAACAAGGAGGAATGTCCTTTAAGCACTCATATTGCATCGCCTATACACTTGGTTGTATATGACATATTTGTCTAAAGACAAAGCTTCTATTATACTAATATTTATTTTGAAGGTTCATCTTGCCGCCCTAGAGCAAGGGAGCTCCGCCAAGAATTTATCAATGCATCTTATACACACTTTGTTGTATAACACTTACTCGTCCAATGACTAATATAGTTTTGCACTAATATTTGTTTTGTAGGTTTTTAATCATACCCCGACGCTCAAACAAGGGGAGCAACCGTCAAGGGGAGCATGCACGCTTTAGCATCATTCTCACTTTTCAACAAGCATTTGTGCTTCGATAAAAAGTGGAGAAAATAGGCTAACATTGCTATGCATTTTATTTTTCATATATTTCTCATAATTATTGTTGCATAAAACTAACCTTGATGTAGGTTAAGCCTCTTTATTTGATCCATGGATCCGCTACCAAAAAAGGGACGGATTGTAGTGGACGATTTAACTTCACTAGGGATGATGCAAGCTCGCCTTTTGGGGAGAAATTAAGTTAAACTCCAGGACACGCCTTTTGTTTCGACAAAGGGGAGAAGAGTGTAAACGGAGAAGGTAATGTAAAGGTAGTAAGGATACAAGTAACCATTTACATTTTACTTTCTATTACGCTACATATCTTTGTCATCCTCAAAAGGGGAGATTGTTAGTGCAAATATTACTTATATTTAATCTATACGTCTCGTTTGTTTTGATTGATGACAAACATGTAACTTGTAATACATAACGTAAAATGTACAAGTTACTTGTAATCACACTTTGTCTCAACATACATTCAACACCTCTCGATGTCTCAAGTCCTCATATGTTACAACACAAGTTCGTACATGTTTGTTATGTGGCATTATGATCAAACCCATTAACAAATCATTTAGAATGTTTAAAATACATTTAGAGTCACTAAGTATTTTAATAGGTTAACCATTCTATTTCGAACCTCATTTTACATTTTGCATTCACAAGTATTTCAAAAGGTAACTAGACATTTTATTAACTAGTTACATAATACATTTTAAAAGTTTACCTTGATAAACCTTTTAATCTAAAAGTGGAAATACATGTTACATCATGTCATGCATCATCTTTGAAATCCTTGGAAGATCACTTGAATATTTTGGTTAGATTGACACTCAATATATCAAATGTGATCTTAGTAAGATTTGGTAATATCTTGGAAAGATTTGAAGAAAGATTTTTTTAGATTTTCTATCGCACCCACGGCACCAAATTGTATAAAGGACGGAACCCTTTTAAGGGGTCCGTGGTCCATGGACGCCCTCCGTCCACTTTGGCTATAAATAGAAGCCCATTGTTTTCCCATTTCTTCACCACTTGAAAGCACATCTTCTCCACCTTCTTGCATACATTTAGATCAATCGTTAACAATGTAGTAACACACATTAAACACCCTAATGATCATGATCATAATGCTTCTAACATTCATCTTTGTTGTAAGCATACTCTTTGATCAACCAAGGAAATCTTGGAGATCTAGCCATCCCCACTCACCACAAGTTGAAGATCTATCACAAGAAGTTTAGGGAACTTGTGATCTTCATCATGAAGGCTTCCTATCAATGGAAGTTCATTTAGAAGTAGTTATTCATATCCATTAGACATTTTTGTCATGGATCATTAGTGTAAACATCATTGCACCATAACAACACTTTCACCAAACTAGATTAGATGGTTTATGTGTTTGTGCCATAAAACACAAGGTTTGTTATGTTGGGCCATAAAACATAGTGGGAGTGGTTGTACCCTTGTAAAAGAACTCGACATCTAGCTTAGTGTCGGAAATATTGTATAGGCGACGTTAGGTTGGTTCTACCTCGAACTAGAACCCGGTATTTTGCTTTGTACCGGAAAAGTGTGTTTAACGATTGTAAGGTTTTCTCTGCTGAGAAGGGAGCTTGTTGATTTAGTGAAGTAACTCTCGAGTTGGGTACTTGGGGAGTGGAGTAGGGCGGAAAGGAGATCCGTGACCGAACCACTATAAATCATCGTGTTCGGTTTGCACTTTCCTTTCTTTATCTCTTTACTTTTATAGTTGCACTATACTATTGCTTGTGATGTGGTTTGATGTTAATGCTTGTGTGACAACATGGTTTACTATGCTTTACATTAATCACAAACATTAATTGGAATTTTCATATTATAACAAGCTTCATAAGCGATTTGATACTAAAGATCTAAAGTTTTTAAACGGTAACGTATTCACCCCCCCCTCTACGTTTCCACAAAGACTAATCTTGTCCTCTAAGAAAATATATCTGCCATATAAAAGAAAATATGTTATTTCTAAAACAGATTCGAAAATCTTTTTAATACACAAAACTGATTTGCATATCTTTTAATAACCCATGTCTCATTCCATGTTTCACATATAGATCAACAAATGGTGATACGTAGTCACCACCTCTATCACTTCGTACCACATTGATTTTCTTACTAAGTTGATTCTCAACTTCGTTTTTGTATAGAACAAACTTGTCTATAGCTTCATCTTTACTTTTTAGTAAGTAAACATAGCAATTCTTTGTACAATCATCAATAAACGTGATAAAGTACTTATCGCCACATTTTTTGGGTTGTGATTTCAAATCACATATGTCAGTGTGTATCATATCAAGTGGTTTGGTTTTTCGTTCAACCGATTTGAAAGATGATCTGCTAAGTTTGGCTTCAACACAAGTTTCACATTTATATTTTGAGTCAATATGGAAATTAGATATGCAATTAAATTTAATCAAACGACGCATTGATTTAAAATTTACATGTCCAAGTCGGCCATGCCACATATTAGAAGACTCAATCAAGTAAGCAAAAGAATTCATTTTATTGATATCATTCTTAACAACCATTACATTGTGCTTAAACATACCATTAAGGAAATATCCCCTAACAACATACATTTGATTCTTAGACAAAAAAAACTTATCAAACTCAAAAACAAGACGAAAACCAAACTTGTTCAACAGCCAACCAAACACAAGATTCTTGCGAATCTCTGGAGCATACAAGACATTAGTCAACTTGAGCTCTTTCTCGAATGTCATCTTCAAGATTACATCTCCTTCGCCCTTGATATCAGCAGTTGCAGAGTTGCCGATGTACAACTTCTCTCCACTATCAACCGCTCTGAAAGAGTGAAACATACTCTTATCAAGACACACATGACGGTAGCCCCAATATTAACCCACCATTCCCTGTTGTTGGAACCTACCAGGTTAACTTCAGAGATCATGGCAATGAAGTCAGACACCATGACAATTATGTCCACATCTTCATTCACCATATTAGCCTCGCGTGGAGTCACTCGCTTCGGCGTTTTATAGTTAGTAGCACGTTGATCCGGCTGGTCACAGTTGAAACACACCCATTGGAACTTCTGTTTCACAATTGCAAAGATAGAGCAAAGGTACTCGACTTCCTCACTTCCCATTGAATTTCTCCTCGTTTCTCAAAGATGATTAGCAATCGTTAGTAACTCGGCGCTAACTCAGCTTTGGCTCACAGAGTAGTCACAGGAGGGTCGTGGTTTGTCATCCTGAAAAATTAATAAAACACAAAAGCTTAAGTCAACTATAAAATCGATATCTAAGAAATTCTATCCCGATTTCTTAAAAGCTTGTAATCGAACGGGTTCAAAGAAACTCTATCTTGGTTTCAATGAAACTAGATTTGAATACACCGAATAAGAGACTAAATTAAATATATCAGTTTAACAGAAACTCAAACATGATTTCAGAATAAACTGATAAGAATAACTGCTTTAAAATCTATACACTAAATCTGAAAATTAAAATCCTGTTGAAAACTGGTTTTCCACATAAACTCTAACCTGGTTTCGATAGAAAACTTGTTTGAATATAAAATCTGTTAATAATAATTAATCCGATTTAATAAAATCATTTTAATTATGTTAAACAGAATCTGTTTTAAGACTGTAGGAAACGGTGTACACTTTTATTAAAATAATGAGATTACAATAATAAAATTAATGTAATATAAACGAAAATTAAAAGCGCAGAAAGGGGTAGAAGCAGTAAGACGCATTAATTATGAACGATAAACAAAGAAAGCAAAGAAGGTCTTGGAACGAGGCTCGTGTTAAACACAATTCCCTTTAAAACAGCATTCACCGTCTGCTTCAAAGGTACAACGTCAAAGTCGTACAAACTAACCCCACAACTTCCTGAAAGATCACCGCTGGCGTATGCAATTTCTGATCGATGGATTGGTAAAGGAGCTGCGTTTTTTCTGTTATGTGAAAAACGAATGAGACATATGGCTTTATTTATAGTGAAGACTAATCTTGTCCTCTAAGAAAATATATCTTCCATATAAAAGAAAATCTGTCATTTCTAAAACAGATTCGCAAATCTTTTTAATACACAAAATTGATTTGCATATCTTTTAAAAACACAAACTGATTTCTGTAAACTTGTTTGATGAGTTTAAATCTATTCCTAAAATAGATTTACAGAAAATTCTGGAAAAAGAAAACTAGAAACTGTAGCAAAAATATACGCACGTATGCGAGGCTTCAGAGTTGCGTTACGCAGGTCGCGCGGGATCGCATGAGTTCAGAAGTTTCGAACTCATTTTGGCCCGAAATCTTGAAGTCTGCACCCCCCCCCCTGCGCGCGCCCCTGCGCGCGCACTTAGGTGTTGGGGCAAAACCAACTAAAAGATTTTGAAAGAAAATACCAAGACTTCCTTATAAACCACTTCCCACTTCCTTTTCTAGGCGATGTGGGATGTGTTGTTTCTCCAAAGTTTTGTGTTTCATGTGCCTCACTTTAAGACACGATATCTCATTCATATTAACACAATTTTGGACACTCTTTAGCTCGTTGCAAAGCTCTCATAAAGGAGAACGCAAAGCTACCAAGAAATATAAATATATATAACATATACATACATTAAATAGTGTCCTAAAATTAAAAAAAAAAAAATCATTTTGCAATAGCATTTTTCCAACATTTATATAGGGAACCAATTGGAAGAATCGGATGATGATGAAGTTGAGTTGCCTGATAACGAGACCTCTAGATATATGTCTTCGACTGATGGAGGAGGACTCCTTAAAGATGATCTTGATTTTTATGATGGATACAAGACTCAGGTTTATGATTTACCTAAAGAGATGCAGGCTTTTTGTGATCAATTTGATATCCGTCTCTCTGGTCGTGTTAGGAAGTAATTTTCTTTTTTTGTATTAAGTTCATAAGATTAGTTTGTCTCTCTTATGATTATTTAGGTTTAAAGCACAATTGGTGCGTTTTGTTTTGCCTTTTATTAGGCTGAGATGAGGGATTTCACCCTCATCCTATGTACTTAAACGTTTTTTCGAGTAATACATTTTACGAGGGGCACAATTACCCCTTTACACAAAATAAACGTCATGCTTAGGACATGTGAGATAGTTTGTGGTTCTATATTATGAGATATTTGCCGTTCTACTACAAAAAAGAAAAAAAAATAAATTGTTATTAGGCCTAACTGGTCCATACGGCCTGATGAAGTGTTTATGTTTGCTAGGAAGTTGTTGATGATCCATCGAGCCTCACCCACATCCGAAATAGATTTCAAACCCAAGTAATCGTATTTGTGAACTTATCTTGTATTTTATGTAGCTTTATGGCAATTTTTTTAGTCTCATGGCTTTAAAGTTCAACCTAGATTAGTTTGTAGTGGCTGCAAAAGCAGGGGAGTATAAGATGTAATACTTGCTCTGATAGTCTAATGTGAGTTTACGTGATATTGTCACTTCTTACTAAATGCTAAACATCTTTCATGTAGCAGATCAAATATTTTAATCCTTTGACCAACATTTGCAGTTCCATTTGATTTAACATTTGTGATGCCATTTGTGCGGGTTTTTAGTCTATGGCATACAAAGGTTACTTGCTGAATGGCATGCTTAATTTTGTTTATTCAGATATGGCTTTAGGGAGGGCAAAGGGTGTTTTTTCGATGAGTTTCAGTCTGATTTAATATTTATATCCACAATTTTGTCAAGCAAATATTCCATTGGGGATAATCAATACCCGTGGAGAAACCCCGCTATCCACCGGCCATCGGGTAATAAGGTGAGTATTAATGTGGATATTACTCCGTATAATGAGTGCGGATGCACTAAAACCCACCCCAAGCCTGATGCGTTGACATCCATAGTCAAAAGTCACCCAATGAAGAGAAATAATCAAAGCCGCACATTTCAGATGCACCTACAAAAACAGATGCATCTCCCATGAAATTCTCCTTCTACATTTGAAATGTGTGGCTGAAAACATTTCTCATTCTTCTTATTTTTATTTTTCTTTCTTACTGGATCCATTCCAGTAAATCTAAGTATCTAACAAAGAGTCAAAGGCCTTAAAAGACAAACTTCTTTTCTTCTTCACAAAAGCCTTCAAATTCTAAATCTCTTCTTCTCCTTTGTTTCCCTGTCTCTCTAAGACGAAGATGACAAAAATGGGGAAATGTTATCTCTTGACAATTTGATCTTATACAATTTGCAATCACTCACTGAAGACAATTTCAAAATCAGAATAAGGTTAGTTAGGGCTTGTTATCTGTTTAATGTTCGTCTTATTATATACTTTTATTGTCAATAATAATATACTTGTGTTACGTACTGAGCAAAATTTGACTAGTTGTGCGGTGATTATAATGTGTTAGTAGGGGTCAAAGACACTAACTTGTGAACCATAACGTTAGCATTTAAGGTTATGATCTAACAAAATTGTTTATTCCGACCTTTTGGCCGACTATTCTCCAGGGTTTGAACACAACGTCATACTAAAGCCCTATCTTCTTTTGAGAAAGTTGACGTGACCACATTGTTGAGGATGTGAACATGAGACCTCTCACGTTTAAATGATAATAGTCAAAATCTTTTTACCACCAGGCCCACAAGTGATTTGTTGTTTAATTTTTTATGCTAAAAGTTACTACTATTTTAGATTAAAAGTTTGTATGGGGTTAAGGACAAGTATTTTTTGGCCCACTAATATCCATAGATCTATAAAGTAATACGGAGTACATTACAGTAGTTTATTATTTCATGGATTCATACATATAGCTTATATACTCGTCTTTTTTTTGATTTAGTAATGGAACAGGCTTATGGGACACATAAAGCATCAATAGTAGCAGAAGAAGATGTTATTAACAACTTGCGAGACAATGTGGTAGGTCATATTCTCGATCATTTGCCAATCCAAGATGCCGTAAGGACTGATATCATAAACGAATGGGGGTGACTCAGTGGTAAGGGCTTAGCCTCTTAGGACGAAAGTGCCAAGAGATCTTGGGTTCGAACCCTGGGGAGAAAATTAATCCCCCATTGGCCACGGAGGTTCACCTGCGACGACTCCGGGCTATATAAAAGGGTAGTCGCCGTGGGATTAGTCGGCTCGCAATGTCGAGTCGGAAACACAGGTATACCCAAAAAAAAGGACTGATATCTTGTCGGGCAGCTGGAGGTTAAAGTAGAAAACATTGCTAACCCAACTCGTTTTTAATGACGAATTCTTCAAGTATTTACCATATGAATATCATGAGAAGATTGGGAAAATTGTAAGCAGGCTTCTCCTTCATCTTAAAGGACCCATAAAAAAGTTTATCTTCTACGTATTAGAAGAGGATGACACATTTGATGATGAGGATTTAAATCATTCGATTCTCTTCCTGTCTAGAAATGGAATTGAGGAGCTCACTCTTAAACATAAGGAGTTTGGCGACCTAATTTATTTGCCAACACAACTTTACTCGTGTATGGGGTTGAAACATTTGGAGCTTCGTACCTTTTGTTTTTATCATTTACATATGTTTTGTGGATTTCCAAATCGATTGAGCTTAACTTGTCTCATGTTGTATTTGATAAGTATACATTTGGATAGTTTATTGCTCGGTGTCCCTTACTTGAGATTTTGAGTGTCTTTGATCACAATATTTTAAGCGAATTGGAACTTGCCGAAATTTCTAAACTTGGGAATCTCAAAATGTTATCTTTGTTATTGACCGGACGGGAAAAAATGTTCAGAAGTTCCCGTATCTTTCAGCTTGCAGTTCTTCCAAAACTTCAAACATTTGAGTTAAATTTATGGTATCAGAAGGTAAGGCTAAGTTGGGTTATTAAAAAAGATTGAGTCTAGGCTTTATGTATCACTAATGAATGAAAGTGGCTTTCTATTTTTTTAGATTGTGGCAGAAGCTGGTGTCGATAAGAAGGTCCCTACCTCCTTTCTTTGCCTCAAGACTCTTACGTTATCACATCTGGATCTTAGTTTATGATACTGTGGTATCATTTGCCTTGGAAATTATTTGTAACTCCCCAAACTTGCAGACTCTTGATTTCAAGGTGCGTATAATGCATCAAATTAGTTACTTTTAACTTACTTCCGGTTATGCATCTGAATACTATTTAAATTTTGCAGGCGCCGTACTGCAATAGTGACGCACCTTTGGCACCTTGTTTTTTAGATTTAGACTGCAGCAGGATGGTGCAACTGGAGCTTTGGAATGTGGTGTTTGGTAATTTTGCTGGTTTAGAGAATGAAGTTTGTTTAATAAAGTATATACTTGCTTGTTCCCTCATGCTAAAGAAGATTGCTTTTTTTTTTGGGTGCAAAGGTGAGATTATATTAAACTTCCAAACATATGTACATCTTAAGAATAGAAGAGAAAGATTTGGACAATCCCCAAATCTAATACAACAAACAGATACTACCACGTACCAATCATCAGATATCAGACAACAATGATATCTGATAACACTAGCAGTGGCGGAGCTAGAAAAAATTTTGTGGGAGGGCAGAAACAAATTTTTTTCTGGAAAAACATTAGATGAGAGGGCCGAGATGATTTTTTTTAACACATAAAATCGCGAAAAAATACATTAACGGGCTTAGGCCTAGGGGGGCCGGGACCCTTCCCGGTCCTCACTAAGCTCCGCCCTTGAACACTAGACTCTGTCTAAACAAAACCAGAGCATTTAGTCACTGCACTGGACCAATAATTCTAAAGAAGATTGCTATTCATGTTGCTAGACAAAAGAGAGGGTGTGAGCCATCTCAAAGGTTGTTAAAGCTCCATTGAGCTTCCCCTGTAGCAGAAGTAGAGGTATGTTAGTTCTAGTAGTTATGTGTAAATTTTGGTTGATTTTATTGTTTCAGCAGCACTCTTATATATGTAATCTAACTATGTAAGTTAAACTTTTATTTGAGTATGGTGATGGTTCCTTTTCTGTTTCATGTCAACACATTAAAAATTCACAAATTAATTCGAAGAGTTTTGATTTTTGTTCACGCATAAATAGCGGGAAATGTAACATCTAGTTGGTGCACTTTGAGTGTGTAGAATTCAGAGATTGAAAAAAACATCTCGTGATGACTTAAAATGTATACACGCACGTGAGCTGACATTACAACGTGACATTTGGAAGTCCTACAAAAATTGTAACTCTTGCTTTGTGTGTATTTATGGAATGGTTATATACTTATATTCATGAATATTTTGTTTGGTTTGTCGTGAAGTATTTACGAATTTTATAATGCATACAGCTATGGTCATTAACTAGTTAACTATATAAAAAAATCCTCACACATTGATTCAAGGTATTATCCTTTATTCCGTTTATTGTTCTTTAATTATTATTGAACTGCAGTTTGTGGATCTTAGTTAGACCTAATCACCATTAATAATAACTTCTGGCAAGACCCTTTAGCGATATTAATCGTTATATGACGTTAATTGATTGATTATTAAGCTTTTCAGAAGTTAATTGATTATTAATCGTTAATATTGATTATTAATCTTTTCAAAAGATTATTAATCGTTACAGAATTAATTAATTCAGTTTGTTTGATGATTATTATTGAATCGTTATATGACATTATGCTTATGATCTTTTAACTTCTGTAATTGTAACTGTTTTTGGTTGGATTGTTTGATACTTATATTATGTTATGGTTATGATTATTGATTCTTGTTTTGCAAATGTTTATTATCAGGAAATTTGATCTGATCTAAAAGTTGTGGAGTTGTTTCGGTAGTAATCGATATTGACTTGAATATTTGTTGACAGATGAAGAACAATGAGAGCCCGAAACTTGTTGAAGTTATTAAGGTCACGACAGATGACTTTAATTATTCATATGTCCAGGAACATGATGATTTACCTAAGGGAGCACTGCAGATGCTAATCCGGTTCCAATATGTGTCCGAATTGTCCTTCATATGTCTACTGCATGACACATTCTG
Organism: Chrysanthemum makinoi; assembly: GCA_910596185.1. NCBI lineage: Eukaryota > Viridiplantae > Streptophyta > Magnoliopsida > Asterales > Asteraceae > Chrysanthemum > Chrysanthemum makinoi. The sequence continues at coordinate 76,771,142 of OU343225.1, read as the reverse complement.
CAGCCTTAAGGTCAAAATCTTTCACCAGACAGGTATTGCCCCGAGGAGGCAAAAGCTCTTCTTTGCTGGAGTAGAGCTCATCGACAATCACCATACCTTTTCCGACTACAACATCCCTAGTAGGTCCACCATAGATCTTCTGCAACAACATATAACAAAGATAATGATAGATGTTGGGCCCTTCTATTCGATGCCTATGTTTGTCGATACCCGCACCACCGTTAAAATAGTGAAAGCCTTGTTTCGTTATGAGAAAGGTATCTCTACTGACAAACTAAGGCTGGTATACGCTGGACGCGAGCTTCAGGACAGCCGCACCCTTGCCTACTACTACGTCAAGTACGGGGAGCTCCTCCGCCTTGTTGACGATAGAACATGGACGGGGGGAGTTTTATAATATATGTCATTATTGCTTCCACCAGAAAACTCTTCCACCTTCGAGTGAATAGCTTATGCACCATCAACGATCTCAAAGCCATGATTCAGGACCATGAAGGTATTCCTGCCCACGTGCAGACACTGTTTTTGCCCCAAAAGCGGCTCCAGGATGGCTCTACTCTTGTAGACAACTACATCGAGCATGAAACCGTCATCCATTGTCTCTTTTCAGGTTCTTCAAAACCTCTTGTCTTTGCCGTTCTAGCATTTTTTTTTTTAAACCAAAATTTCTTGCAAGTTTGTTATCTAATTTGAGATTATTGCAGTTAGCTTAGAAGGCAACAACATTCGAGGACCAGAATGAAGCTATCAAAAGAGGCTCATGCTTGTCGGGAAGGACGAAGGCTGAGGATGTATTAATTATAAGCTACTTTCTTGCCTATCAACTTTTGCTTATTAGTAAAAAAGTGATTTGTCCTTGTGTTTTTAGAGCTACAATAAATTTGATGACTTTAGCATCCATTGTTAATGTATGGGAAACTTTACCATCAGTTTGTTTCAACCCATTCCCTTTTCAACTGTAAGGTGTTTACTGTTTGATTCTCATAAATACCCAAAAAAATCTAAATAATCTCCCAATATCGCCAAAATATTATTTTCCTTGGTATACTCGGTTACACCGTAATTGTATGTCAGTTCCAAAATAGTTGTTTGTTTTTCTTCACCATAGTTCATTATCGCCCATTTGTACTATGTTGCTGTGGCATGTGTTTATAGTGACCAATTTGGATTAGGTCATTATCTGTCGAAACGGGTAGAGAACAAGCTTTAAAAACTAAACGGGTCAAAATTGGTTCACGGCTTTGACTTCAAGCCCTTCAAAGAAATTTTGCAATGCCAAACTGAAGCCTTGGGCCAACAAATCAAACAAGCATTGTTTTTATTCTCCAACACCTGTCACCGGAATTTCTCGGTTCGCCGGAAAAGAAAAACACATCCCCGATGGTTTCCACAAAATGTCTTCAATTTCAAATGAGGAATCACATATTTGGAATTGGAGAAGATTTGATAAAGCCTGTATTTTTTTATTCTTGAACATCGTGTCTCTATTTTGATGTGGAAACTAACAAATGAGAAAGAAGATAAGATTACAATGATGCCTCCTTTTGCCATCAAAGTTTCATTTTATTACTCCCTCGCCCATAATAATTGTCGACATTGAATTTATTTTGAGTCTTTCTTATTCAACTTTGACCGTTAATATTTTTATTTTTGTTACATAATACTTGATAAAAATTATACTAAATAAAAACACATTTAAAACTCAATCTATTCATATATTTTTCATCAAATATTATATTACACAAATAAAAATATTTATGGTCAAAATTGAATAAAAAATAATTAAAAAAGTAAAAATGGACAATTATTATAGAACGGAGGTAATATAAGTTTGCCACTCTTTTGTTAAGAGCCTTTGATTAACTTTCTTTTAGATCTAATAAGATGAAAATACTTTTTATACTTTGTAGAATACAACCACCTTTCAATTGATCGCGTACCAATTTCATATATACGCAAGTTGAACATCAAAATAACATATATACCCAAAATAATTGTTAACAAGTACCTCCCTCACTTATAAGTTAACGAAGATAGCACAACGGTCAACACTCAACATAATTCAATTATTCCTAAAAAGAGGAGATAAATTATGACTTTTTTTTTTATTTATTATTTGAAAGTACTTTATGAAGAAGTTAAATGCGGAGCTAGAGGGTTCCCGCGGGTGCCCAGGACTCCTATGATTTTTTTTGATTTACATCAATTTTTCCTAAATGTATGTTAAATGCACCCCGTACATCGAAAAATGTTTTTATATTACGATTCTAAAAAATTTGTGCACCCGCTCATATTCGGTCCTCGTTCCATCCCTACTTAAATGTGTGTATCCTTGTGAATAAAGGTCGATACATTTTAATGAATAATTATTTGAAAATTTATCAAACTTTACTCCTACTGATGCATACAATAGGATAACTTAAAAGTTTATACATTCAATAGATAAAAAATAGTTCATTACACAAGAAAGACTCAACGTTAGATACATTTTCAAAGCATTATCCCTTATAAACTCATTTTACACATATACAACTATAGATTTTCTTAACACATATGCATTTCTTGTTTAGTTCATCTAGTTGTCTCAACTGCACTATGTTTGGTTTGGGGACTTTTACAAAAGGGTTAACTTGTGAGCAAAAGAAAACATGGTTATGAAAGTTTTGAGGAATGCTATATCGACACTAGTTTTAAAAAATAAAATTCACACAATGATTTGTTAATACATCTGTAGATGAAAATAAGAGAAAAACTTCAAATGGAAGAGAGATTGTACTCTAAGTTATCACGACACATCATTGTGTGATTTATTTTTGTAAGATTTATGTGTATCTAGCATTACTATAAAGTTTTTGTGTTAGAGTTGGGACAACATGAGAAGTAGTAGTTATACAATTTAAGTTTGTCTTGTTACTTTGTTAGAGTAAATGAGATGATATGCTTTTAAATGGTTTGTAGTGAGCAGATTTGTTCAAAAGTTTGCATTAATAGGTTTGAGCCGCTAAATGGCCTTAAATAGTTTCAAACATAGCTTAGTTGTGGTCAAGACAAGTCGTGGACTTTTAGCCACCACTTTTGTTGTGGCTAGAATTAAAATAGTCTGTGGCTAAAAGCCACGATTTTTGTAATCAGGTTACTTGCATCCGGTTGTGGTTTTCAGAGTTTGTAACTAAGGGAGTTATTTTCAAAACAGATTAATGTGCGATTTAAGCAAAACTAGTTTTTTTCTCATTATAGGAACGCGCACAATCACCTTTCTTCTAGCAGCTTGCTAAACACTGTTTTCTTATACGCAATCCTTAACACGCTCTTGACGTTTTGTGTTACACGTGAAGTACCTGAACACCAATGCTGGTTAATGCATTTTTAAAGTATGATAAATTGCCGATTTGATTACCAGTACACTCCACTTATATATTACCTGCTTCTTGAGTATTAAATGTTGAGGTACTTTCGAAAGAGCTTATTTTATAACATTAACAACGTTGAAGATGGAAATGATGACAAATCAAATAGAAAGTCAATTGATGGAGATGCAAATAAAAAAAAGGAAAGAGATGCATGTCGTTTGTTTTTTCACAGATTTTATGTTTTCATCAGGGCCGTCTTGAAATTTTCGGTGGCCCTAGGCGATAACAACAAAAAAGCTTTATTACACTTATAAATTAAAGAGAAATTGCATATAAACTTGAATAATATGACTCAAATATGTTTAATATTATATGTAATATATGCGAAATTAATAAAAATGTAGCCCCTATTAAGTGGAGGCCCTGTGCGACCGCACCTATTGCACACCCCTCCCAGCCCCTTCTGGTTTTCATCCTCAAATCATGTATGAACAAGAAGAGGTATATCCTAAGTCTCCATCTGCATGGATAAAAAGCGTTTGTTTTTTGTGTTTTTGAAAAAAAAGAATGACAGAAAAGTAGATATGGCTTGTGTTGAAGATGTGCGAAAAAGTGAATGTTTTTGTCTAATTTTTGAAGATGCAAGAAGTGAAAAGAAACACTTACGTGCGAATAAATAAATAAATAAATAAATATGTGCGCGCTCAAAGGCTTTACCTAGTTTGAGTTTGTGTGGCGGTGAGTTCAAACCCCGTAGGTCACAAAGTCGATAATCATTCTTAAAAAAAGTGAAAAAAGGGGAAAAAGTGCTTAAAAAAATTTAAAAAAAAAAACAAATGACACCCATTTTTTTTTTAATAGATTTCCTGTCTTAAAACCAATGGCCCTTTTTTATTTTCTTTTTCTTCCACTGTTCCACATGTATGCAATATTTTTACTTGTAAAAAGTACATGGATAGTTTTAACACTTTAATGTCTATTACACCTCAAAAATGCGGAGCAGCAAGGACATTAATGTTGAGTCAAAGCAAAATGCGAGTAATTTAATACCATGAACCTCATCTTCAATAATCTACTGCTATCCTCAACAAACATCATGAATTCAATATCAACTACCCCATCTTCTTTTTATTAATAACTACTGCTATCCTCAACAAACACACACATAACATACACCATCCTCCTCTCAAGATAAGTCCTACACACCAAACCATAGTAGAACCACCACCATTAATATGTTAGCATCAAGTGTTGGTCACACAACAAGTAATGCCTCCCAAAAAAAAATTCTCAAACATAAGTTGGGGCAAAACTCACACCGCATATGCTCAAACCTATTTATATTTGTGCTTTTACTTTACGATATACAAGCAACGAACTTTTATATCATTATTAAAATAGGTGTTCTCGGAATTATAACAAGGTAAAAAATATGATTCCTTATTATTTAATCTCATATTACTGCTTTGTTTTTCGCAAATCAAACTAGCTAGGAACTTTTAAATATGTTGCATTCGAGCTATTATTTGAAATGTATGTATTATGAAGTTCATGCTTCTTCCTTTTTGTTGAAATAAGTGTTGCAAGTAATTTTTTTTTTCTAAATATATTTATTTAGTTGCATGGAGATGAAGAACGTCACCCAGAAGTACGCAGAGCATGTGTGGCAAGTAAGTAACAATAGTTCTAATCACATGCAAATTTCTATTTTTTCTGTTTCTAATTTTGATACTCATAAACTTATTAAATATGTTTTATATAAAAATAAATTACCAAACTGGACCAATATACCCAACCCAGTTTACAAGAATGTACCAAATTCTAACATTTTACAAAAATAGAGCACGATGCACCAGCAAGCCATGTGCGCTACGCACCAGCCTTGTAGTCCAATAATTATGTGACACATGTCATTGGCGCACCCTAAAAGATTTCTAGGGCATCTCTTTCTCTTATGCGCGCTCCGTTGATAATTTACTTTTAAAAATATGTTTACATATGATATGATAGAAATCAGACAATAAAATAGGGTTGAGCAACGGGACAAACTTGAACCGAACAGCCCAAACCTAACCAGAATTGAAAATCGATTTTGAGATAAACATGAATCGAGAACCGAATCGAAGTTAACTTAGCAAAATCGAAATCGAACTAAAGTTAACATATATAGCTAAACCGGTTTAGATAGTTTAGTGTTTTTTTTTTTCTAATTTGACCAGAACCGAACCGAATCGAGTAAAACCGAAACAGAAATTATGATTCTATAAAACCAAAAACCGAACCGAATAAAGTCGGTTTGATTTAGTTCGGCCGGTTTCAACTCAATTTCTCGATTCAGTCCGGGTTTCGATTGATTTTGCTCTGTCCTGCATTAAAATATAAAAGTAGGGTCACCAACTTACAACAAAAGCAAACATAATATTACTCGGGATCTAGTTTAATATGTGGGGTAGCTTGATGACACCATGTGGTATTGGTGAGTAATAAAAATCGATTTCTTCAATAAATTAACATATATATAGCCCAAGTTCTACTATCTTCAAGATTTAGGAAATGAAACACACCTCAAACACCAAAAAGTCAAAATAAACACACTAAACCAAACTACATCTACGAATAAGTCTAAATGAGTTGTATCCTTTCGGTGGGCTTTCTCACTTTCCCAAAACACGCATAAACCGAAGAACACCTTAAAGTTTTTCTCTTTCTCTTCTCTTTTCTTTTGTTAAAAAGGATTTTTCACCCTAGTTAGAAGTAGAAATAGTGTACTATGATTCTCAAAGATCACTGTAATACTCCATGCCATTTTTGTGAAATAGTACTTCATAATTGAGTTGTATCTTTCAAAACAATTTTCTAGGAGAAAAAGTAAGTAATGGCTATGCAGGAGATGAGAGCACAAGGTATGGGCAATACCAATAACACGTTATTGGTATGCCACCTCAGCGCCACATCATACACCTCTCAATAACACACCACTAACTCAAACACCCCTCCCTTATAACACACCAATAACATGTTATTGGGTCCCATTTTTTTCATTTTATTTTATTTAAAAATAAACACTTTTTATTAAACATAAAATAAAAATACAAATACATAAAAACGATTAAAAAAAAAGGCGATATATTTACGCAAAAAAAGAGATTAAAAACCGACATAAAAAAATTAAAAAAACAACTACATGATACGATTAAAAAAAAATTACAAATAAAGAAAGACATGATACGGGTACATAAAAATAAAATACAATAAGATGAAATTAAAATAAAACATGATACGAGTACACTAATCATTTGAGGTTGTCGTCGACGGGCCAACCGGGAAGCGGCTGTGCCAAAGTATCGACGTCGGATATCGGCTTTTATTGCTTCCACACCCGCCGCATCTTCCGGAGTCATCCCCTCGTTGCTAAAACTAAGAAACTTCAATTCTTCCAATTTTTTTTGAGTTGCGATATAATCAATTTTTTTCTCTTGTTCGACTCGCAGTTCCTCTTGGATCATCTCCTTGAAAGCTTCTCTACTAGACGAAGAAGGCTGCCAACGCGTGAGTCCGATTTTGCACTCTTGGAAGGCCTTGGCTTCCCGGGAGGACGTGGGATGCATCATCTCGAACGGTTCTTCACTAGTTCACGCTTATTTAAGCTATGGTCTTTAAGACCTCCCATGCTTCATGGTGAGTAAATGCATAACTCCACAATTGTTTGAATATGGTTTAACAACGATTTTGGTGCTTTGAATCATTTTCACCACTCAACCGTTCATTTTCTTCGACAACTCCCGCGAACTTGTTACAAGCACCCTGCAACGTGGTCCACTTTCCCGTCATCATATCCTTGGTACGTTTGTATTCTGCAAACCGGTTGTATTCATTTGTAACTTGTTTCCAAAACGACTTTGAATTTCAGTCAATACCGAAGTCTTGATCTTGGATATTTGCACGCACGTTTGCCAAAAGTTTTTCCTCATCCGGTTCCCAACGTTTATGAACAACGTCAGTTTTCTTTGCTCTCTGCTTTTTCCCTGTTCCATTTCCTTTTTCCTCGATCGGAGAAGGCTCGGTTTGTGATTCTTGTGTTGGTGATGGTGGTGAGGTTGGTGGTAGAGTTTGGTGGCATGTCTTTTGTTGGTTGCGAGGAATTGTCGATATTCATGTTGTTGAAGTATTGTTGTTGTGCAAAATAAGTCATGTGGTTATACTGATCTTGGTTCATTTGTGGTCCGTAAGTGGGTTGTGGATAATATGGCATCGGGTTTTGCGGATATGGCGGATATGGTGGATATGGTGGCATCGGCATCGGGTTTTGAAACGTTGGACCGAAAAGAGCGACGGATGATGGTGTTGCGGGTGAAGGTGAGCTTGAATTAGCGGATTCCGTTTGAAATATGTTGTTAAGTAACCAATCATTTGTGTTATGTTGTGACATTCTTGAAGTGGGGTATTTTGAATTGTATTGAAGGTATGATAAATGGTTAGTAAAGGTGGGCATTTAAAGGTGAAAAGTAGGGTATTTTGAAATTGTTTCAGTACTCACCACATTTACTTACCTTATCATCCCAGCATCATAGCATTTACTCACATTCATTTACTTACCTTATCATCTGCATCATAGCATTTACTCACATTCATTTACTCACCTTATCATCTGCATCATAGCATTTACTCACATTCATTTACTTACCTTATCATCTGCATCATAGCATTTACTCACATTCATTTACCTACCTTCATTTAGTAAAATTAGACATATCATAAAATTACAAAACATAAATAAAATTACATAACTTAATAAATAAACTACATATCTTCTTGTTGTTGTCGTTCTAGATGTCGTTGCCAAAGATGATCCACAAGATCATGTCGAAGGCTGGTATGCACGTCCTTGTCACGTATTTCCTTTCGTTTCTTTGCATGCCGATCACATCTTTCGATCCATGCATTTCATTATAGGGTGGATACTCATTTTACCAATACAATCTGGCCGTGATCTAAAAAATTTAAAATGCTCGGGAATAGGATGAACATTATAGTTAGTTATACCTTTGACTATTTTTAAAAATAGTCGTCGACTCATCCGGTACCGGCGCCTGAAATTTCTTTCAGGATATTTTGGATTATCTTCAAAATAATCATTAAGAAGACGTTGTTCGGCGGCTGCATATTCACGGGGTATGTAAGTCCGGCTGTGTGAACTACTTGATGCATCGTCGTCAAAGGCTAGAAAATCTTCGTGCATATCGTATAAACATAATAATTCTTCGGCTTGAGTTTCAGCGTTAAAAAGATCCATTGAAGTTAAAACTTTATAGAATATGGAAGAATGGATTAAAATGTAAATGAAAGAGTATAAATATTGAGACTTGATTGGATTGTTTGAAAATTATGCGTGTTAAAATAGATATATTTATAATTGAAATTGTGTGTATTTATTTTTTTTCCCGTTGATATGCCAACTTTTCTTTTTAAAACTTTTACCCATGCATGCATTCAAACAACACAACAATTTGTGAAGCAATGCATTCAATACGATACATATTTTTGACAAAAAGTAACATTAATTGGTATACAAATACGAAGCTATTGACCACTGTGTCCATTATGAAGCTATTGACATGCTACATGGATTATTTATATACTCATTTATCATGTTTGTTGACTTTGTAGTCAAAAAGTAGACAACTCCAAAAACCAAAAAGTAGACAAAAACCAACACTGTTCATTCCCAACGTTTACTTTTTGTCTACATTAATTGCTACACAAAAACCAACACTGTTCATCTTCTTCATACAACTCCATCGTTTGACCTGCAAAAAAAAAAACAAAAACGAAAAACAGAAAGAAAATAAAACATACAAACTCGACACAAAATCAAAATGGAAAATGGATACACCATTGGCGTGAGCCATTCAAATGGCTGAATCCTCTTTGGCACAAAAATGGCGTGTTGCCTGGTATCATTTTTGGCACGCCATTGGTTAGTTTTTTTGCATTTGGCGTGTGATATTACTTCCTCACCGTGTGCTCTGATATTAATTGAGTTTTACGCCCTTTTATAAACCACTTCAATCCCCTAGAAAAGAAAAGGGTTTGAGTAGCATTCTATCAAGAAGCAACATTTTCAAGTTATTTTTTTAACTTCAACTTCATATAAGAACAGAGGGGTGTTTGTTTAAGCTTTTTATTGTTATATTTTATGGAAGTTCTTATATGTGTTGTGGATTTGTTTAACGCAGTGTTGGGGATTCTTAGCCTTGAATTTAATGGCTAGCGGTAGCAGTAGCAGTAGTACAAGCAAGAGCAGGTACCTCTTACTTCCATTTGAAACGATTGATGTCAAGTAAGCTTAGGTTCGCTAGAATGTGTACAATATCCATCTATTTTATCGTTGTTGCATGAATTATTATATATACTCTTGTATGCTATTAGTTGTTGCGTTCCTTGCCATGTCGCTTCATTTGAATTTGCAAACATAGATGTTCATAATATTAATAGTTGCAATTTCACTCTGTATCATTAAAATGTCGTGTTTAGAAGAACTTGATATTTGTTTTTGAGCTTCGCTTACAAAAATTGAAGAGTAGTTCTTGCATATATACACTGCTCCCTTTGTTCCAATTTATTCATACATTAGAAATATTAGTTGCGTCCTTGTATGGAAATCGTTTCATCAAAAATTGAAATGGGAAACTTGTAAAATGTTAATTTCTGCAGGGATCAAGACAAAGATGATGAAGATAAAATATTGTACGCAGGAAATCTACATTCGGGTTTTACTAAAGAATATTTTCAAAAGGTTTGGACATCACTCAAAATCGTATTTAATTTTTGTAATTATTAATCGTTCTTTTTGTTGATAAAGTGAATATCATATGTAACATCCTTTTTTAAGGCATGTAAATCATAAATGTCACTGAATATTCAAATGAATATAACTGTTGGCCGTTCGATGTTACGAGTTATGTATATACTATATAGTTTCATTTTGTGTTCAGCTATTCGAGATAAAAGGCCATGTGGAAAAGGTAGAGTTACCTGTCGATGAGCATGGGAACCATCTAGGTTTCGGTTTAATTCATGTGAGCTTTCCTTGTACATCTACTCAAACAATATCTTAAATATTTTGCGAAAGGAAGTCAATTCTGTTCAACTTAGGCGTTTCATGTTTTTGTTCAGTTTTATAACAGTCAACATGCCAAGGCTGCGTTGGATATGAACTTAAACTTAGATTTCCAGACTAAAACTATGAAGGTAAAATTTTGCATAATTCATAAAGTTACGTGTTAGCATTTCTTTTTTGGTAGGGCAAAATGATAATATTTTTCATTTAAACCCTAAGCACGTAATAAATTATGTGTATGCTTTCATTATCAGGCGAATAGTTTGCTTGCTTAATATTTGATAGTAGAAGAGTAGTGTTAGTATAGTAGCTCTGTATGTTTGGAATGTATGCTATGAAGTTTGAAAGCATTCTCGTGGTTTCCGGTGGTTCTAGGCAATAACAACAAAAATGCCCTATTACACTTGTAAACTAATAATAAATTGCATATAAACTTAAATTATATGACTCATGTATGTTTAATATTTGTTTCATTATTCATAGTACCTTGTCAGCACCGGCTCTTTTTTTATCTAAGAATAAACAATTTTGTGTTATAAATAATTTTTATGTTTTAATTAAATAACTTGAATGATCGCATTTCTAGTGATACTCTAAAATAATTTAACTCAAAATTAAAGAACAGAGGGCATATGTAGCGCAGGTAATGTTGTCATTCGATACGAATACAAATTCTTCTCAAGCTAAATAGGGAGGTGGATCTATTTATATTTTGTTTTCTTTTTGATTTTTATTCTTAGCAATGTTAGGTTGATAATTAATTTTTTTTGAACCTGTTAATGCAATTTTCTGGCTTCGGTCACCATTGTTAGTTGAGGACAATATCAGTTTAATGTTGAGTTGGTCAAGTTGATCTTTGCTCAAAGCCACCAAGTGTTTTCATTTATTCACTTGACATGTTGGTTTCCATTTAAGACCAAACTAGTTAATTTCACTCAATCGAGTATTTCACATGTTGATGAGTAGCTTATAAGCCCAACTAGACTCATTTGATATTTTGCCACCTTGTATGTAAAACTTCAAGTTTTAACTCATATAATTGTTGATGTTTGCTTATATTTTTTGGGGTGTTTTTGTGTTTGCAGCTGGTAGAAGTATTTTGGTGGGGACAATGTGACATGGAGAAGTGAGCAGCCTTTGTTTGAACCTTTGGTTTCAGATCTACTTGTCTTTCTTTAATAACAAACACTGTACGCATGCGCATCATGCCATACTAGAACCACCACCATTAGTATGTTTGCATCAAGTGTTCATCACACAATGAGCAGTATCTCCCCAAAAAATATTTTCACACATAAGCCGCTGCGAAACTCACATAGCATGTGCTCATGCCCATTTATATTTGTGCTCTTACTTTATGATGCACAAGCAATGAACCTTTATGTCATTGTTGAAATAGGTGTTCTCGGAATTATAATAAAGTAAAAAATCTGATTCCTTATTATATTTATCTCATATTACTGTTGTGTTTTTTGCAAATCAAACTAGCTAGAATGTGTTTTAGAATATGTATATGTTACATTCGAACTCTCATTTGAAATGTATTATGTTGAAATATATATATATATATATATATATATATTGATTGTTCACTTTTGTGGTAAAAAATAACTAGTGTTGGAGAAGTCTAAATGTCTAATGCATGGGGCTTGTAACTTTTGTATACTTATCCATATGTTCTAGTGTAAATAATGATACATATGATAAATTTCGATCACAAAAACTATACTAGCAAAGTTACCAATCAATCTAAATTTAAGTACTACAAATTAGGAGTTTCTTACCTCTGAGATATCGACTTGGAACCATGAACTCCACATTGTAAGTCACAGGTTATGACGTTTTTGAGTATGACTCAATGTTTACATTTGAAATATAGTCTTTTAAGAGAATTTTTTTGTATGGTTTGTTTGGCGAGGTGTTGTTAGGCAATATACACTATTGCAAAAACAACTTTTTCTCACGGTAATATGTCGCTAATCTTTTGGAAAATTCCCACTGTTGTTTTTCAGTGGAAAATTTTAGTGGGAAAAAACATTTTGTGTAATAGACGAGCTACTTCTACGAATAAGTCTAAATGCGTTAGTTATCATATTGCGTGTATCTTTGTGTGTAAAGTTCAATACATATTAATGAAAAATTATTTGAAAATGCATCAAACTTTACTCATGACTATGCACACAAATAAGTTGAAAGTATGTAAATTCAATAGATTAAAAAAAAATATTTCATTACACTAGAAAGTCTTAAGTGTCAACATTAGATACATTTTCAAAGCATTATCCCTTATAAACTCACTTCACACATATACAATTATACATTATATTCACACATATGCATTACTTGTTTAGTCCATCTAATTGCATTGTGATTGTATTTAAAGGTATTTAGCTAGTTGTCTCAGTTTCACTTTGGTTTGGAGACTTCTACAAAGAATGTTAGCTTCTCATCACAAAAAGAAAAAGAAGTCATTGAAGTTTATGTGCAAATAGGGAAGTGGTGGTTGTGCAATTTAAGTTTGTCTTGTTAGAGTAAATGAGAAGCTATGCATTTAAATGGTTTGCAGTGAGCAGCTTTGTAGCAGAGTTACATTGATAGGTTTGAGCCACTAAATGGTCATAAGTAGTTTCACCTAACAAACATCGGGTAGAAGTGGTCAGGAGGAGTCGTGGACTTTTAGCTATGTCGTGGCTAAAAGACTCGATTCTTAGTGGTGAGTTACTTGCATCGGGTTGTGATTATCAGAATATGTACAATCGCATTTTTTCTAACGGCTTGCCAATCACTGTTTTCTTTTACGCAATCCTTAACATGTTATTGCTGTTTGGGTGTGGCCATGGGAGGTGGGTTATATTTAAAACAGATTACTATATATGCGGTTCAAACAGAATTATTTTTTATTCAAAACATCAAAACAGATTACGTAGTACTGTATATTCAAAACAGATGACTATTTACAGGAACGCGCACAATCGCATTTTTTCTAACGGCTTGCCAAACACTGTTTTCTTATACGCAATCCTTAATATGTTATTGGCGTTTTGTGTTGCACGTGAAGTACCAGAACACCAATGCTCTATGATTTTTTTTTCGTATATTGTATAACTTAGAGCGTGTTTCAGTTTGATTATTGAAGCAACTTATTGCATTTTTTTAAAACATGATAGCTGATCTTTTGAGCACCAGTACAGTGTATGGCTCTACTTTTTGAGTAGTAATTCTTTTAAGCTGCTTTTTGAGTAGTAAATGTTGAGGTGCTTCCCAAAGAGCTTTTTTACGACACAAAACGTGAAAAGTTGTTGCATGATTTTAGTTGATACCAATGTACAATTTGTTTAAGATGCCAATGTCACACAAGCTGCAGCGGACTTCTTGAGAGCTCAAATAGTATGTACGTACTCATGTTACTCGCCACTACAAGAAAAACATCCTATAGTGACTAGCTTTTTGTGGCGACACAGTAAATGTGGTAAATGGTTGACCGGGTTAAATGTTAGTTGTGAATGACACGGAAATAGGTGTTCTTGGAAACATGACAAGGTAAACAATTTGATTCCTTACTATTTAATCCAAGGTTGCAAAAATTGCAAAGTGGTAGTGAGGCGGTCGACCTCCCGTAGCTTGTAATCGGTTTAGGCGGGATTAATCAGTGATTAATCAGATTGGCATTTTTGGCAAGTTTTGCGTACTTTTGTCGAGTTTAGGGTATTTCCAGAAAGATTTTCCTTAAAAATATCTTGTAATAGATATAAACAGTGAGTCTAAGTGATTACATTTGTTCAGAGTTGTTAAATTTATACAAAGTGATGATCAATCACAACAAAAACAGTTCATACCAAAATCAAAACTATAAGTATCAACTAGGGGTGCTCATCGGTCGAAAACCGGACCGGACCGAGAAAAACCGGACCGGACCGAGACCGAATCCGGGCAAAAACCCTGACCGAAAGACCGAGGAATGTGGTCGGTCCTCCGGTCCGCCCTGGTCGGTCCGGCCCAACAAGGCTAAATTTCGTTAGGTCCGGATCGACCGGACCGAGACCGAATCCGGCAAAAACCCTAGACCGAGACCGGACCGCCGGTCCATCGGTCCGGTCGGTTTCGGTCCGGTCCGGTCGGTTTTGTCGGTCGGTCCGGTCCATCCGGTCCATTTGCTCACCCTTAGTATCAACCCAACCAACCTCCCCTTATGGTTGATACTTCATAAGCGTTTTTTACAATACAAGAAATTAAAGAAACTGAATACAAGATATCAACTAACTAATATGAAACAACTGTGTGAGAAATACACACAGAGAAACTGTTGGGAATTATATTTTGTAATAGTTAAGTCTTGTTAAGTCTGGTAGCGTTAGTAGTTAAGTCTGGTAGATCAGACTTAAGTCTGGTAGCGTTAGTAGTTAAGTCTGGTAGATCAGACTTAAGTCTGTTTTAGTTAAGCCTGCAAGAACTAAAGATGTTAAGTCTGGTAGAACAAAGTGTCGATGGTTAAGTCTGTTTATGTTCAAAACAAAATAGTTGTTAGAGTTATATTAAGAATAGATATGAACGTGTATAGATATCTTAGGATAAGATATCTTTACCCTTCTACAAGTTTGTTAGACAATTAGGGTTTCCTTGGTGTATAAAAGGATTCCTAAGGTGTTAGTTAATGTATGATTTGTGAGCATTAATCTTTGAGAAAGTTAATAGAAAATACGAAGTTAGTTTATTTTGTTCTTCATACTTTGTATGTTAAGATTCCGCATTAACACATCAAGCTTTTGCTAAAGAGTTCTTTATATAGTAAATTGAATTTATTCAAGTTTACTATTAGTTATTCAAGGCTACTTAGATATAGAAACTTTTGAACCTAGAAGTGGTATCAGAGCCTATTGAAGGACTCTGAATTGAAGAAACAAACCAAGATATTGTATCAAACACTGAAATCAAAATTTGTCCACAAAACCATCAAAACACACCACACAAGCAGGATCTCAGAAACTACAAAAGAAACAACAACTTCCTGCAACAACAACTATATCCAACCTCAAACTTCCTATTCTGAAAAAGGAAGAATACGACATGTGGGCCATGGTGATGGAACAGTATCTGAAATATGTAGATTATAAGGTCTTGATGCAGGTTTTACTGACCAGGTTTTACATTTATAGTAACTCGTCTACCTATGGCCAACCTAATGCACTAACGCAGGCGTTGTGTCAAACCCATCGCATGTAGTGAGGGAATGGTAAGACCGAGGTCGTCCCAAGAACGGTTGATTCCTAACCGTCTAATTAATTAAATTGGTCAAATAAATAAGGTTTAATGTAAGGATTGATAATATTTAAGGTGTCACGTGATCAATTACTGGGTTCTCCGGTAAACAAGCTAATGAAAAAGATAGTGATGCAATTCTTTAAACCGAGGTCATCCACAAGTGGCAACAGTCGATAGACTCCTTTGGTCAATTCGCCTACCCTATGGTTCTTAGAATCCTCACCAAGATGAACAGGTCACCCGGGATCATTCGGCAATCTAATAGCAGTATTTAAGTGCCGGGGTTTACTATCGCAATACATGGGTTCTAAATGTCACTAGATTCCTGTTTCAAGTGGGGTCAAAGTCGAGAGGACAGCATTTGGTCAATTCGCCCTAACCTATCAGCAAAGATGCCACCACAGGAGAAGTCAGGTGTCCCCTCATAAGTCATGTTGTTCCTGGTCCCCTAAGCCAAGTCATTAAGTACCGTTATGATAACGCTACACGCGTCGTTCGGGGTCAAGGAAACTTCCTTTTCTTCGAGCAAGTTTTATAACACCCTAGGCAGTGAACCTAATCGTTGTAGTGTAGTAATTAGGGTAAGCCACGGGTATTGATATCGTGCTCTAGGGGAATAGGAATGCTAGTAAGGAGTTACTACGCTAAGGTTAAGGTTGACGAAGATTATTTTTATCTTTTATGTTTTATGAAATGGAAAGGTACGAATCTCGGGTATTGGATTTGGGGGGGGGTTAATATTTCTACCGATTACTCTACTATTATCTAATTATCTAAACTAAGGTTGTGGGAGTCTATGTCTAATTATTGTGTGCTCTATGATAGTTTAAAGATGTGTTTACTTAGGTTGTACTACTCCTTAATTATATCCTATTGATGGTTGAGTTGTCACGTCCTTATTCTTAGTTGCGTTGTGTGTCTAAAGTCGTAGGGTATGCGTTTCTCCCTAACTCTTTGAACTTACCAAAGGGTCTCGCCTACTACAAACCCACTAGGATGATAAACTCTTACTCTAAGGCACTCTTTGGATGGTTTAGCCTACAACTACCTGTGTAATTATATTCTAAGGTTCACAAAGATGAATCAAGCATTAGTACACAACGAATGACCTATCGCATTACTAGATCATTAATCAACTAAGATAAGAAACAACCAATCAATATTCAATAATTAAGTTTCATACTTCCTAAGCAAACACACAAGTAAATTAGCGGACATGGAGAACATGCAAGCATACACACAAATAATCAAAGACATAATTGAATTAATGAAGTAAATACTTATCTTGATGTAAGATAGGGTTTAAAACCCTAAAATACTGTACAAGACACCTTAGGTTCGGTTTTAGGATTTTACTCCAAAGACTCTCTCTAAAACTCAAAATTCGATTCTATATATAAGATTACATATGCGACGACGCCACCTTATGTTTAGTGACGCCGTCGTCGCCGCCATTGGGTTTCGTCTTGGCCACGTTAACCTTGCTATTTAACGCGTCACCTTATGTCCGCGTGACGCCGTCCTTTCAGCTTCTGGACGCCGCTCGGATTGCATCTAGCCGCCTGAGTAGCTTACGGCCTACTCTTTCACAACTAGACGTCGTCACTTGAAAATACGAGTTTTGGGTTCTCGAACCGTCATAAAATCAACGGACGGCGTCAATTTAGCACCTGACCGCCGTCGTTTCTATTTTCAGCAATCCTGTGAGTGTCTCGATTTTGACTTTGGCCATTTTCTTCATATATTCGCCTTTTTCGTCCAAATAAGTGCCATTCCAGCATTTTGCCTTCAAGAGACCTAAAAAGTGAAAAGGAGCGATATTAAGCAATAACGGATACAAAAGTGATCAAATAAGGGCTAAAACGACCCCTCAAAATGGTACCTTTTAAAACCTTATAAAATATCCCTACACTTGTTATTTGCTTGTCCTCAAGCAAATGTGCTTTTAACCAATTAATTTATAAGTTAGGGATCATGAAGCATTAATTCAAAACGGTCCACAACACATATAAGCCCGCAAAATTATAACAAGCATTTAGGAAATTACATACTAGCACCTCACATGGGGTGTTTGGATACTCACATCTCTCTCAGGTGTATATATGAAATATAACAAATAGGAAATGGAAGATAAACACTCATTAACCGGTCCTAGTACATAGATTACCATAGGCTTGAGAATAGACCAAACCTCCGTCGCTTGCATAGTAAGCACCTAGGAAAGACTATCAAAGAGGTCTTTAAAGGGTTGTAATGTTAGGCTTACGGTAGGGAAACAAGGGTTTGGTGGGATAGGCTATTTAGTGGTGGCAAGTCAAAAATCTCTATGTTAAATGCATACGAAGAATGATGTTGCTAAGCCAAGACTCGACACTCTAAACTCTAGATAACTGAAATAAACAAACATAAATTTTAAGATAGATGTAGGATAGTAGCCCGTTTTTTAATCACTTTTACTCTACCATCCTCTACGATAACATCAAAATACTAGGGATTTATAGGCATATCCCTACACTTGAGTTTATATTACTCTAACACTAATTTGACCATTTGAAAAGATCGAACACTTGGGGTACATTATTATGCAAACAAAGGGAATCTGAATTAACGCTCCCTTCCGTCATTTCATAAACTTTAACTTTTCCCATGAATCCCAATCGCCCCAAAAGCGTATACAAAGGATATGACTCAACTTAGCAACTTATGCAAGCAACTAGATAATTGAACTAAGGGTTTAGGGTGATAACAAACATTTGCACTAAAAGTGAGTGCATATGGGGTAGGCTAAGGCGATTTGGGTGTATATTTGGGGGTGGGGTGTAAACAATGCTCTTCATTGATATTCTGTAAAACCGAAACATCACGAGAACCGCAAAAAGGATAGGCTCTGAGGGGTTAACTAGGGTATCGTGTACTAAAGATGAGTACAACGCAAAGGTGTGGGGAATTACTCAACCAATGTGGAAGAATTAATTATATTACGGGTATCAAACAAGGGTTATCCTAATGCCTCTTATCATTTAGTTATTCCTAACTACATAAGTGTAGCCTCACTTAGCATCTCTAATTCATCACAAAACAAGTTCTAGAATCTATTATACTACCGGTTCACACTCTAAGAATTGAAGATGAATGCTTTAATTCCTACTAATCTAAGGGCGATCCTCACATTTTGGTGGAATTTGGGTGGTAAAGGGTTTTGTGCTAGTCATGCAACTTCCTATCCATGAGACGCTTTTGTTAAGACTAATGGCCCACTCCTATATGTCATAAAAAATTTTAAATTTGGTGCCAAAATTACCCTAACCGACATTTTCTCATGGTTTATTACACAATCACAATTGGACAAAGCAAATAGTCAAGGATAAGCATAGTTTCAAAGTTCCCGTTTTATTTTCCCTCCCTACACTTAAACTGAACATTGTCCCCAATGTTCCCCGAAAAGTATCAAAGTTATGATAAAAGAAGGTAATTAAAAACGAAAGAAACTAATACTCCCTGATTAGCTCGGTAGGATCCGTGTAAAGTGGTGGTTAAATCCTTTTCAAGAAGAATTATTGCATGAAAAGCTCCTTCCAATCTTATGTAACTTCTTCTTGACAAACTAAACCTGCACACTTGAAGAAAACAAACGAAACCTTCGCGCAAAATCGGCGGTAATAATATATATAAGACTCGATTTAAACTAGGATATAATGCTTGTGGAATGGATGTTTACAGAATTTCTAAGAAAATTAAAACCTGGAAAATTCCAAAAATTTATAAGTAGCTCAGAAACGAGAAAAAGTAATCTGATGTTTTACTCCTTCCGACGCTGTCGTGATGCAATTTGACGCCACAAAGTTATCCGACAAAAGCGGTCTCATGATTTTCTGAAAAAATTCTGGAAAATTTACATCTTTAGAATCTATAAAAATTTCTGCAAAACATTCATTATGACTCGATACAAGCATTTGACTCGAACTAACAAACATAAATATCTTTTAGTTAATTGTTATTCTCATGTTTACGTTTCTTTTGAAAACGTGTAATCCTCCCTACACTTATCCTTTATGTAAAATACCTTTATATGCAATTAAGACGAAGTTAAAAACAAAATAAAGCATTTTTACAAATTTAAACATGAGGATAAACAATTAATAAAAAGAAGAAAGATAAAACATACAAGCAAGATAAATTACAACACATGTAAATAAATACCACATAGCTCAAAGGTCACTACTAAATTAGATGTCCAAGATTATTACATGCCAAAATAAAAATTGTTTCCATAACCAACCATACTCAATCCATAAACTACTACATCAATCACTGGGGAGGGGGTCTATAACGATAGTCATAACCAGGGGGAAGATGACCCAAATACCCATAGGGTGGATAGTCCTCATCCCGCCCTGGGAAAGGATCAATCTGGAGATGTGGGTCAAGCTGATCACGCATGGATAGATGATGCATCTGTCTCTGACAAGATGGTCGTGAGGTCCGGCAATTAGCCCTCCGTCCTGCGCCATCCATGTATCCATGCCCCATCCATGCTCCCCTGTAGGCCCGCCAATCTCCACTAGACATGCCTCAGAGGTGTCGGTAGAGCTTCTGCTTCACCTTCCCGCCGGTGTGCCGCACTGGCTCCTCATCATTATCGTCATCACCACCTTGAATGACGGGCTGAGAACGGAACCAAGTATAACCTCTACCATAATCCATCAGGACATTCATAGCTTTCAAAGATTTAGCCTTGACGCCCTAGGTGCGCCATCGTATTCGTGTATGAAGGTACCCCGCCAATACACACCTAAGGATCGAGCTAATCGTAATAAGCATGCCCCTATACACCCTATCCTCCAACCTAATCCCACTTGCAGGCTCAAGTAATCGCCAACCGTAACGGGATGTTGCAAAGCACTCCTCGGCCAATATGCAGTAGAGATAGAATAGGTCCGGTAAGGTGACACGATGGCTCGTGGCATGTCTCCCTGTGATAGAGAAGGTGAGGCAGCGATGTATGAGCCTAACCCGTGGATCCCGGATTTGTGAAGCGAGGGTACCCCCAGTAATGTACTCCCCATCAAGAATCGTGTTCCGAACTGAATACCCAACATCTCGTCCTTATGGGTAATTCCAGTTGCAAATCGAGTCCTAAAAACATCACTCTCAGATCCTCGATGTATACTCCCAACCTCCATCCAAACTCAAAGCGTCGACATTTGCCTCCGCCCTCCTAACCTAAATCGGATCCCTTGAAATCAATATTATCGACATGCATTGATATTTGGCATATATGATGCGGAAACTCACGCATCAACTTCGCCATACACGGGCTCTCCCATTCGAAACAATCTTTCCCATTGGGGATCAGTGAACTTATCCCTTCTAAAACTATTTGAAAATTCCCTAGCCAAATCATTCTCCTGCAGAAATGCCCAGTCCAACACAGCCCCTGAATCAATAGACTGATGGAGTAAATCGTTGTAACTGGCTTGACAACTTTCAAAATACCCCCACCCAATGATTGTGTCGCAATGTTTTCTTGAGTATTAGAAGATTGTCCCTAGTCCTTTTACTCTTCGCCATCTCGAAACAAGAAATCAAATAAGTGGAGAGCAAATGAGTATCATTTGTGATGCAAAGGACGACACAAGCGTGTAAGACCGACGGCGTCACGTAATACACCCGACGCCGTCACCACCAAATTTTTTGAATCCGACATTTCATGGAGGAAAAGTCCAAGTTTCTAACCATAACCCTTGACCCAAACACCCTTGTTGCAGCAACAATGGCATAATGGCCAGGTGGTTTTGACTCCTAAGCCGTCAAGGCTTCTAAAAGTTAACCCCATATGGTAACACTACTACTCGCCTAATCTTAAGCCTTAACAAGATTTCAAGCATAAATAGATCAAATTAGGGGTTTCGGATTTGAGAAAGAGGGGAAAACGAAATTGAACATGAATTAGAACAATTGAATAGACAAAGATCAATGTAGATTACTTACCTCGTGGAGATTGTTGAG
Source organism: Chrysanthemum makinoi (assembly GCA_910596185.1). Lineage (NCBI taxonomy): Eukaryota > Viridiplantae > Streptophyta > Magnoliopsida > Asterales > Asteraceae > Chrysanthemum > Chrysanthemum makinoi. The sequence goes on along the minus strand of OU343225.1, from coordinate 76,749,404 downwards.
GAAAATGGTGGATCTGATGGGGAATACGCTTTTGTGGTGTGGGCGGATAAAAATGTGTAGGTAAAGAATGAAAGGGATGGGTGTTTGATTAATATCGCCCTGATCTGGCTTAGCGACGCTGCGTCATTAAAGCCAGCAGACGGCCACGCTGTTTATCAAATTTTCGCCAGAAAAGAAAACAATTTTTTTTTTCCCGCCCCGGATCAAAAACTCAAGTTACTATTTTTGACAAGAAACTTGGTTTTTATTTTAAAATCAATTTGGTTATTCCACCATTAATCTCCACTATGGTAAGCAATGCATATGTCAAATTGTCTTTCAATCGTAATCTCAAAAGTTCCGAAGTCTTGAGGGTGAGGTTCTTTTTTTCCAGGTTTAAAACCGAAAGAACTTTTCCTTGCAGTGGGAAAATCGGGAAGTGATACGTGCACCATTCCAATGAATGTGTTTCTAGGGATTAAGTGGGAAATGTTGAGACAGGGGTTTAAGCAAGAATATGATTCATCGAGGTTTACTAAGGGAGAAGGTTCGGGAATCATCCTGGTATGTCCTGGTATTGCATACACCTTTTCTAGCTTTTTAGGTATATTGTTTTTTGCGATTTCACCATGGATGCTCAATATGAAGTTGTTAGCTAGGCCCAAGAAAGTGTCATGAGTTGTTCGCATTTGAGCTTCGAGGCGTTTTATTTCCTCTTCTTGCTTGTAGACAAACGTCAACATAATGTCCTCGAATTCATCCCGCCAGATTTTGGGATCAAAATTCTTGACAAAGATTCATATGTTCATCAAAGATGCGTGGTTACTCCCATTAATGCTTTCACTTGGGCCTCCATACTCATAATTGCTTGTGCTCGAAAAGTTAACCCGTTTTCTTGAACAACTGGAGTTTCCCAACCTTCCTCTTCATATTGAGCAAGGTCCTCAATAACCTCCCAAAGATGCCTCAACATCGAGGTTACTTAGCCTTCCACCGGAGGCATAATCAATGGTTTGTTGGAGAGAGAGACTGACATGATCATAGGAAATTTGGACTAGGAACCAAAGATCAATGCCGTGATGAGGGACTTTATGAAGTAAGTCCTTGAATCGGGTCCATGCTGCGTAGAGAGATTCACCTTGACGTTGTTGGAACATCAAAATGTCATTCCTAAGCTTAGTGGTTCTCCCCGATGGGAAAAATTGAGCAAGGAAGCGAGAGGTAAGATCATCCCAACTTGAGATAGAGCGCATGGGAAGTCGCTCAAGCCAATTACTAGCTTGGTCCCGTAGAGAGAATTGGAAGAGACGCAGCGCCGGTCTCCCGAGTAGTAGCATCAAGGTCGATGGAATCGACAATTTTGAGGAAATCCCTCGATGTCGATTTGGATCTTCGAACGGTCCATGGAATGCACATCCGTTTTGCACCAACCGGATGGTGTCGGATCGCAGGCCGTAGTTTGGGCTTGGTCGGAAGCTCAATGGTGTTCCTATAGCCTAGGTGGCTTGGTCTCGAGTATTCACCAAGAGTACGGGCTCTTGGCTGGTCATTTGGTGGTGGGTTGATGAATGGTAGTGGGTTATCACCTTCCATGATGAAAAGTGATAGGATTACGAACAAAGGTCACGAAGAAGGGATAGACTAAGAGAAAGCTAAAATGAGAAAAATTTACTTGATAGGAATCAAGCAAAGAACCTAAACGAGGTGGACTACTACTAGCTATTCTATTCTGCCGTGCGCTTAAAACTTGATAACGCTACACGCGCTCGTGGGTCAAGGAAACTTCCTTTCTTCGAGCAAGTTTTATAACACCCTAGGCAGTGAACCTAATCGTTGTAGTGTAGTATTAAGGTAAGCCACGGGTATTGATATCGTTCTCTAGGAGAATAGGAATGCTAGTAAGGAGTTACTACGCTAAGGTTAAGGTTGAGGAAGATTATTTTTTATCTTTTTATGTTTTATGAAATGGAAAGGTACGAATCTCGGGTATTGGATTTGGGGGGGGGGGGTTAATATTTCTACCGATTACTCTACTATTATCTAATTATCTAAACTAAGGTTGTGGGAGTCTATGTCTAATTAATGTGTGCTCGTATGATAGTTTAAAGATGTGTTTACTTAGGTTGTACTACTCCTTAATTATATCCTATTGATGGTTGAGTTGTAAAACCTGAAAATTTAAAATCCGAATAAAGACTAAAATACCCTTAGAACTAAAAATTATAAAATACGTAAAATATATTTCTAACACTTAAAGAAATTAAAAGATTAACTTGCGAATACTTAAAAACCCTAACTAAAATATATTACGTAATTGATTTGGTACGACGAAGAGTTAAAGTTTCGTAAATGTTTTGGGTCGCGGTTGTTTATTTCGTATGGACTAGGGCCGAAGCCCAATGGTGGTGCGTGTGATGATGGTGACCGGTTGGACCAAACCCAAACCCAAACCCAATTACTTTCCTAGTTTAACTCAAATACTACAACTATAAATACAACACATATTCATTAAATTGGAACCCTAGTTTATTTGTCTCTCTTTTTCTTTTCTTCCTTTGCTCGGCCGAGACTCACAAACACCCTTGGTGTTGATTTTTGCTTCAACGAGTTAAGGTATAATGTTTATTTGTCTTCCTTTAACGTACCTTGCATGAATATGTCAAGTTATATTTTGTTTCGTCGCGTTTCCTTGTTTTCTTTTGTTGGCCGAGAAGGGTAAAACAAAACCAAGACAAACCCTAATTGATTTAACTTGTAATTTATAAGAAACATGTAACGTAAGATGTAATATTGAATCGAGTCATGTTTGTGTTGATTTAATAATGGCCGAACCATATTAAATAGGACCGAACCATGTTTAATTTTTGGATAATGAATATAACTTAATAACTTGAATATGTGAAGTATTTAGATGAGTTAAGACATGCGTATAACTTAATATCCGAAACCCTAGATGAACCGAAACATGTGTATAAGTTTTGAAGATGCATTAATTAAGTAAAGGTTATGTTGAACATAAACCCTAGTTTAATATGTAAAGCGTATAAAGTATACTAAGTCCTAAATAACTTATATGTCACATAAAATCATAAACATGTACGTTGAAACATAAAAAGGAAAGATTATTTTTGTGACGTGTTAGGTTAAGTAACTAGTCATTAAAAGACGTAACATGTAAGTTAATATACATTAATGAGACATTTAAGAATGAGAAAACCCTAACTTTAATAAAAGACGTATGAAACCCTAATTTACGATATTAATATTAAAACATTTAAATCTCATTTAATATGGAAACCCTAAAATATTAAAGGATCATTGTGGCGATTTCGGAATCATTAATAATACATACGACATTAATGTATATAGGTTCTGTGAAGAAGGAGTAATTCTTTGCTTCCCTGTTTCGACTTTTGATCTTTTGCTTTCAAATAAGGTACGGATATTCGACCTTTTCAAGAAGGTTTCAGATAAGTTTTCTTTTCGTTTTCATATTAGGATTTCCTAAACCTTTGCTATGAACCCTCATGTGTATATTTGAGTCATTTGCTTATCTCGAACTTTGATTTTTGAATCATAAAACATTTGATTTTGAAACTATACGATATGAAGACTTTGATTTTGAAAACATGATTAAACATTTGATAAAATATGATCTATGTCAGTTATGACATTCTTATTTGATTTCTGATAGTTTGACACCCGAGCCAATTATAACTAGTCATGGGGATTCCATGTCCGTGTCGCACAAATGCACTTCGACATGACTCTAGGGCAAGAGAGTGATGTTCTCGCCACGTCCTTATCTCGATATTCAGTATGAGCTCAATTTGAATTATATTATGAATATTTGTCTGTGGGGCGTATGGATGCATCCTAGATCTGTTATATGCCATATATTATCTGTTATATGTTATATGTTATCGATGATTGATGCCTGCGCATGCACGTCCTTCATAACTCTGGTAGGTCTCCCCTACAAATATGTTGCCTTATGTGATTATGATATGTTTCTGATATGGCATATGTGTCTGGGCTTCGAGGTAGTTAACTATAAAACTTCTTCGTATATTCTGAATTATCTTTTGAAATGAATATGACTTCACTGTTTTCTTTCACTTTAATTCGTATTCGCTAGTTTAGTATTCGTTTTGCTTGTATATCTGTTCATTGGGCTTTTGAAGCTCAGCCGCACTTTTCTTTTCTTCCGCGGCAGGTATCTAAACATTGGAGCTGGGTATTGCTTTGGGATGAGTGATGAGTGGACTTATCTTAGAGATTTAGCTTTGATATTATGATGCCATTTAGACTTTATACTTTAGACATTTCATTTGGAGTTTATTTTTCCGCTGGGACCTATGTATTGAAGTCTTTTGACTTGGATTATTTCAATATTTATGTTGAGATTTCTTTTGGTTTATATGTTTGCTTTGATATGACACCATTACTTGTGATTCCTTTACCCTTGTGGGGTCGGGGCGTTACAATTTATGGCATCGAGCCCAGTTTAATTTGTAGTCGACACGTGACATATGGAGCCTAGGTTTTGAGACTTTAGGGTTTAGGGTTTGACCTGTGAGGATTTGGGTAGACTTTAGGATTCCTTCGTACTTCCATTTCATATCTCACCTTTGTTCATTTTGCTAATCGTTTGGATATCGTTCAGATGGTTCAAACTCGTTAAATGCGAACCGGGAGGGGACGATGATGCTAACACATGGATGCGAATGCGAATGCTCTCAACTCTCTTTTCCCTGGTTTGACTACACGAGATGATGGAGGGTGGTCAACAACATTCGTGAATCGAATGGTGCTTCGTAGTGGTGGAGGAAATCAACCCGTCGGTATTCATACTTGGCTCGAATGCTTCGGTAAGTGAAGCCTCTTTCGTTTAGCACTGCTGCTACTCCTACTCGAGGCCGAGGACCGGATCACTCATATTGAGAAGCTGTTTGAAATCGGTTGTGGAGACGAAGTTTAAGACTCGTTTGGCTTCATTCAAATTGGAAGGTGATGCTTTGAGTTGGTGGAAAGCATTGAAACAAGCAAGAGGAGGTGACGCTTTTGCTGTGACTTGTACTTGGATGAGTTTCGACTATCTTCTATAACCGTACTTCCCGATGCGAGCAAAAAGGTATGAGAGGGATTATCGGCGATCTACCGTTTGATCATGAGACCTCTAATGAATACATGAGTAGGTTTATGAGGTTGGTGAGTTTTGTTGGAGTGATTGCTGGAGATGGTAGGCGTCAAGCTAAGCACTTCAAGTGGGGAATGAAGAAGTGGGTGTTGGACCGATTGCTTAATATTGAGTATGAGAATGTGTACCGCAACGACGCTGCAGGCTTTTCGAACATTGAGATCTTTCATGAGGTTTCGGGTTCTAACAAGCGTAATCGCGATGGTGATCGGATTCAAGGTAGGACTCAAGGCAATGACTATAAGGGAAACTCTTGTAGGAGTTATGATTCGAGAGGTCATGTGGATAGGAGTTATGATGACGGGTCGGTCGGGAAGGAATGTTGACACCTTTGGACGCTCCGAGTCGAGGGGTCAAGATAATAGAAATCTGGTAGGAATGGAAGTGATCGTCGGAACCAAGGTAACAATAACCAGCGTTACAACGAGGGATCACCGCTAGAGGAACAAATCGAGGTCGTGCTTCAGGATCTTCTAGTCAGAGAGACGGTGAGGTTTTGCCACCCCACCTATTTGTACTACTTGTGGAAAGGCTCATCCGAGGCGGTTTTAAGGCTACTGGTGGATGTTTTGGTTGTGGTTCCACTACTCACAAGATTAAGGATTGCCCTAAGAAGAATCGCAGCCTGGAAACTACATCAAGCCGCCAACTACTCTGGACGGTTTATGCTACTACCGTAACCAAAGCGGAGCGAACTTCGTGTACCATTACGGGCACTCTTTTCATTGATGATTTTGTCGTCTTCGTTTTATTTGATAATGGCGCCACACACTCCATTATATCTATCACATTCGCTAAGAAACTTAATATGAAGCCCAAACCGTTAACAAATCACTTATCGATTTCTACGCCTATGAAAAATCATGTGATCATTGATCATAAATATGTTAAGTGTCCTCTTCGTTTTGATGATCGTATTCGCTTTGCAAATCTGTATCCTCTCAATATGGTCGACTTTGATATCATTCTAGGCATGGATTGGTTGGCTTACCATAGAGCTTCAATCGACTGCCATGCTAGAACGGTGATCTTTGGAGACGTAAAACATCCTGAATTCGTTTATCATGGTTCTCAACCCCTTAAATCTGTTAAGCTCATTTCCGCTATGAAGGCACGGATCATGATTGCTCATGGGTGCCAAGGTTTTCTAGCATCTGTTAAGGACACATCTTTGGAGAGTCCTAACATTGAAAGTCTTTCGATTGTTTGCGAATTTGCTGACGTTTTTCCGGATGAACTCCCTGGACTTCCCCAGCCGAGAAGTTGAGTTTAGCATTGAGTTAATTCAGTCTTGAACCGATTTCGAAGGCTCCGTATCGTATGGCACCTGTAGAACTGAAGGAGTTGAAGGAACAGCTGCAAGAGATGATAGAAAGTGGATTTATTCTCCCTAGTGTTTCTCCATGGGGTGCACCTGTTTTGTTTGTGAAGAAGAAGGATGGAAGCATGCGCCTATGTATCGACTACCGTGAACTCAATCGTATTACTATTCGTAACCGTTATCCTTTGCCGCGTATAGACGATTTGTTTGATCAACTGCAAGGAGCTAAGTTCTTTTCGAAGATTGACCAGGTCCGGCTACCATCGCTACGTGTGAAGGAGCAAGATGTTCCTAAGACCGCGTTTCATACCAGATATGGTCATTACGAATTTCTCGTTATGCCTTTTGGTTTGACCAATGCGCCTGCTGTGTTTATGGACCCGATGAATCGTGTTTTCCATGAGTTTCTCGACAAGTTCGTTATTGTTTTCATCGATGACATCTTGGTTTACTCTAAGTCTGAAGAAGAGCATGAAGATCATCTCCGTATAGTTTGGAGATTTTGAGGAAGAAGAAGTTGTACGCCAAATTTTCGAAGTGCGAATTTTGGTTGAGACAAGTTGTTTTCCTTGGTCATATCGTTATCAGTCGGTGATGGTATTACCATGGATCCGTCTAAAGTTGAGGCTATCACTAAATGGCCAAGACCTCTGACGCAAGAATCGAGGTCAGGAGTTTTCTTGGACTTGCTGGTTACTATAGACGTTTTGTTGAAGGTTTCTCTCGTCTAGCTTTGCCTTTAACCCAATTGATGAGGAAAGGTGAAAAGTTTGTATGGACGGATGAACGAGAGAAGAGTTTCGAAGAATTGAAGCGGAGATTGGTGTCGGCTCCCATTTTGACTCTTCCAACTGGTTCAGGAGGATTTCAAATCTACAGCGATGCATCTAAGAAAGGATTAGGCTGTGTTTTGATGCAACATGGGAAGGTAATAGCTTATGCTTCGAGGCAGCTAAAACCTTATGAGGAGAATTACCCAACCCACGATCTTGAGTTAGCTGCGGTGGTTTTTGCGTTGAAGATTTGGAGACATTACTTGTATGGAGAGACGTGTGATATATTCATTGATCATAAGAGTCTCAAGTATATTTTCACTCAGAAGGAACTTAACATGAGACAAAGAAGATGGTTAGAACTACTTAAGGATTATGACACCAACATTCAGTACCATCCAGGTAAGGCTAACGTAGTTGCTGACGCATTTAGTCGAAATCGGGCATTCTTGCGCAGTATCAAGATTGAGCCTAGGATTTTGCGTGATTTAGAGAGTTTGGATGTTGAGTTGTGTGTACGAGGTTTTGGTGGATACTGGGCTAGTATGAAGGTGGAGTCGAACCTTATACTGCAAATTAAGGAAGCTCAGAAGATGACGGCGAGCTGTGGGCCGTGGTGCAAAATGTTGAAGAAGGTAAGCAAACGGAGTTTAAGGTTGATAATGACGGTATTGTATGGTATGGAGATAGGCTTTTTGTTCCCAATGATCAGTGCCACTTCGTGAGAAAGTTATGACTGAAGCTCATAGTTCTCCTTTCACTATTCATCCTGGTTCTACCAAGATGTATAAGGATTTGAAGCAGTACTTTTGGTGGAACGGCATGAAGCAAGATGTGGCGACGTTTGTGTCAAAGTGTATGATTTGTCAGCAGGTTAAGATTGAACATCAGAGGGCTAGTGGATTGTTACAACCATTGGAGATTCCAACATGGAAGTGGGATAAGATATCTATGGATTTTGTGTTGGATTACCTCTTACTAGGAAGAAGCATGATGCGATTTGGGTGGTTGTTGATCGACTAACCAAATCTGCTCATTTCTTGCCAATTAGGAAGGATTATGGTATTGGTAAATTGGCGGAGATTTTTCGAAGAGATCGTTAGACTTCATGGTACTCCGGCGTCTATTGTGTCCGATAGAGATCCGCGTTTACTTCTCGTTTCGGAAAGGTTTGCGAAAGCTTGGGGTACTCGACTTAACTTTAGTACGGCATTTCATCCTCAAACAGATGGTCGGTCGAGAGGACTATACGACCTTAGAGGATATGCTAAGGGCTTGTGCTTTAGAATGGACTGGTAGTTGGGATGAATATTTATGTTTAGTAGAGTTTGCTTATAACAACAGTTGGCATGCTAGCATTAAGGCGGCACCGTTTGAACTTCTTTATGGAAGGAAATGTAGAGCACCTATTTGTTGGGACGAAGTAGGTGAACGCCTAATCGAAGGTCCGGAAATGATTGAGATCACTAATGAGAAAGTAGCTGTTGCTAGAGAAAAGTTGAAGGAGGCTAGGTCTCGTCAGAAAAGTTATGCCGATAAGCATCGTCGTGATTTAGAGTTTCGAGTTGGTGATCGTGTGTTTTTGAAAGTTTCGCCGTTTAGAGGTGTGAAACGTTTTGGAATCAAGGGCAAGCTTAGTCCTCGATTTATTGGACCGTTTGAGATTCTTGAACGGATAGGAGAGGTTTCGTATCGTTTAGCACTTCCGCCTCAGTTATCGCATGTTCATGACGGTTTTCATGTATCACTCCTAAGGGGATACAACTATCATCCGTTACACGTTGCTTCTTATCCGTTTGATCAAATTCAGCCCGATATGTCTTTATCGAAGAACCGAGCGATTCGGAAAGACAAGAAAGAGTTATGAGGAATAAAGTTATTCCATTCGTTAAGATTCTTTGGAAAAATCATCCTGAACGTGAGGCTACTTGGGAAACCGAGGAGTCGATGCGTGCTAGTTACCCTCATTTCTTTGAATAGTTTGGTATGTTCTTATTTCGTTTTCATTTTATTTCATTTCGCTTCATTCAATTTTCGAGGACGAAAATTTTTCTTTAGAGGGGAAGAATTGTAAAACCGAAAATTTAAAATCGAATAAAGACTAAAATACCCTTGGAACTAAAAATTATAAAATACGTAAAATATATTTCTAACACTTAAAGAAATTAAAAGATTAACTTGCGAATACTTAAAAACCCTAACTAAAATATATTACGTAATTGATTTGGTACAACGAAGAGTTAAAGTTTAAGTAAATGTTTTGGGTCATGTTGTTTATTTCAGATGGACTAGGGCGAAGCCCAATGGTGGTGTGTGATGATGGTGACGGTTGGACCAAACCCAAACCCAAACCCAATTATTTTCCTAGTTTAACTCAAATACTACAACTATATATACCATACATAATCATAAGTTTGGAACCCTAGTTTTATTTGCTCTCTTTTTCTTTTTCTTCCTTTGCTCGGCCGAGACTCACAAACACCCTTGGTGTTGATTTTTGCTTCAACGAGTTAAGGTATAATGTTTATTTGTCTTCCTTTAACGTACCTTGCATGAATATGTCAAGTTATATTTTGTTTCGTCGCGTTTCCTTGTTTTCTTTTGTTGGCCGAGAAGGGTAAAACAAAACCAAGACAAACCCTAATTGATTTAACTTGTAATTTATAAGAAACATGTAACGTAAGATGTAATATTGAATCGAGTCATGTTTGTGTTGATTTAATAATGGCCGAACCATATTAAATAGGACCGAACCATGTTTAATTTTTGGATAATGAATATAACTTAATAACTTGAATATGTGAAGTATTTAGATGAGTTAAGACATGCGTATAACTTAATATCCGAAACCCTAGATGAACCGAAACATGTGTATAAGTTTTGAAGATGCATTAATTAAGTAAAGGTTATGTTGAACATAAACCCTAGTTTAATATGTAAAGCGTATAAAGTATACTAAGTCCTAAATAACTTATATGTCACATAAAATCATAAACATGTACGTTGAAACATAAAAAGGAAAGATTATTTTTGTGACGTGTTAGGTTAAGTAACTAGTCATTAAAAGACGTAACATGTAAGTTAATATACATTAATGAGACATTTAAGAATGAGAAAACCCTAACTTTAATAAAAGACGTATGAAACCCTAATTTACGATATTAATATTAAAACATTTAAATCTCATTTAATATGGAAACCCTAAAATATTAAAGGATCATTGTGGCGATTTCGGAATCATTAATAATACATACGACATTAATGTATATAGGTTACGTGAAGAAGGAGTAATTTTTGCTTCCCTGTTTCGACTTTTGATCTTTTGCTTTGAATAAGGTACGGATATTCTGACCTTTCAGAAGGTTTCGTATAAGTTTTCTTTTCGTTTTCATATTAGGATTTCCTAAACCTTTGCTATGAACCCTAATGTGTATATTTGAGTTGTTGCTTATCTGAACTTTGATTTTTGAATCATAAAACATTTGATTTTGAAACTATATGATATGAAGACTTTGATTTTGAAAACATGATTAAACATTTGATAAAATATGATCTATGTCAGTTATGATATTCTTATTTGATTTCGATAGTTTGACACCGAGCCAATTATAACTAGTCATGGGGGTTCCATGTCCGTGTCAAGAAATGCACTTCGACGACTCTAGGGCAGAGAGTGATGTTACGCCACGTCCCTTATCTGTTATCTGTATGAGCTCAATTTGAATTATATTATGAATATTTGTCTCGGGAGTATGGATGCATCCTAGATCTGTTATATGCCATATATTATCTGTTATATGCTATATGTTATCCGATGATTGATGCTGCGTGCATGCACGTCCTTCATAACTCTGGTAGGTCTCCCTACAAATGTTGCCTTATGTGATTATGATATGTTTCGATATGGCATATGTGTTCGGGCTTGAGGTAGTTAACTATAAAATTTATTCGTATATTCTGAATTATCTTTTGAAATGAATATGACTTCACCTTGCTTTTCTTTCACTTTAATTGTTATTCGTTTTCGTTTAGTATTCGTTTTGCTTGTATATCCTGCTCATTTGGGCTTTTGAAGCTCGGCCGCACTTTTCTTTTCTTCCGCTGCGGTATCTAAACATTGGAGCTGGGTATTGCTTTGGGATGAGTGATGAGTGGACTTATCTTAGAGATTTAGCTTTGATATTATGATGCCATTTAGACTTTATACTTTAGACATTTCATTTGGAGTTTATTTTTCCGCTGGGACCTATGTATTGAAGTCTTTTGACTTGGATTATTTCAATATTTATGTTGAGATTTCTTTTGGTTTATATGTTTGCTTTGATATGACACCATTACTTGTGATTCCTTTACCCTTGTGGGGTCGGGGCGTTACATGAGTTGTCACGTCCTTATTCTTAGTTGCGTTGTGTGTCTAAAGTCGTAGGGTATGCGTTTCTCCCTAACTCTTTGAACTTACCAAAGGGTCTCGTCTACAAACCCACTAGGGATGATAAACTCTTACTCTAAGGCACTCTTTGGATGGTTTAGCCTACAACTACTCAGGTAATTATATTCTAAGGTTCACAAAGATGAATCAAGCATTAAGTACACAACGAATGACCTATTGCATTACTAGATCATTAATCAACTAAGATAAGAAACAACCAATCAATATTCAATAATTAAGTTTCATACTTCCTAAGCAAACACACAAATAAATTAGCCGGACATGGAGAACATGCAAGCATACACACAAATAATCAAAGACATAATTGAATTAATGAAGTAAATACTTATCTTGATGTAAGATAGGGTTTAAAACCCTAAAATATTGTACAAGACACCTTAGGTTCGGTTTTAGGTTTTCACTCCAAAAGACTCTCTCTAAAAGCGAAAAATCGGATTCTATATATAAGATTACATATGCGACGGCGTCACCTTATGTTTAGTGACGCCGTCATGTCGCCGTCATTAGGGTTTCGTCTTGTACGTTAACCTTTGCGACGGCGTCACCTTATGTCCCGTGACACCGCCCTCTCAAATTTCGGCCGACGTCGTACGGATTGCATCTAGGCCGCCTGAGTAGCGACGGCCTACTCTTTCACAACTAGACGCGTGCCACTTGAAAATACGAGTTTTGGGTTCTGAATTGTCACAAAAATCTCCGGACGGCGTCGCAATTTAGCACTGACAAGCCGCCTTCTATTTTCAACAACTGTGAGTGTCTCGATTTTGACTTTGGCCATTTTCTTCATATATTCGCGCCATTTCGTCCAAATAAGTGCCATTCCAGCATTTTGCCTTCAAGAGACCTAAAAAGTGAAAAGGAACGATATTAAGCAATAACGGATACAAAAGTGATCAAATAAGGGCTAAAACGACCCCTCAAAATGGTACCTTTTAAAACCTTATCACGTTACATGCTAGATTTATAATAGTGAGTGCCCGACCGTTAGGAACTTAAACACTCACCCCCTTATTCTTAAGTTCATCCAAACGGTAGGTGATCAGCTGGTCAAATCGCACAAATAGAAAGGGTCGTCAGTTGGTTATATCTTACCCTTCCCGTCTCAGTCTACTCACTTAGGGTCAGTTGGTCATATCTCCTAAGCAACTAGCCTCTACCGCCATTCAAAACTACCGAAACAATGGTAACTACCAATAAACTATGCATGCATACACTAGAAACAATTAATAACGCCCAAGCATTAATAATAAAAGAATCAAAACTAGGCCAAGACCTAATTTTCACATCTCCATAATACCCTAGTGGAATGAAAAATATAATTACCATGTAAAGCAATAAATAAACAAAGACATAACATCAAATAATTAATTGACTTATAATAAATTAATAATCAATTAAATGGAACACAATAAGAATTAATTCGTCAACAATTATATTGAGAATCAAGATCATAATAAACATAATGAAACCAAAATAATATTATGAGTCAGAAAATAGTTACATATCGTGCCAAAGATAAAGCTATCGATCCCCTAGTTGAGTACCGGGGCAAAACCAAAAACCTTCGTACGCCTACTATTCTTTTTCTGTTTTCTTCGTACAGTGGTAAAACCACAAACCAATTGATGATTGAATATGACAAATGTATGTCATATATATAGTATTTATTTTAGGGCTTTATGCAACTTGGGCCCGGGCTTTTAATAATTACGGCGTAACTAAATTAATAAGTTACGCCGTAAATCTTTGTAGCTTCATATAAAATAGCCGCATTTAATTAATTATGGCGTAATTAAATTATAATTACGCCGTAGCCTTCGAAACTTTGCGCCCAAGTAATTAATTACGCCGTAACTAAACATCGGGTTACGTCGTAATCCTTCGTCATCTCAAACTTATCCGATCCGAAATTGTCTCTACGGCGTAACTAATATCATGTTACGCCGTAACCTCCATAAAAATAATTACGACGTAACCATAAGAGTTGGTTGGGCCGTATCCTTCAAAGCATCATACATACGCCGTAACATTATTAATGAGTTACGGCGTGACCTTCACAAATAAATTATAGGCCTTTGTAAATCACTCATCAGAACATAAGTTTGGCCTTTTATGACTTCTTTTCCGCTCCAGCGCCTCATTTATCCTAAAATGCAAATATGAACGAATATAAACGAATTAAGTACCATATTAATACAAATGAGGCCATAAACACGGGAATTTGATATATAAAAGATCAAGCTAATTTGATGTTATCAGGTCTGGAAAGTGATCCAGAATGGAAATTCAATGAAGAGAATTTCCAAAGGCAAAGATGGCACAGTTAGGATTCTTCCACCAATCACAGCTGCAGAAATACTGGCTGAAGAGAAAGAAAGGAAGGCAAGAACTCTCCTAAAGATGGCCATACCAAAGGAACATCTCAGAAGGTTCCACAATTTAGATGATGCTAAGGAGATATGGGAGACTATTAGGACAAGATTTGGAGAAAACGCCAACTCAAAGAAAATACAAAAGGCAGTTACCATTAGCAGTTCTGAAGACACGAGAAAGGCCATGACAGGTTCCAACAATCTAGTGTGATAAACTGGGATGAGAAGGAAGACATGAATCAGACAGGGTTGCTAAATTTGGAAGCTAGTGTGATAAACTGGGGAGAGCATCCTACAGAAGGGACAGAAGTTAAGCATGCTCTCATGGCCATAAGCTCCAACAGTGAGGTAACTTTATGCTAAAAAATATGCACCGATTCATATAATAAACTACAGCCCCTTTATGATGAACAGATGGGTCAAATGGGTGATCAAGAAGTTAAATTACTTGCTTATGAAAGTGCCGTTAAAACATTAGAAAAACAAATAAGTAATCTTCTAAAACAAAATGAATCTCTTAGTGAAAAGATTACCTTCCAAGGTAATGAAATTTTTGAAAAAGATGAGAAGCTTAGAAGATATAGAAGAATAGGAATGAAAGCAGTTAAAGATAAAGAAGAGTTGCAAAAGATAGTTGACAAATGGCAGGGTAGTGCTAAAAATCCGTGGAGGCTTATTGATTCAGGAATGAGCTCCACAAGTAAAATTGGTTTAGGGTATGGGATAAAATCAGATAAAGAGGTTTTAGGATATGAGGAAGAGATGTTTAACAATGTTTTTGTTCATTCAGAAAGTGATTTTGAAGGAAAACCTAGATATCATAGATTTGCTAAAGCTGACAATTACAAGGGAGTTCCACCACCAATTAATGATGACTATACTCCTAAACCTGAAAAAGAATATGATGAGTCCTTATTTGACTATAGCAAATGGAAGAACCCTAAAAGTGTTGCCTCTCAGGACTATTCCATTGAATTCACTGACTGTCAACTCAATGGCAGTAAAGGATTTAGTGAGAAAAATTCTGAAACCAATGTTTCAGAAAATAAGACTAGTGAGTACTCTTCCTGTCAGTCTAATGACAGTGAAGGACCTACTGGTAGTATCTCTGATTGTTCTTTGAAATATAAGTCTGAGCCCATAAGGATCTCTAAACCAGTTTTAAAAGGTGAAACTAATGTGCCAAAACAAGCTGAGTCTGTCAAAACTTTTGTGGCTAAACCTAAACCAGTTAAACCTAGTGTGTCTCCATCAAAGCTAAAATCATATTCACCTAGCTTTGTTCCACAAAGACAACTCCTAGGCAGAAAATAGAAATAAATAGCAATGACAAGGTTAACTAGAATGCTAGAATGGAAAAGGAGTTAGGTGCATGTTACTCCTTTGAGGTTAAAAGATGTTTTGTTTGCAATAGCTTAAGCCATCTTATTAGAGATTGCGACTTCTATGAAAAGAGAATGGCTAAGGAAGTTGAGGAGAGAAAACAAAAGAGTGTTAACACTGGGAATGGGGTAAATAAACCAGTGTGGAATAATGTGAACAGGATTAACCATGCTAATAAGTTTGTTCCTAAACCAGTACATGTTAATACTGGTAATACTTATTTTAAGTCTGTTAGACCAAGGACGGATGTTGGTGTTCATGTTAGTACTGGTAGGCAAAATTTTAATACGGGTAATATATTTAGAGTTAATACTTGTCATGTTAAGCCTGGCCAAGCTAAAGTTAATTTTGGGTATAAATCACAACCTACCAGTCAATCACCCAGTCCCAAGTTCAGAAAACCACAGGTGAACCAGTTTAATCAAAGACTTCATTATGGTTCTCATTCACCTGTGAGAAGACCCATGTCTCAGAATGCAGCTCAAATGTTTCGATTTCATGCTGCAAGGGGAAATTGGGGGACTGTTGTTAAGCCCTTGGCAGGTTATACTTGGAGACAGACCAGACCAAACGTCAAGTATAATAGTGGATCAGTTTCTTTTAATGCTAACAAATTTAAAGATCCACAAGGCAGACCCAAGCCTCTACAGGCATGGGTCCCCAAGAGAAACTAATTTCTCTTTTCTGTGCAGGAACATCCTTATTTAAACATGGGTGATAGAGGAATCTTTGACAGCGGATGTTCTGGGCATATGACGGGTAACAAGGACTACTTGGATGAGTTTGAAGATATCAAAGGTGGTTCGGTTACTTTTGGTGGTAGCAAAGGCTACATAACAGGAAAAGGTAGAATGAAGGTTGATAATTTAGAATTTGATAGTGTGTCCTTTGTGAAAGAACTGGGCCATTTTAATTTGTTTTCAATATCCTAAATCTGTGATAAGCAGCATAAGGTTCTTTTCACTGAGACTGAATGTTTTGTGTTGACTTCAGACTTTAAGATGCCTGATGAAAGTCAGATTCTTCTTAAGGTCCCAAGACAAGACAACATGTACATTTTTGATATGAAGACAGCTGAACCTGCTAAAGGTTTTGCCTGTTTGATTGCAAAGGCCACTATTGATGAGTCTAAATTATGGCATAGAAGGTTAGGTCATATAAAATTTAAAAATCTAAATAAACTTGTGAAGGGAAACCTTGTAAGAGGTCTACCTCCTAAGGTTTTCAAAAATGACCATACTTGTGTTGCCTGCCATAAGGGAAAGCAACACAGGGCATCTTGCAAGGACAAGTTAGATAGAGTTGTTACTACCCTATTTCATACCTTGCATATTGACCTTTTTGGACCAACCTCTATAAAGAGTATAAATTATGCATCTTTTTGCTTGTCATTACTGATGACTGTACCAGGTACTATTGGGTTTTCTTTTTATCTACCAAGGATGAGACTTCATGCATCCTTCAAACATTCATTAGGCAGATAGAAAATCTGATTGACCATAAGGTTAAGATTATTAGATCAGATAATGGCACTGAGTTTAAGAATAGAAGTATGCTTGAATTCTGTGGGGACAAAAGGATAAAACAGGAATACAATGGTGCTAGGACTCCTCAATAGAATGGAGTTGCTGAAAGAATGAACAGAACCCTTATTGAGGTAGCCAGAACCTATTTAGCTTACTCACTCTTGCCTACTACCTTTTGGGATGAAGCTGTTAACTGTGCTTCATATATCTTTAATAGAGTAAGAGTGACCAAACCTCAGCTCAAAACTCCTTATGAGCTTCTTTTTGGGACTAAGCCTACTATTAGTCACATAAAGCCTTTTGGGTGCCATGTCACAATTCTTGATACCCTTAGTGCACTTGGAAAATTTGATGGCAAATCTGATGAGGGTTTCTTGGTTGGGTATTCACTAAATAGTAAGGCCTATAGGGTATATAATTTAGTGACTAAGAGAGTAGAAGTAACTCTGCATGTTAATTTTCTTGAGGAAAAGCCAAATGTAAAGGGAGTAGGATATAGATGGATGTTTGACATTGATTATCTATCTGATTCTATGAATTATATTCCTGTGTCTCCGGACAATCAAGCTAACAGAAATGCAGGGTCCTCTGAAGGTACTAACAGTGCAGGTATTGGATCTCAAGCTTCTGAGGAAGCAGAAGAGCAAATGGTTATGTCTACAATAGTCCAGCAGTCAAGCATCCCAACTGGTGATTCAGATGCTATTTTGGCATTCAAAAGAGACTTAGATGCTATTGCTATAAAGCATCTTGGACCAGAAGCTACTTTCAAGGCTACCAGTATTAATTCTATTAATACTGGTAATGGAGCTGTTAATTCTGGCAAATCTAATTCACCAGTACCTAATGTTTTGCCTACCAGTACTAACTTCAATAATATTGGTGGTGCATCTGCTAAATCTGGAAATGTTGATGATGATTGCTACGAATAAGCAATGCCAGAACTGAGTGTTTACGATCAGTCTGCTGAAGGAATTTTTGAAGAAGCCTCTTATGATGAAAATGGTGTAATAACTGACTTCAACAACTTGCCTCTTGAAATTAATGTCAGCCCCACTCCTACTCTTAGAATTCACAAGGATCATCCTAAAGCCGATATAATTGGTGATCCTAAGTCAGCTGTTCAGACAAGGAGTAAAGTTCAACAATTTTCTGGAACTCATCACTAATTGGTCATATTCATAAGCAGCAAAGAAATAACCACAAAGGATATCAACATTGTCTGTTTGC
The DNA here is from genome assembly GCA_910596185.1 of Chrysanthemum makinoi. NCBI lineage: Eukaryota > Viridiplantae > Streptophyta > Magnoliopsida > Asterales > Asteraceae > Chrysanthemum > Chrysanthemum makinoi. The sequence goes on along the minus strand of OU343225.1, from coordinate 76,731,170 downwards.
TTGCTTCTTGTCTCAGGAAGAACCCTTGACTGTTGCTAAGGCTTTAACTGATGAAAGCTGGATAGAAGCCATGCAAGAAGAGTTATTGCAATTTGAGTTGCAGAAGGTATGGGTTCTTGTAGATCTACCTGATGGAGCTAAGGTAATAGGTACTATGTGGGTTTTCAGAAATAAGAAGGATGAAGGAGGTGTGGTTGTTAGAAATAAGGCTAGATTGGTGGCACAAGGATGTAGACAGGAGGAAGGAATAGACTATGATGAGGTTTTTGATCCTGTGGCTAGAATTGAATCCATCAGGTTATTTTTAGCCTATGCATCATATATGGGGTTTACAGTCTATCAAATGGATGTTAAGAGTGCATTTCTATATGGCACTATTGATGAAGAGGTTTATGTTGCTCAATCTTCTGGTTTTGTTGATCTAGATCATCCTAGGAGGGTTTATAAAGTCATCAAAGCACTGTATGGACTTCATCAAGCTCCCAGAGCTTGGTATGCTACACTCTCCAACTTCCTTGAGCAGCATGGCTACAAAGGAGGAACAATTGACAAGACCTTATACATTAAAAAGGATAGGAAGGATATTGTAACACCCCAACCCGACAAGGGTAAAGATATCACAAATACAGTTTCATATCAGAACTTTAAGTACTACACAAAAGCGAAAATCCTTACAAAATTTTCAAAAGATAACATAAATAACTTAATAACCAAAATAATTCTAAGATCTCTATGGTCAAATCTTTGCTCTCAGCTCTACTCTCAAACCCAGATCAGCCATCCCATAAGCTCATCTTGAACGCTTAAAACCTGCCGCAGGAAAAGAAAATGCGGCTGAGCTTACAAAGCCCAGTGAACAGATATAACAAAACAAAAGCTAAACAAAACAAAGATACGGATAACGAAATCACAACGGAATGAGAATCATGAATCATTGAAGATTCTGCGGAAACACAAATACACAGAAATCCGGAAGAGCACATAACAAATAAAAACAACCACATAGCATAATTCTGACACAAACGCAAACACATCAAATAACCAGGCACTAACTAACTCAGAAAAATCAGAGTACATATAAGCCAAACGAAATATCAAAACTAACAGAAACAATTTCTATGAAGTAAACAGGACATTCACACCAATCAGATAAGTTACATTTAATAAACTTAACCAGTGTCGTAGCAGCGGAAAACAATAGTCAACACATAGTAATCACACATACCAAAGAGAACACCTTACAAAAACTATAATTAAATGAACTATAGGCATAACATAGCAGATAGTAAGTTAACAGGCCAGACATTATAAATTAAACCATTTTCCCAGATCAAACTTTAGTATAAGCAGAATTTAACATGGCAGATCACACATACAGACAGAAAACACAGTAGACCAACTATAACTCAATAGACAAAGACATAACATAGCCATTAGCAATTATCAGAACAGATATCACAAGCTAAACCAGTTCTCAGATCGAATCTTAACATCAACAGAGTTTTAACATGGCAGACCAAATCATAAACAGAAAGGTACCCTAACGTATAGGCAAAGTTTACCAGATTAACGGAACAATTGTACTTATCAACTTTCAGGATACTTACTTTCACATTAGCACATTCATCTCACAGATAAAAGAATTCATATAACGATAAACTAACATAACATCAGATGACAGCATGCGAATCATATTTAAACATATTAATCATATCCTAGCATAATAGACGGTAGTCACATAAACATTCAAAAGCGTAAACACATATAATAACATATAATAAGCCTAGCACATAATTATAAACACTTGAACATACCGAATCATAATCAGAATACTTAACACAGAAATAACAGATAAAGATTTAGTTAACTACCACGAGCCCAAAACATATCATATCAGAAATATCTTCCTTCTTCAGAAGGTAACCTCATAAACTAATTGGAGTAGCTAGCTCCCAGAATTTTGTGAATACGCGTATTGCACACGACATCATTCACCAGACAAATCATATCGGATAACAGATCAGATCTAGGATGCATCCATACGCCCCAACAGACAAATAGTGGCCATACAATATATATCGAGCTCATAATCAGATAACAGAAAGGGACGTGGCAGAACATCACTCTACTGCCCTAGAGTCATGTCAGAGGTGCATCACTGACACGGACATGGAACCCCCATGACTAGTGAAATAGTGGCTCGGGTGTCAAACTAACTTAGGGCATACAGAATTTCAGATATGACACAGGTCATATTCAAACACAAAGGTCACAGATAACATATAAGAACATTCATATCATCCGGTTCATATTCAAATATTCAGAGGTCAGAGGTTCATATTACAGTCACATATCATACATTCATATTAGAAGTTCATAATCAGATGTTCAAAATCAGAAGTTCATAATCAGAAATTCATACTCAAACATAACAAGGTTCAACAAACAGAAGTTCAGACAAACAGAGATTCACATAAACAGAAGGGAATCATAGCAATGGCATAGGGAATCCTAATAATTGAAATAGAAAAACTAACGAAAAGAAAACGTCATAAGGAACCTTTACTGAAAAGGTCAGAATATCTGTACCTTAACGCAAATGAGGGAAAAGCAAATGAATGAACGAACACGAAGATACGACGCCACGTCTTCTTCAATGAATCTACACGGATTACGATTTGTATAATACTTATTAGCTCCTTTTATAAGCTTCTTATGCCTTTGTAAGTGTGTTACTTATTGATATCATGTTTTATCTTTCATTTTCTTAAACTCATATTTGGACCAGACTTTAACGATTTTTATAAAATACTTACTTAGCTCAAATGAAATCAAGCAAAATCCCAGGGGTTCCCACATGAGTTAAAAGAGTCTCCAAAAATTGGTGGGTTCTATTTCCATGCTAAATGGCCTACGGAAAATCATAAGTCCAGACCTGTCCAGAAAGTAATCAGAAAATACACCTTAAAAGTTTACACTTATTGGACCTGTTTAGACACCTTGGAAAAATTTCCAAAACTCCCAGAAATTCATTTATATCCTAAATGTCAACCCTGTAAAAGGAGAGCTCCCAATTCCTTATGGTTTGAAAATGAAAAATCAAACAATCCAACCAAATTTCAGACCCGTTTTCTCAGCTTTGACACTTGATCTTGTAAAATTCAAAAATACGACTTAGACAACTCCAAATTCGACCAAACCACTTGGAAAACTTAACTAAGACATAAAATAAGTTTTAGAATCAAGTGTCACATAAGACACGTTGGTATTATAGTTTTTATCCACGTTACAACCCGAACGAAAATTCTGCACAGCAAGAACTTCATAAAGTCACAACAAACCCTACTTTATTTAACCCTAATCGACCTCATTAAATGTCTAGGGTCTTCCAGGTTTTACAAGGTCCATTCAATGTTCATTAATTGGTCTGTTTAGGGTTCCAATCAGATTTAGTGTTGTATATATATATAGGTCGACCAAAACAGAAACCCATGGTCAAATGCATACAAGTTTAACAAGGTTGTTATTATGATTTCATGTGATGTTTTATTCATATACGTATAGGTTAACATGTACACGAAACAACAACAAATTAAATTGCATGATTAAGATTATGTTCAATTCAGATTGTATGTGTCGAATGGAAGGAAACAAAAGTGATGGTGATACCTCTTGTCGAGACAGAAAACAAGAGAACAAAGACAACCCTAATTCGTTTACAACCACAATCAACAAACCCTTTATCTCCACAATCGATCACCCCAACCACTAAGCCTTTAAACCTACGAATAAACCTCAGCAACAATGGTAGCCACCATGACCAAGAAGCCCACGACAAGTAGCCAAAACTCACGACAATGGCCTCCCATCTGCCCTAGAAGGCCACGACCAGCAGAAACCAAACAACCCCACGACCAGGCCATCAACACCCACGATAGAAACCAACCGAAAATAGCCTCCTTATCCCTCTTGATGTCGACCAAATTGGAGAAGAAAAGATGAGCTGCTACTTCTTGATATTAGGGTTTATTTGAGCGTTTATTTTTTTTTTCTGTTTTGTGGAGCGTACAAGAAAAATGGGGGAAGGGAAATACCGGTCTTGCTTTTGACGAGCCAAGGTGAGGCATGGGCCAAGTCCAAATTTAATTGGGCCATCAATTAAGTTATAATGTGTTTGTATATTAGGCATTTTCGGTTCATGAAAGTATTAGACAAAATGTGCATCAATTTCTTTTTGATAATCTTATACATTAGGTTTTAAAATTACTCTTAAGTTAGATGAGAATCGTATTTAATAAGCATAGACATCTTTTACGCATTTCACAATTATTAAGCTTGAGGGGTAATTTAGTCATTTAACACATTCTCGATTTTCAGGGTTTTATAGATATTATGCTGGTGCAAGTGTATGTTGATGATATCATCTTTGGCTCTACCAGAAGATCTTGGTGTGAAGATTTTGAGACTTTGATGAAGAGCATATTCCAGATGAGCTCTATGGGAGAGCTCACCTTCTTTCTAGGATTACATGTCAAAAAGAAGTAAGATGGGCTATTCATTTCTCAGGAAAAGTATGTTGCTAATATGTTTAAAAAGTTTGATCTGGTAAATGTGAAATCTGCTGTAACGCCCCGACCCGACAAGGGTAAAGGAATCACAAGTAATGGTGTCATATCAAAGCAAACATAAATATCCAAAAGAAATCTCAACATAAATATTGAAATAATCCAAGTCAAAAGACTTCAATACATAGGTCCCAGCGGAAAAATAAACTCCAAATGAAATGTCTAAAATATAAAGTCTTAAATGGCATCATAAGATCAAAGCTAAAATCTCTAAGGTAAGTCCACACAGCACTCATCCCAAAGCAATACCCAGCTCCAATGCTTAGATACCTGCCGCTGAAGAAAAGAAATGCGGCTGAGCTTCAAAAGCCCAGTGAACAGATATACAAGCAAAACGAATACGAAACGAAAACGAATGCGAAATAAAGTGAAAGAAAGATAGTGAAATCATAATCATTTCAAATTATAAATCAGGATAAAAGAATAAATTTATAGCTAACTACCTCGAGCCCAAACACACATGCCATATCATAAAACATATTCATGTTCATATTCACATAAGGCAACATTTGTAGGGGAGACCTACCAGAGTTATGAAGGACGTGCATGCACGCAGCATCAATCATCAGACAACATATAGCATATAACATATAATATATAGCATATAACAGATCTAGGATGCACCCATACGCCCCACAAACATACATTGATAATTTAATATAACATGAGCTCATAACAAATAACAGATAAGGGACGTGGCAGAACTTCACTCTACTGCCCTAGAGTCATGTCAGAAGTGCATCACTGACACGGACATGGAACCCCCATGACTAGTTAATAATTGGCTCGGGTGTCAAACTATCTTAGGTCAAATTAGAATGTCATAACTGACATAGATCATATTTTATCAAACGTTTAATCATGTTTTCAAAATCAAAAGTTTCATATCATATAGTTCAAAATCAAACGTTTTATCATGTTTTCAAAATCAAAATTCAGATAAGCAACAGCTCAAATAGACACATTAGGGTTCATAGCAAAGGCTTAGGAAATCCTAATACAAAAGTTAACGAAAAGAAAACGTTAAAAGGAACCTTTACTGAAAAGGTCAGAATATCTGTACCTTATTCCAAAGCAAATGATCAAAAAGCAGAAACAAGGAAAGCAAAGGATTACTCCTTCTTCACAGAACCTATACACATTAACGGTCGTACATGTTATTATGATTCCATAATCGTCGAAATGATCTTTTAATATTTGGCGTTCATACTTAGTATATTTAATGATCTTAATACTTTAGGGTTTTATAATTAAATGAGACTTAAATGTTTTATAAACAATATCGTAGATTAAGGTTCATTATGTCATTTATTAAAGTTTAGGGTTAAATGTGAAAATAGTTTAAACATCATAACTCACACATAAAATAACGAATTAATATACTTAGTCTTAAACCCTAATCGACTCTCATTTATGTTCTAGGGTTTTCTCATTCTTTTAATATCTCATTAATATGTATTTACTTACATGTTATGTCTTTTAATGACTCGTTACTTAACCTAACACGTCATAAAACAATCTTTCCTTTTATGTTTCACCATGCACGTTTATGATTTTATGTGACATACAAGTTACTTATTACTCGAATTAATTACACGTTTACACATTTACAAATTCACTTGACTTATAATTACTCACGCATATGAGACACAATTCACAAACCATTAGGGTTTGGCATACCTTATTCGGTTTACATATCAAACTAGGGTTTATGTTTACATGACCTTTACTCGTTTAATACATGTTCAAAAACTCCATATGTGGTTCGGTTTAACCTAGGGTTTCGGATAATAAGTTATTACGCAAGTCTTAACTCATCTACGTACTTTACTTATTTATGTTATTAAGTTTTATACCTTAGCCGAATTATACATATGGTTCGGTTATAATACATATGGTTCGGTCCTTATGTAACTCGACGTATTCATGACCCGATTCAATAATACATATTACGTACATAGCTCTTTAATACTTATCAAGTTTAAATCATATGGTTTGACTTGTTTGGTTCTATACGGCTCGACCACAAAAACAAAACGCAACCTCGACTAAAACAAAACATATTACAATACAATAACTTAAGGTACATCAAAAGAAAACGAGTAAACACGTTTATACCTTAGCTTGCTTGAAACAAAAGTCTCGACACCAAGGTTGTAGTATTCGGCCGAATAGGAAGAAAAGAAAAGAGAGGCAACAATAAACTAGGGTTTCACTTTTGTGTTTATGTAGTGTATATATAGTAGTGATATTTTCGGTTAGGGCTTAGGAAGGGCTTTGGGTTTTCGGCTTGGCCCAACCGAACACAAAACAAACACACGCATATGGGCTCTTGAGTCCACACGGCACAAAACAAACACGACCCAAGTTAATTAAACGAGACGTTAAATCTTCGTCGTACCAAAATCGATCACGTAATATATTCGTTAAGTTTTATTTATTCGCAAGTTAAGTTTCGAATTTCGTTAAATGATATAAATGTATTTTACGTATTTTATAAATTTCGATTCCAAGGGTATTTTAGTCTTTAGTCAGGTTTTATATTTTCCAGGTTTTACAATTCTTCCCCTCTAAAAAAAAAATTTCGTCCTCGAAAATTGAAATGAAACGAAATGAAAACGAAAACGAAAACGAAATGAGAACATACCAAACTATTCAAAGAAATGAGGATAACTAGCTCGCATCGACTCCTCGGTTTCCCAAGTAGCCTCACGTTCCGGATGATTTTTCCAAAGAATCTTAACGAACGGAATGACTTTATTTCTCATAACTCTTTCTTGTCTTTCTAAAATTGCTTCTGGTTCTTCAGATAAAGACATATCGGATTGAATTTGATCAAACGGATAAGAAGCAACGTGTAACGGATGATAGTTGTATCCCCTTAGGAGTGATACATGGAAAACGTCATGAACAAGCGATAACTGAGGCGGAAGTGCTAAACGATACGAAACTTCTCCTATACGTTCTAGAATTTCAAACGGACCGATAAATCGAGGACTGAGCTTGCCCTTGATTCCAAAACGTTTCACGCCTCTAAACGGCGAAACTTTCAAAAATACACGATCTCCAACCTGAAATTCTAAATCACGACGATGATTGTCGGCATAACTTTTCTGACGAGACCTAGCTTCCTTCAATTTTCCTCTAGCAACAGCTACTTTCTCATTAGTGATCTCAATCATTTCCGGACCTTCAATCAAGCGCTCACCTACTTCATCCCAGCAAATAGGTGCTCTACATTTCCATCCATAAAGAAGTTCAAACGGTGCCGCCTTAATGCTAGCATGCCAACTGTTGTTGTAGGCAAACTCTACTAAACATAAATATTCATCCCAACTGCCAGTCCATTCTAAAGCACAAGCCCTTAGCATATCCTCTAAGGTCTGTATAGTCCTCTCTGACTGACCATCTGTTTGAGGATGAAATGCCGTACTAAAGTTAAGTCGAGTACCCCAAGCTTTTTGCAAACCTTTCCAGAAATGAGAAGTAAAACGCGGATCTCTGTCGGACACAATAGATGCCGGAGTACCATGAAGTCTAACGATATCTTGCTGAAAAATCTCCGCCAATTTACCAATACCATAATCCTTTCTAATTGGCAAGAAATGAGCAGATTTGGTTAGTCGATCAACAACTACCCAAATCGCATCATGCTTCTTCCTAGTAAGAGGTAGTCCAGTCACAAAATCCATAGATATCTTATCCCACTTCCATGTTGGAATATCCAATGGCTGTAACAATCCACTAGCCCTTTGATGTTCAATCTTAACCTGCTGACAAATCATACACTTCGACACAAACGTCGCCACATCTTGCTTCATGCCATTCCACCAAAAGTACTGCTTCAAATCCCTATACATCTTGGTAGAACCAGGATGGATAGTGAAAGGAGAACTATGAGCTTCAGTCATAACTTTCTCATGAAGTACCTGATCATTGGGAACACAAGGCCTATCTCCATACCATACAATACCGTCATTATCAACCTTAAACTCCGTCTGCTTACCTTCTTCAACATTTTGCGCCACGGCCCACAGCTCGCCGTCATCTTTCTGAGCTTCTTTAATTTGCAGTATAAGGTTCGACTCCACCTTCATACTTGCCCAGTACCATCAAAACCTCGTACACACAACTCAACATCCAAACTCTCTAAGTCACGCAAAATCCTAGGCTCAATCTTGATACTTGCAAGAATGCCTGATTTTTGGCTAAGTGCGTCAGCAACTACATTAGCCTTACCTGGATGGTACTGAATGTTGGTGTCATAATCCTTAAGAAGTTCTAACCATCTTCTTTGTCTCATGTTAAGTTCCTTCTGAGTGAAAATATACTTGAGACTCTTATGATCAGTGAATATATCACACGTCTCTCCATACAAGTAATGTCTCCAGATCTTCAACGCGAACACCACCGCAGCTAACTCAAGGTCATGAGTTGGGTAATTCTCCTCATAAGGTTTTAGCTGCCTCGAAGCATAAGCTATTACCTTTCCATGCTGCATCAAAACACAACCTAATCCTTTCTTAGATGCATCACTGTAAATTTGAAATCCTCCAGAATCAGTTGGAAGAGTCAAAATAGGAGCTGACACCAATCTCCGTTTCAACTCTTCAAAACTCTTCTCTCGTTCATCCGTCCATACAAACTTTTCACCTTTCCTCATCAGTTGGGTTAGGGGTAGAGCTAAGCGAGAGAAACCTTCAACAAAACGTCTGTAGTAACCAGCAAGTCCTAGAAAACTCCTGACCTCAGTCACTGTCGTAGGTCTTGGCCATTTAGTGATAGCCTCAACTTTAGACGGATCCATGGTAATACCATCAGCTGATACAATATGACCAAGGAAAGCGACTTGTCTTAACCAAAATTCGCACTTCGAAAATTTGGCGTACAACTTCTTCTTCCTCAAAATCTCCAAAACTACCCGGAGATGTTCTTCATGCTCTTCTTCAGACTTGGAGTAAACTAAAATGTCGTCGATGAAAACAATAACGAACTTGTCGAGGAACTCATGGAAAACACGATTCATCAGGTCCATAAACACAGCAGGCGCATTGGTCAAACCAAAAGGCATAACGAGGAATTCGTAATGACCATATCAGGTACGAAACGCGGTCTTAGGAACATCTTGCTCCTTCACACGTAACTGATGGTAACCAGACCTCAGGTCAATCTTCGAAAAGAACTTAGCTCCTTACAGTTGATCAAACAAATCATCTATACGTGGCAGAGGATAACGGTTACGAATGGTAATACGATTGAGTTCACGGTAGTCGATACATAGGCGCATGCTTCCATCCTTCTTCTTCACAAACAAGACAGGTGCACCCCATGGAGAAACACTGGGTCGAATAAATCCACTTTCTATCATCTCCTGCAGCTGTTCCTTCAACTCCTTCAGTTCTACAGGTGCCATGCGATACGGAGCCTTCGAAATTGGTTCAGCACCAGGAATTAACTCAATGCTAAACTCAACTTCTCTAGCTGGGGGAAGACCAGGGAGTTCATCGGGAAAAACGTCGGTAAATTCGCAAACAACCGAAAGATTTTCAATGTTAGGACTCTCCAAAGATGTGTCCTTAACAGATGCTAGAAAACCTTGGCACCCATGAGCAATCATGGTCCGTTCCTTCATAGCGGAAATGAGTTTAACGGATTTAAGAGGTTGAGAACCATGATAAACGAATTCGGGATGTTTTACGTCTCCAAAGATCACCGTTCTAGCATGGCAGTCAATTGAAGCTCTATGATAAGCCAACCAATCCATGCCTAGAATGATATCAAAGTCGACCATATCGAGAGGATACAGATTTGCAAAGCGAATACGATCATCAAAACGAAGAGGACACTTAACGTATTTATGATCAATGATCACGTGGTTTATCATAGGCGTAGAAATTGATAAGTGATTTGTTAACGGTTTGGGCTTCATATTAAGTTTCTTAGCAAATGTGATAGATATAATGGAGTGTGTGGCACCGGTATCAAATAAAACGAAGACAGCATAATCATCAATGAAAAGAGTGCCCGTAATGGTACCTGAAGTGCGCTCCGCCTGGTTACGAGTAGTAGCATAGACACGTCCAGTAGTAGTCGGCGGCTTGATGTAGTTTCCAGGAAATGCTGGGTTCTTCTTAGGACAATCTTTAATTTTGTGAGTAGTGGAGCCACAAGCAAAACAACCACCAGTGGCCTTGAAACACTGTCCCGGATGAGCCTTTCCACAAGTAGTACAAATAGGTGGGGGAGGCAAAACCTCAGCTGTCCTCTGTTGACCTGAAGATCCTGAAGCACGACCCTGATTTGATCCTCGAGCTGACTGATCCTTGTTGTAACGCTGGTTATTGTTACCTTGGTTCTGATGATCATTTCCATTCTTACCAGCATTTCTATTATCTTGACTCCCCGTCTCAGGGCGCCCAGTGTCAACATTCCTTCCTGACTGACCCCGCTGATCATAACTCCTATCCGCTTGACCCCTCGAATCGTAACTCCTACCAGAATTTCCCTTATAATCATTGCCTTGAGTCCTACCTTGAATCCGATCACCATCGCGATTACGCTTGTTGGAACCCGAAACCTCATGAAAGATCTCAATGTTACGAGCTGCGTCATTGCAGGCCGACACATTCTCATACTCAATATTAAGCAGTCGGTCCAACACCCACTTCTTCAGTCCCCACTTGAAGTGCTTAGCTTGACGCCTATCATCTCCAGCAATCGCTCCCACAAAACTCACCAGCCTCATAAACCTACTCATGTACTCATTAGAGTTCTCATGATCAAACTGGTAGATTGCCTGATAATCCCTCTCATACCTTTGCTGCTCAGCATCAGGGAAGTAACGGTTATAGAAGATAGTCCGAAACTCAGTCCAGGTACAAGTAACAGCAAAAGCATCTCCTCCTCTTGCTTGTTTGAGTGCCTTCCACCAATTTAAAGCATCACCTTCCAATTTGAATGCAGCCAAACGAGTCTTAAACTCGTCTCCACAACCCAGTACTTCAAACAGCTTCTCAATATGAGTGATCCAGTCCTCGGCCTCAGTAGGAGTAGCAGCAGTGCTAAACGAAAGAGGCTTGAGCTTACCGAAACGCTCGAGCCAAGTGTGAATACCGACGGGTTGATTTCCTCCACCACTACCCGAAGCACCATTCCGATTACGAATGTTGCTGATCACCTGTTCCATCATCTCAGGTGTAGTAAGACCAGGGAAAAGAGTGTTGAGAGCATTAGCAATCGCAGCATCCATGTTAGTAGCATCATCGTCTCCATCCACGCTACCGGTAGTACGAGTTCGAACAATCTGAACGATTAGCAAAATGAACAAAGGTGAGATACGAAATGGAAGTACGCAGAAGGAATCCTAAAGTCTACCCAAATCCTCACAGGTCAAATCCTAAGCTCTAAGATCTCAAAACCTAGGCTCCATATGTCACAGGTCCTGACTACAAGTCGTAAACTTGGGCTCTGATACCATAAATTGTAACGCCCCGACCCGACAAGGGTAAAGGAATCACAAGTAATGGTGTCATATCAAAGCAAACATAAATATCCAAAAGAAATCTCAACATAAATATTGAAATAATCCAAGTCAAAAGACTTCAATACATAGGTCCCAGCGGAAAAATAAACTCCAAATGAAATGTCTAAAATATAAAGTCTTAAATGGCATCATAAGATCAAAGCTAAAATCTCTAAGGTAAGTCCACACAACACTCATCCCAAAGCAATACCCAGCTCCAATGCTTAGATACCTGCCGCGGAAGAAAAGAAATGCGGCTGAGCTTCAAAAGCCCAGTGAACAGATATACAAGCAAAACGAATACGAAACGAAAACGAATGCGAAATAAAGTGAAAGAAAGATAGTGAAATCATAATCATTTCAAATTATAAATCAGGATAAAAGAATAAATTTATAGCTAACTACCTCGAGCCCAAACACACATGCCATATCATAAAACATATTCATATTCACATAAGGCAACATTTGTAGGGGAGACCTACCAGAGTTATGAAGGACGTGCATGCACGCAGCATCAATCATCAGACAACATATAGCATATAACATATAATATATAGCATATAACAGATCTAGGATGCACCCATACGCCCCACAAACATACATTGATAATTTAATATAACATGAGCTCATAACAAATAACAGATAAGGGACGTGGCAGAACTTCACTCTGCTGCCTTAGAGTCATGTCAGAAGTGCATCACTGACACGGACATGGAACCCCCATGACTAGTTAATAATTGGCTCGAGTGTCAAACTATCTTAGGTCAAATTAGAATGTCATAACTGACATAGATCATATTTTATCAAACGTTTAATCATGTTTTCAAAATCAAAAGTTTCATAGCATATAGTTCAAAATCAAACGTTTTATCATGTTTTCAAAATCAAAATTCAGATAAGCAACAGCTCAAATAGACACATTAGGGTTCATAGCAAAGGCTTAGGAAATCCTAATACAAAAGTTAACGAAAAGAAAACGTTAAAAGGAACCTTTACTGAAAAGGTCAGAATATCTGTACCTTATTCCAAAGCAAATGATCAAAAAGTAGAAACAAGGAAAGCAAAGGATTACTCCTTCTTCACAGAACCTATACACATTAACGGTCGTACATGTTATTATGATTCCATAATCGTCGCAATGATCTTTTAATATTTGGCGTTCATACTTAGTATATTTAATGATCTTAATACTTTAGGGTTTTATAATTAAATGAGACTTAAATGTTTTATAAACAATATCGTAGATTAAGGTTCATTATGTCATTTATTAAAGTTTAGGGTTAAATGTGAAAATAGTTTAAACGTCATAACTCACACATAAAATAACGAATTAATATACTTAGTCTTAAACCCTAATCGACTCTCATTTATGTTCTAGGGTTTTCTCATTCTTTTAATATCTCATTAATATGTATTTACTTACATGTTACGTCTTTTAATGACTCGTTACTTAACCTAACACGTCATAAAAACAATCTTTCCTTTTATGTTTCACCATGCACGTTTATGATTTTATGTGACATACAAGTTACTTATTACTCGAATTAATTACACGTTTACACATTTACAAATTCACTTGACTTATAATTACTCACGCATATGAGACACAATTCACAAACCATTAGGGTTTGGCATACCTTATTCGGTTTACATATCAAACTAGGGTTTATGTTTACATGACCTTTACTCGTTTAATACATGTTCAAAAACTCCATATGTGGTTCGGTTTAACCTAGGGTTTCGGATAATAAGTTATTACGCAAGTCTTAACTCATCTACGTACTTTACTTATTTACGTTATTAAGTTTTATACCTTAGCCGAATTATACATATGGTTCGGTTATAATACATATGGTTCGGTCCTTATGTAACTCGACGTATTCATGACCCGATTCAATAATACATATTACGTACATAGCTCTTTAATACTTATCAAGTTTAAATCATATGGTTTGACTTGTTTGGTTCTATACGGCTCGACCATAAAAACAAAACGCAGCCTCGACTAAAACAAAACATATTACAATACAATAACTTAAGGTACATCAAAAGAAAACGAGTAAACACGTTTATACCTTAGCTTGCTTGAAACAAAAGTCTCGACACCAAGGTTGTAGTATTCGGCCGAATAGGAAGAAAAGAAAAGAGAGGCAACAATAAACTAGGGTTTCACTTTTGTGTTTATGTAGTGTATATATAGTAGTGATATTTTCGGTTAGGGTTTAGGAAGGGCTTTGGGTTTTCGGCTTGGCCCAACCGAACACAAAACAAACACACGCATATGGGCTCTTGAGTCCACACGGCACAAAACAAACACGGCCCAAGTTAATTAAACGAGACGTTAAATCTTCGTCGTACCAAAATCGATCACGTAATATATTCGTTAAGTTTTATTTATTCGCAAGCTAAGTTTCGAATTTCGTTAAATGATATAAATGTATTTTAGGTATTTTTGTAAATTTCGATTCCAAGGGTATTTTAGTCTTTAGTCAGGTTTTATATTTTCCAGGTTTTACATCTGCTGTCACACCTATAGAGAACAGGATGCCCTTAACAAAAGATGAACAGGCTGCTGATGTGGATGTCAGATTGTATAGATCAATGATTGGATCTTTGATGTATCTAACATCCTCTAGGCCTGATATTATGTATGTTGTATGTGTTTGCTCTCGTTTTCAGGTCACTCCAAATACTTCACATCTTCATGCTTTGAAAAGGATTTTCAGATATCTTAAGGGCAAACCCAATTTGGGCTTATGGTATCCTAGGGAGTCATCTTTTGATCTGGAAGCTTTCTCTGATAGTGATTATGCTGGGGCTAGTATGGATAGGAAATCCAAAATAGGAGGTTGTCAATTTCTTGGAAGAAGATTGATTTCTTGGCAATGCAAGAAGCAGACAATTGTGGCTACCTCCACCACTGAAGCAGAATATGTAGCTGCTGCAAATTGTTGTGGACAAGTGCTTTGGATCCAGAATTAGATGTTGGATTATGGGTAGAACTTTATGAACACCCCATCAAAATTGATAATGAAAGCACTATCTGTATTGTTAAAAACCCAGTATATCATTCTAAGACCAAACACATAGAAATCCGGCATCACTTTATAAGGGATTGTTATGAGAAGGGTCTTATAAGGGTGGAAACATTCATACTGATACCAATGTGGCTGATCTGTTGACCAAAGCATTTGAAGGACCCAGGTTCAATTTCTTGGTGGTTAACATTGGTATGGTGAACCCATAGCTACATTTAAGGGGAGGTTAAATGTACAGTATGTATTGTTTGCTTGGCATATTTGATTGGGATTTTAGTTCTGGTTGTTCATGCTGGTGTTTTGACGATTCTTCCAAACAGAGGAGGGAATCAGAGTTACTGTGACAGAAAATATGATGCATGTTATCAGCTTTTGAGGTTAGTTATATCAAAAGCTCACCAACAATAATTTAGTTAGTTTAAAAAAAATTAAAAAAAAATTGTATGGTATTCAACTAACCGTATCTGAGTAGATGAAAAGTTGACTAGCTCATAAGTTTTTGGCTTGTGTTGGTAGTGGCAAAACCATGACTAGCCCACAAAATCATGGTTTGTGGTAAAGGCTGTGGAAAACCATGACTAGTCCAAAAGGGTACAGCTTTTGGTAAAGACTTAACAAATCTGTTGATAGCTGCTGGTTTGCTAAAAATCAGATGGTTATCAATGTACCATGGTCTTATACACCAAAACATTGGCTACTCCAGTAGTGATGGCTAATTGGTAAAGAGACATCAAATCCATTAAATTTTCTATGATTCACCTCTCACAGAAGTTAACACATCTAGAAGTGATGAGAATAGTATGAAACTTTCATGTTTTGATGTACAGATAGTCATAGTTGCTAAAAAGACCAAGGAGTGCTTAATATTTGCTGATATGATGCTGTACAGAACATATATTGAAGATAATCTCAAGGATGCAACTTAAAGATAATTCCAAGATCCTTAGGAGTTTTAAAGGAACTTGAAGTTCACAAGTGAAGATCACGTTAGGGGAGGATTGTTTGGAATTATATTTTGTAATAGTTAAGTCTTGTTAAGTCTGGTAGCGTTAGTAGTTAAGTCTGGTAGATCAGACTTAAGTCTGTTTTAGTTAAGCCTGCAAGAACTAAAGATGTTAAGTCTGGTAGAACAAAGTGTCGATGGTTAAGTCTGTTTATGTTCAAAACAGAATAGTTGTTAGAGTTATATTAGGAATAGATATGAACGTGTAGGGATATCTTAGGAGAAGATATCTTTACCCTTCTACAAGTTTGTTAGACAATTAGGGTTTCCTTGGTGTATAAAAGGATTCCTAAGGTGTTAGGTTAATGTATGATTTGTGAGCATTAATCTTTGAGAAAGTTAATAGAAAATACGAAGTTAGTTTATTTTGTTCTTCATACTTTGTGTGTTAAGATTCTGCATTAACACATCAAGCTTTTGCTAAAGAGTTCTTCATATAGTAAATTGAATTTATTCAAGTTCACTATTAGTCATTCAAGGCTACATAGATCCAGAAACTTTTGGACCTACAGAAACCCTAAAACTAACTCTAATAATGAAAGATGAATGGCTTATATAGCCTTGACTTCATGTCTTGACAGGAGAATAAACTTGGAACAGAAGCACCCTTGATCTTTAATAAGCCTGTACTTTAGCCCCTTCAACTTTGGTCCACTTACTATCTTCAACCTTGATGTGCTACGATGGTGCAAGTTTTAAAAATTTATAAACACGATTTAACCGTCTAACCTATTAACACATACGAGCAAGTATACTCGTCCGTAATAGCAAAGTTTGGTAAGTCGAGATCGTCCCAAGGGATTTTGTGTATGAAAGAGATTTGTTATAAAAGATTCCAACAAGAAAGCTTGTCAAGGCTTCCTCAAATAATTATGTTCTAGCGAAATTCAATAAGAAATATATATATACTTGTGTGTAGTCTATAATCAATCATAAATAGTATTCATGAAGGTTTGGTGTATACTCTTAATATGATGCACAAATCATAAGCAAATGATTCCTCAACCATGGTATGTGTTTGAAAAAATCATTCTAAGAACAAAAACATTTAGGTAATCCTTTCGGTCCTTATCTTAATGATTATCCTATAGAAATTCCATTTGTTTGCAACATGTTCTTATTAAATTTGTTCTTGCGAATCTTTCGACCCTTCGTGATGAAAATATTCCTAGTCTTGTTTTAATAAGCAAACATGGTGGTTGTCAATTCACCATATCCCCATACTAGTTTGTCACTTCATTTTTTGGAATAAAACACAAGAGAAATCCTTTCGGTCCTTTTTCTTAAAACATGTTTTATCAACAAATCAAACCAAGACTAGTATTTTTCCAACAAACTCATTTAAACAAGATCATATGTACATGCATCACATTTTAAGAACACTAATATGATTAACTACATCCCAACACACAAGTATATCCCAAAACTACTCCATGATAATAATAATAACCAAACACAAATAGTAACAAAGTAATTCCAACAATTCAAGAGAATAGAATTCCATAACAAAGTTCATAGAATACCTAAACTTTTGTGATTACAAGAATTAGAATTCGTGGATTGTAGAACCACGCGCCTCCAATCACCTAGATTCACCGTACAACTCCAAACTACCAAAACTATGGACGAGAATTGTTCCCTCCTTGCTCCTGGACGTTTTTCAGTAACAACTAAGCTTTTGGGCTAAATAATATGGTTGGTATTAGTTTAGGTGTAAACTAATACAATTTTGGTTGTGTCACACCTAGTATACTAGGACTAGGTTCTTTATATAGCCAAATATGCTTGCTCTACTCTCAAAAAACGTTCCCAACAAGTAAATGTTAAGAAATGATCGGACTCCAATGATTATAGGGAGTTAAGGCAACAATAAATGCAACATTGTGTAACTGCAGCTTGAGAAACCGGATCGGTTTCTACTCCAACCGAATCGGTTGGATCTTGACCATTCGCCTAGCCGGATCCGGTTACGGGTTGTGACCGATCGGCTGGGTTTGTGCTGTTTTGACTTTTTGTTGACTTTTCTCCTATGCGCTTCATTCTTTGCTCTCGCTGATGATTTCCAAGGCAAAACTTGATCTTTCCTTGTCGTAGATACTTAGAAATCATTGCGTTTCTTAATCTTTGAATCCAAAAGCTTCCTAGCTCGTCTTCATTCCCCGAGAATATTCCAAATGTGCATAAAAACTTCATTTCTTCGTTATTCGTGATACCTGGCTACATATACATACACAATATGTATCTTTGCACTTTTGCAACAGTTATGAGTAAATATAGCCGATTATTATGCACAAAACTAACAATAACGCTACTAAAAACATGTTCATTTTAGGCGTTATCAAATTCCCCCACACTTAAGCTCTACTCGCCCTCGAGTAGGTCTAACATTTGCAAAAATTGATTTCAATGGTCTTAGACACCATGGTTCTAAAAATGTAACAATTATCCCAAAAGATAATCATCAGCTTGCTTATAATATGTGAAAAATTTTAAAATGAACCAAAATACATTAGATAACATAACTAGAACACCTCACGAATGATGTAGAAAAAATCACTCAACTCTCATATATTGGTGGGCATATGTAAATCACTCAATGCCTAGTCATGATCAATGCTTTTTACCATAAGCTTGTACAAGTATCAAAACAAAGAAAATAAATTCATCAAAGAGGGCTTTTATTCGGGTTATAACGATAGGCTAAGGGTTCATAAAAGGTATGGATAAGGCATGGGATAATTATGAAATTGGCGTTAAAATAAAAATAAAATCAAGTCTAAACCTCCATGTTGCTAGCCATCACACAAACCACAATCCCGAAAATGATTATTTCACCTCTTCTCATATCGACCTCCAATTACATATATCACGTCTTAGCACATTGGCTAATCAATATCTCCAACATACTTCATCTTCATCATAATATAGCACATTGGCTATAACCATTTTTTTTTTTTTTTTTTTTTTACATTCCCCCACACTTAGTGTAAGCATACACAAAAAAAAATCGAGAAAGACGTCTCTTTCATCCAAGATGGAAAATGGTACACACTATAAACAAAGTGTAGCTTCTTCATAATCATCAAAAATAATCCAATCATTCCAAACAACTAGCAACAAACCAATAGACTTGATAAGGGTTGGCTAAAGCTGGAAAGTGTAAAATATTTTTGTATTTTTCTGAATTTATTAAAACAAAAAGATTGGCTTGGAAGGGTGTACTAAAGGTATCTAGTGCTAAAGATGAGCACTAACAAATGGGTCCATATGAGTGGTTAACTAACCAAAGTGGTTAGCTAATATATCATTAGATGTAAACGGAAGGCCATTTGAACATATTTAGACCACTCGAAAGTGATTTTAACCGTAATGCATAACTAGTACAAGTTCTAGAATCGACATAATCACCGGCACACTCATAGCAAATATAAAACAAAAGATGTGTTTTATACAAAAAGAAACCTCACAAAAGTGTGGAAAAAGGCTATTATGCATGCTAGAAAATGCTATCTAATCCAAAATGAATTACTTCCGTAATTTGGTTCAAATCCAAAAATTTTCAAAAACTCTCATTTTACCATTGAAATCCCAAGTTTTAAAAATCAATCATGCGTGAAAACAACTAGACCAACAAGGGCGAATTTCTTCTAATCACTTGCATCCAAAAGTTATAAAAAAAAATAAAAAATGCACATCATTTTTCCTATTTTCTTCCCTCCCCCATACTTAAGTTTTGCATTGTCCTCAATGTAATGAAAAATGAACTTCAAAGTAAAGAAAATGGGAAAAAAATAGTTAAAAGATACCACGGGATAGAATATGCAATATGCATATTGGGTCATAAGAAAGCATGTGATTTATCCAACTCCAAATATTTGACCATCAATAAGCTTCCAACACATCCATCCTGCAAACAAAAACTGCAACACGCAATACACAAAACAAACAAATGCAACTAAAAACTAGATAAAACCAAACAAAACATGTTAATCATCCTAAAAAATAAATAGAAATAATATTGCTTAACAAATCATAACCCATTGTTTTTTAAACCATGATTCACGAATGATCCACGATAACTCTTCATCCTCGCTCATGTCATCTCCTTCTTCATCATCATACTCATCATCATCACTTTCGGTAACATAGTTTTCGTCCATAATCTCCGAACGAACTCTTCTCTTCTTCTTCTTTCCTCCAACTCCTGATGACGATCCTCCAACATCGTGGCTTGCTCCACCAACTTCAGGTAATCGACCATATGGGGGTACTGGATCAGGAAACGGTGCGTACCCAGGATATGGATACGGATAGGGTCCAGGATAAGATGTGTAAGGGAAAGGATATGGTGGAACATTGGGTGGATTGTAGGGTGGCAACTTATAATTGGATTCACGAGCCATGTTTTGAAAAATAGGCATGGAATAATCATTGATGTAGTTGTTTCTTAACATCATCGAGTCTCTCCATACATCCCTACATTGAATCTCATCTAAATGTTGGTTCCACTCTCCCCAACCCGAATCAAAACTACTGGACGTACCCATTTGCACGTTCTCCATTGGTATACTCCCTTGCTGTGGTGGTGGTTGTTGTTGTTGTCTTGGTTCAATCCATAACCCTAAGGTTTTCAACCTCCTATTCAAAGCATTACCAAAAGCTTGTGCTGTCCACGTATCACTATACTTTGGCTCTCCACATTTAGCCAACTCCTCATCAACATAATACCCAAGATTCTTCGCCAATTTTGTCACAAAATGTCCTCCACAAATGTTACTGTTGCTCTTGATTCCCGGGGCTCTCCTGGACAAATATTCGGCTATCTGCCAAACTGCATTACCGTCCTTAGTTTCTTCCAGCAACTTCATAACCCATAAGTCCGGTTTCTGACATTTGTCCCTGCTTCCAAATCTGTTAAATGGCCCGGTCACTATCAACTTGTGAAGTATCCTCATCAACGGATTTCTGATGGTCGATGCATTCCTCCTAGCGCAAGAAGGATCTCCCACTTGATTCCAATAAGCGGGAATACTAGGATAGTCTTTTTCAAACCTCCGAAGTCTAGAAAAGTGAGTTTCAAATAATCGATGATTAACCTCATGTGGCTCATATAAACCAAGAGCCACGCCAAAAGCTGGCAACGTGTAAGCATGATCCCTTCCACAAAGCCTAAACCAAACAAAAATTTCCTTCATCAAGTTCCGAACATCCACCTTTCTTTCAAAATACATGGTTGAAAAGAACTCCATACTCCATTCTCGATAGACCTCTTCATTGACGCTAAATGCTCTTTCCCATGACAAATCATTGAACGAATCTCCATCCCCTGGATATACATAAGACGTTCGTATCATTCCTCTCAACTCATCTTCACAATCACATTCCTATGTTGCAATTTCGAAACCAAACATGTCCTATGTTGCAATTTCGACAACCTTTCCCGAAAAGCATGTTTCTCCCCGTCGGTGAGATTTTTGAACTTTAAATTAGCATTTGCCTCAGTCTTCACACTATACTTAACCTTCTTCTTCTCATTCCTTTGACAAAATTTTGTAATAAGCGGGTTTATAGGAATTGCCTCCTCGCTCGAGCTACCTACAATAATTCTCTGTAGAAATCACAAATAAAAGACCATATGAGAGTGTTAGAACAAATAAGAAGGTTCAAGGAACCTCCTAAGATCCATTTCAAAATTTCAAAAATTCAAACACAGAAACCGTAACCGGATTCGGTTCGTGAGAAACCGAATCGGTTCATCAAATGACCCAAGTCCAACCGTTCGGTTGCAATGCGCAACCGAATCAGTTATGCAGCCTGCATAAGGCTTTTGCCTCTAAAAACCCTTCTACACTCGAGTTTCTAAGTCCAAACCACTCCTAGATCGCATTCTATCATCCTCAATGATTTCCACATCCTTGAATTACTCTAAACTCGTTTTTCAAATCATCAAACATCATCCATCACCATCTTAGAACTCAACTTGATAAACCTATATCCTTTAAGCATTAGTCCTAATCAATAATGTGGCATCTATCACTCCTAAAAAAGCATCATCTATCACAAGGAAACACTAATTGAAACTTATCTTGATTCAAAAGCACAACCCAATAAAATCCGAAAATTCAATCATTTATTATTCATCCTATGTTGAATCAATCAATCCAATCCTACTTGCAATGTACTCCTATATCAACTACCCACTCAATCTTAAAATATTACAACTTAATTCGAATTATAACAAAAACCCCCTAATTGGTGACCTAATATCCAATTCGAATCAAATGCTCTAATAAAACCTTAATTGAGTTAATTTACTGTAGATGCTTACTTGTTTAGGTGCCATGATGTTTTCCTACAATTTAAATAACCTTCAATCAGCTTCTCTTGGATGAATTTTTTGCAAAACCCACTGGAGAATTAGTGTGTGTGTTTTTCTGGAAAAGTGATTTTTTTTTTTATACTTAATTGCAACCGGTTCAGTCAAGGACACAATCGTTTCGGTATACATTTCGCCAAATTTTGCATTTTTACATGTTACTTAGGCATTTACCTTCCAAGCAACAATTTTACTCAAAAATTCTGCTAAAGATTCACACAACATTCACTCACCATATGAAATTTTGAACAATCATCCAATCTAAAAATCTCAACTCATCATACTAATGAACTAAACCAAAATTCATCTCAAAACTCAAAGTTATAATGCATTAACCAAATCACCTCAATCATAAAAATAAAAATGAAAAATTAAATAAGAAACAAAAATCCTAAATGCATCAAATCAAAAAAAAAATAGTTCATGAAATTCAAGCAATAATTGCTTGTTTATTACGTCCTCTTGTCTTCTCCTCAAAATTCCTCAAAATACTCTTGTCTTAGAATATCCTCGCTTTGAAATTTTCCGGTCAACTCACGGAACGTTTCAAAAGTTTTGAATTTCCTCATGAATCTTCGTCCGTCCGGACATAGTATATCGAACTTAACATGCCATGCTCCATCTCCGGTTTTTCTCTTGTAAGTCCCCGACCCTTCAGGTCTCCACTCCAAATTTTTAAGTTGCACCGGTAAAAAACCTAAAAAGTCGGTCAACTTTTTGTAAACTAGTATGTTTTTAAATGGGTTATAGAAAGCTTCTACCGCTAACGCACGTTCCATTTCGTCCTCCATATCAAAATAAGGCGGAGCTAACGGTCCGTACATTGGGTTACCTTGGACATCACGTCCCACTTCAAAACATGTTAAATCATCATCTGCTTCCATCAACTCCAAATCCTCCATAAATTCCAAAGTTGGTCCTCTTGGTTTTGGGTAGTATGTTTGCCTCGAAATCCCATCATCAATAGTCAAAGTGCCTCTTCCCATGTCTATAATCGCACCACAAGTTCGTAAGAATGGTCTTCCCAATAGTAGTGGTAAACTCTTGTCCACCGGAATATCTAGGACAAGGAAACCTGCCAAATACGGTTGATATCCAATTTGCACTCTCACATTCTTCACCTCTCCCATTGCCTTCGCTTGAGAGTTATCCGCCATAGTAAGCTTCGAATGATTAGGTTGCGGATTACTTAGTCCCAAAGTTTTAAACAATGGATACGGCATCACATTAACACTCGACCCTGTATCGGCTAAAGCATAAACAGGTGTAGTCCCATTCACTTTGATCGGCAACACAAAATTACCCGGATCCTTTTCCTTCCTTGGCATGCCTCTAAACAAAATTTGATCTCGCTCCTCCTCCGTGAGATTCTTTCCTTCCAACCTAGCCCTTGCTAGCATCAATGCATCCAACTTCTTACGGTAAAGCACATAATCTTGGAGTACTTCTATCACCGGTTTCTTTTCATTAAGCTCAAGAAATTTTTGTTCTAGATTCTCTAAAATAGCTTCTTTTTGCTTATCGGTTAAGGGTTTGAAAGTAGTAGTCGGTGATGATGGTGTGGAGTCATTTTTGGTGGTAGAGGTTGTTGTTGGGGTTAGTTTGTTTGATGTCGGTTTCTTCTGATTTGCTTTTCCCATCTTAACCACTTCCACCTCTTTCTCTTCCATGTTTGCACAAACTTCCACTAACATCTCGTTTACTCCTTTTCCTTCTTCCAGATCAGTTATATTAATTCTCATCTCTCCCATTGCAAAATCCACTTGACACTTGGTCGTGACAAGAAAATCTCGACCAAAACACACATTAGGTTCATCCGCATTCCCTTCTTCTACTACAACAAAATCAGTTTCAAAAATATGTCAATGAATATTGACCTTCAGATTTTTGACCATCTTTCTTCCATATGCTTCATAGTCCAATCGTACATGACCAATTTCGTCAAGAAC
Source organism: Chrysanthemum makinoi (assembly GCA_910596185.1). NCBI lineage: Eukaryota > Viridiplantae > Streptophyta > Magnoliopsida > Asterales > Asteraceae > Chrysanthemum > Chrysanthemum makinoi. The sequence goes on along the minus strand of OU343225.1, from coordinate 76,706,657 downwards.
TTTCTCCAAAATATAGTTTTCTCCATAAGCCATATTAAGCTGCGCATCCCAAGCACTTATTCCTTCCACACTGCAAGGCGTTCCAAACCTCATTAGCGGTGAATCATACACCGTTAAAGGTGCTTGTGTGAACACTACGACTCTTCCTTTCTTGGGTAGCTGAACCTTATTTTCACCAATTTCCTCCATATTACCCGTATCAATTCCCAATTCTTTCTTACTTTCTTCCAAGATACCTCCAATCTTTTCCAATGAACTTCCAGTATCCTTGAACATTTCATCCAAAGTACGAAGGTATTCCGAGATTCCACTCAAACTATCCATATTACTAGACAACTTGACAAAGCAAAACAAAACAAAACACGAATATTAACGTTAGAGTTAGTAAAAACAAGAACAAACTATAGAAACATAAACTAAACAATGTAAGACACTTAACAAAACTAAAAAAAACACAAGTTAAAACTCAAGATCTAAAATAATAAAAATCAACACAGAAACACCAACCGGATTCGGTTGGCTCACCAACCGAATCGGTTAGTTGAAAATAATTCAGACAGAAACTCGAACCGGATCCGGTTGCGGTTTGCAACCGATTGGTTTGATCAAAATATATATATATATATATATATATATATATATATATATATATATATATATATATATATATATATATATATATATATATATATATATATATATATTTAAATAAATAAACTGAATTTAATGCAATTAAGGAATCATTAAAATGTACTAAACTCTAGTTAATAAAGAAAACTCTTCATAAACCAACAATTTAATAACAAAATAAATATCATTAAACTAAAACTAAATAAAACTACCAATTAAAATCTATCATAAAAATAATTAAACTAATAACTGAAAAATATAATTATCTAATCATTAACCATAAAAACTATAATTAACTAAAACTTAATTAACCAATAAATAACAAATGTAAAGAAAATGAAAATAAATCTAGGAAATAATTAAACTACAAGACATAATCTGCAAATAGAATATAAAATTACCAGAATTATTCTAAGAATCATAAGACAAATAACTAAGAAGTCTAGAACAAATAAAATCGCAAATAAAAAATCAACACAGAAGGTCTAACCGGATTCGGTTGGATAACCAACCGAATCGGTTAGTTTGTAACCAAATATTATTTATTTATTTTTTTTAACAAAAATACTTCCAATACTATCAATTTTACAGAAAATCAAAGAAAATTAAAGAAAAATCCACGGCAGCGGCGCCAAAAACTTGATGTGCTACGATGGTGCAAGTTTTAAAAATTTATAAACACGATTTAACCGTATAACCTATTAACACATACGAGCAAGTATACTCGTCCGCAATAGCAAAGTTTGGTAAGTCGAGATCGTCCCAAGGGATTTTGTGTATGAAAGAGATTTGTTATAACAGATTCCGACAAGAAAGCTTGTCATGGCTTCCTCAAATAATTATGTTCTAGTGAAATTCAATAAGAAATATATATATACTTGTGTGTAGTCTATAATCAATCATAAATAGTATTCATGAAGGTTTGGTGTATACTCTTAATATGATGCACAAATCATAAGCAAATGATTCCTCAACCATGGTATGTGTTTGAAAAAATCATTCTAAGAACAAAAACATTTAGGTAATCCTTTCGGTCCTTATCCCAATGATTATCCTATAGAAATTCCATTTGTTTGCAACATGCTCTTATTAAAGTTGTTCTTACGAATCTTTCGACCCTTCGTGATGAAAATATTCCTAGTCTTGTTTTAATAAGCAAACATGGTGGTTGTCAATCACCATATCCCCATACTAGTTTGTCACTTCACTTTTTGGAATAAAACACAAGAGAAATCCTTTCGGTCCTTTTTCTTAAAACATGTTTTATCAACAAATCAAACCAAGACTAGTATTTTTCCAACAAACTCATTTAAACAAGATCATATGTACATTCAACAATTTTAAGAACACTAATATGATTAACTACATCCCAACACACAAGTATATCCCAAAACTACTCCATGATAATAATAATAACCAAACACAAATAGTAACAAAGTAATTCCAACAATTCAAGATAATAGAATTCCATAACAAAGTTCATAGAATACCTAAACTTTTGTGATTACAAGAATTAGAATTCGTGGATTGTAGCAACCACGCGCCTCCAATCACCTAGATTCATCGTATAACTCCAAACTACCAAAACTATGGACGAGAATTGTTCCCTCCTTGCTCCTGGACGTTTTTCAGTAACAACTAAGCTTTTTGGCTAAATAATATGGTTGGTATTAGTTTAGGTGTAAACTAATACAATTTTGGTTGTGTCACACCTAGTATACTAGGACTAGGTTCTTTATATAGCCAAATATGCTTGCTCTACTCTCAAAAAACGTTCCCAACAAGTAAATGTCAAGAAATGATCGGACTCCAATGATTATGGGAAGTTAAGGCAACAATAAATGCAACATTGTGTAACTGCAGTGTGAGAAACCGGATCGGTTTCTACTCCAACCGAATCGGTTGGATCTTGACCATTCGCCCAGCCGGATCCGGTTACGGGTTGTGACCGATCGGCTGGGTTTGTGCTGTTTTGACTTTTTGTTGACTTTTCTCCTATGCGCTTCATTCTTTGCTCTCGCTGATGATTTCCAAGGCAAAACTTGATCTTTCCTTGCCGTAGATACTTAGAAATCATTGCATTTCTTAATCATTGAATCCAAAAGCTTCCTAGCTCGACTTCCTTCCTCGAGAATCTTCCAAATGTGCATAAAAACTTCATTTCTTCGTTATTCGTGATACCTGGCTACATATACATACACAATACGTATCTTTTCACTTTTGCAACAGTTATGAGTAAATATAGCCGATTATTATGCACAAAACTAACAATAACGCTACTAAAAACATGTTCATTTTAGGCGTTATTAAACCTGTATATCACAACAACACACAAAACAAGATTGCACAAATGACAATATAAGCCCTCAGCTTATATCTTTCAACATTCCCCCTTAAGTTCGGGCTTAAAAAAGTCCTTAAGCTTTAACATGTCACAAAACTTTCTGTGCTCAATTACACTTAGCCCTTTTGTAAAAATGTCAGCAATATTATTCTCAGATTTGACTTTAACAGTTTTAATAATGCCTTTAGTGATCTTTTCCCTTATAAAGAACAAGTCAATCTCAAAATGTTTTGACTTCTCATCCAATACAGGATTTACAGCAATTTGCATTGCACTACAATTATCACAATACATCTCCACAGGTGTAACAACCTGCAATCTAAGATCCTTTCAAATCTTTAAGATCCACTGCCAAAACACGCAGTTTCTTGCTTTTCCAGGAAACAAGGTTGTTACCCAGATACACAGCAAAACCAGTCACAAATTTTCTAGTAATTTGCACTTTTCCCAATCAGAATCAACAAGTACTTTCATATTACAACTGCCACTTTTGCTAAAAGAAATCCCTTTACCTGGTGACTCTTTAAGATATCTTAGAACTCTAAAAGCAAGTTTCAAATGAGATTGCATTGGTCTATGCATAACCTGACTTAAGTAGTGAACTGCATAAGATAAATCACGTCTAGTCAATGTCAAGTAAATAAGTTTTCCAACAAGCTTTTGATCATTGTTAACACCAAGTAAAGGTTTACAAGCAAGCATACCAAATTCTGCAAGTAAAGCTTTTGATAATTGTTCACAGACTCTATTGGAGTCTTACTTGGTTTACAAGCAAGCATACCAAATTCTGCAAGTAACTCTAAACAATATTTTCTCTGAGTAAGACACAAACCGGTGTCATCCTCTAAAACCTCAATACCCAGAAAATACTTCAATTTTCCCAAATCTTTAATAAGAAATTTAGTTCTTAGAAAATCTTTAACTTTTTCAATCTCACCAACATTATTCCTAGTAATAGAAATGTCATCTACATATACTAGTAAAACAAGAAACACATCTTTATCAGTTTTTGTGAACAAAGAAAAATCACTTTTACTTTGAGAAAAACCACTTTCTTTTAACATAGAAACAAGTTTCTCATTCACTTCCTTCGTGCTTGTTTTAAACCATACAAAGATTTATTTAGTTTGCATACCCTAGTATCATTTTCATCAAAATATCCTTGAGGTAACTGCATATAAACATCTTCTTCAAGCTCACCATACAAAAAGGCATTGTTAATATCAAGTTAAAACAAAGGCCATCCATTTTGCACAACAAGACTAATTATGATCTGATGTGCTACGTGTGTACAAGTTTTAAATTTATAAAAGGTGAATTACCAATATTACCAATAACACATACGAGCAAGTATACTCGTCCGTTATAGCAAGATTATGAAGGTACATCGGGATCGTTCGCAGGGATTTGAGTGAATCTAAGCACAAGTTCGAATCAACAGAGTCTATCTAAAACATATAACAAAGCAAATAGATATAATGAAATTCAGATGATTAAAAACTACACTTGCTTAAACTAGTTTCATATCATAGATTAATGTGATTGCGTTAACCTCTTAACATGTTGGTTATGATAATTAGTTGGTGTACTAATCTATTGTTCTTACAAGTTAAACCTTCATCAAGATTTTAGTTCGTAAAAACAAGCATTACGTTTAACCAATCAATTCAAGATCAATTCAAGTTTCATAAGTCTACTTGCATAAACTTAAACACAAAAACATCCACTTGTTTCATCAAATTGCTTAAGAAATGGTCAATACAAAAGGTAACAGATTATAGACAAAAGGCAACAATTGATTCTCAACAACTAATCTTACGACCTTTTAGATGTTTCCAACCAATCCAATTTGATAATCAAAAAGTGTTTCTATTACAACCACACCTTAGTTCCTTTGTATAATCAAGAATAATGGGTAAAAACAATCATCCATAGACAAAATAATTATAACTAGTTGAATAACAATAAGTTCTTTCAACCTCTACAATTACTATCAACTAGTAAAACTTGATTAACAAATGTCACTATGAAACTTTAGCACAATTGGATCTTAGAATCAACTTGAAATTGAATTAAAACATGCTAACACAATCACTAACTAATCATATGATAATCAACATCATTTAAGCAAGTGTATAAAGAAACTAGCCACTCATAGCAAACATGAACATAAACTTAGAACTTTGAACATTAGAAAACATGATTAAAAGTCTTACAATGCTTGGAATAAGATTACAAATGGTGAAGTAATGATTCCCAAAGTATTGGGGTAGACTTCTTGGTGATTTGGCCTCCAAATGTCGAACTTCTGGAACTCCAAACTTTCCTGGACTTCTAAGGACGAATTTGAGAGCTTAAGAGCTTTTTTTGATGAGTAGAGAGATTTGTATTGAAGTGTGTGTCTCATATGCTCACAAATGACCTCTATTTATACTAGTTCCAAAGCCTAGGGTATTAATTGCTGAACTTGGCCTCCAAGGAGTAAGGAAGGGACTATAATACACCAAGAGAAGGACCTAGAATTGTTTGGATGCAAAGGGGAAACTTATTGATGAAGATTTGGCAGATACAACTCCTCCAACCGGATCAGTTACATGACCAACCGATCCGGCTGGTCTTCTACAAATGAGCCAACCGTTCCGGTTGCGGGAGGCGACCGAATGGTTGGTGATGGTGTCTTGCCATTATATGGTCAGTTTCCAACCGATCCGGTTGGATTTCCTGAGTTACAGAAACTTTGTCTTTACTTCTTTTTATCTTGTAGAACTTGGTTCTTCAATCACTATGGTCTTCAAAGGTACTTGAGATACTGAATTGTGCTTGACCTGCTTCACTAAAACGGGAATCTTCTACTTGTTGAACATTACTTTACTTTTCCTTCCGTTTCCCTACACTTGGTTATAAACACTAGACAAACATCTTTTGATGCGATTAAGCACTGAAATCACGCAAATATAACCAAATAACATATATAAAAGCACACATAACGCTACTAGAAACATGCACAATCTGAGCGTTATCAAATTCCCCCACACTTAAACTTTGCTTGCCCTCAAGCAAATCTAGGAAAAACATCCACTGGTACAAGATCGTGATTATGAAAAATGTGATGCAAATCAACCAAGTACAAATACGAGAGAAGATTCATCAATTATGCTTTATAAAGGTGAAACATCAAGATGTTTGACAATATCCAATGATTTTCTTGCATGATTAACATTTCAAAACACTTCACGAAAAAGGAACGAAATATAATTCACTCAATCACTCATTTTAGTGGAGTAACAAGATAAATCACACTCATTGCTCAGTCATGATTAGATTATTACCATAAGCTTGTACAAGAAACAAAACTCCACCGACGTGGCGTGAGCACCAAGTAAAAACATCTAAAGAGGACTTTTATTCGGGTTATAATGATATGGCTTCGGGTTAAGGGTCTGGATAAGGCATGGGAACATTAATGAAATTGGTGTTAAAATAAAAATAAAATCAAGTCTAATACCCGTGTCGCTAGCTACCAAACAATCCACGAACCAATAAATGATTATAGCTTCAATTTCTTCTTTTCAGCTCTCCACAGCTTTTTTCTTTGCTTTGCCCTGACAATTTTCTTCGAACATAGCACATTGGCTATTATATCCATACTTTCAACACCTTTTTTTTGAAAATGTCTCAATCAATCTCACAAGATGTGGTACTCATAATCATTTGAATAATCTTCACTTTCCAGGTGACTAGCAACCAACCGTTTAGACATTGATAAGGGTTAGGCTAAGGTTTAAAGTGTAAATTCTTTTTGTATTTTCTGGGTGAAGAAAAAATAAAAAGGATGGCTCAGAGGGTGTAACTAGGGTTATCTAGTGCTAAAAATGAGCACTACAAATGGGTCCATGTGGGTTGTTAACTAACCGATGTGGCTAGCTAATATATCATTGGATGTAAAATGGAAGGCCATTTGGGTTTTATTCCTAAGGTGCGTCTTTATCACACGAATTCACTTATACCGCACGAATGCGATCTCACTGCGGTCTGGTAATGATTTACAAGTACAAGTTCTAGAATAAATAAAATCACCGGCACACTCATAGCAAAACATCCAAGCATAAAAGATGTATGCTTTTTATAGAACAAGCTTCAAATCCTCACAATTTTAGTGGAAAGGGCTATAATATGTGCTAGCAAATGTCATCGATCCCAGAATGGATTGCAATAGTAATCGGAACGCATCTCGAAGTTTCAAATATTACCAGTTTTACCAGTGGTTTGATCCAGTTATTCTAATATATTATCCTAAAAGCGTGAAAATAACTAGATCACAAGGGCAAACAAAATTTTAAATTTAAGCATGAAAACTCTAATTTTTCCTATTCCCCCCCCCCCCCCCACACACTTAAGTTAGACATTGTCCTCAATGCGAAAACGAACTTCAAAGTATAGAAATAGGGAAAATAGAGATGAAACCAGATATGCCAATGAGTTTGTCAGCTTAATTTCTTTCTTTATTCCTAGCGTCCACTGGAGAAATCATTACCTGCACAAAATATTATAAACAAACAAAAGGTTTTATTAAAAGGTGGAACCCCCCCACACTTAAGTTCAACCAAAGGTTTAAACTTTGGGGAGTGACCACAGAAAATCAAATCTGAAACATACGGGTTGCCTCCCGAGAAGCGCTTGTTTTATTACCGAGTCATCGGCCTGACTCGAATCTTCCCGAATTCACTTGGCCACAGAAGCAGCCTTGAACATTTTGAAAAGTTTGGGGATGTACATGAATTCTTCACCAGTAGCTTCAATATCGTCCCAGACGAACTCAGCGGATGGTTTCCAAGGAACAATTTGTAGGATTCTTCCTGGAAAAGGTGCTATAAAGGTGATTGTTTCGAATTCATTTTCAGGGGAAACTGTTGCAACTGAAACTTCATTCATTTGCTCCTTGTCATAATATAACTTGATTCGGTGCCCATTAACAATGAAACTTCCACCCTGTTTGTCATAGAGTTCGACATACCCGGATGGATATCCATGTTTAACGATATATGGTCCAAACCATCTTGGTTGTACTTTAGGAGCTTTGAATTTGAATTTCATGTTGAAAAGCAGAACTTTATCTCCGACTTTGAATTCTTTTCGAACTCTTAGCTTTTTGTCGTGATAAGCTTTTGTTCTAGCTTTATATAGTTTGGAATTTTCATAAGCTCGGAGTCTTAATTCATCGAGTTCGTGCATCTGCAAGAATATCTTTTCTCCAGCTATTTTGAGATCGGTGTTACAGTTTCTGAGAGCCCAGTAAGCACGATGTTCAACTTCGAACGGAAAATGACAAGTCTTCCCATACAGGAGTCTGTAAGGAGTTATGCCAATTGGAGTTTTATAAGCCGTACGAAATGCCCACAGAGCATCGTCAAGTTTCTTTGCCCACACTGAAGGATTGTCCTTCACTGTTTTCTCGAGTATTCTTTTGAGAGCTCTGTTGGTATTTTCAACTTGCCCACTGGTTTGTGGATGATAGGCAGTCGCGAATCGGTGATGAACTTGATATGTGTCTAAATACACATATATTTTATATTATTTAAACCCACAAAAATGACCAAAAACACACAAATGACCATATAAATGTTACAAATATCATTGAAATGTGTTTTTATGTGATTCAGGTACAAAAAGATTGAAAATAAGTGAAAAGCATGCAAAGTTCACAAAATTGTCATTTTCAGTCCCTGGAGTTTCACAAATTAACAAAACTAGTCCCTGAAGGTTTAAAATGAATGAAAAGTTAACTTTAGTCCTTGGGATATCAAACATGTTCACAAATAATCCCTGGATAAAAGTTTTCACAAATTGGCAACTTTTACCCCTCAAGTTTCAAAATTGGCAAAATTAGTCCCTGGGTATTTAAAAAGTATAATTTATCAAATAATACCCTTGTACTATTCATAACTTACAATTTGGAACCTTTTGATAACTTTTGGGAAAATTACAATTTCACCCCCTCAACTTTGGAAAATTTAATAAAGGTCCCCGGGTGTTTTTAAATTGTAATAAATACAACAAAGGTCCTTTGGTTTATCTAACTTGGCATTATTAGTCCTTGTGATAACTTATGAAATATTACAGCTTTAGTCCTTCAAGTTTCAGCAGTTTACAAGTTTGGTCCTTGGTCTTAATAAAACTACAAACCAAACCGGATCCTTTATTTAACCATAGCCCATATCCGGCCAAATCCAACCCACCCATCCCTTTATAATAAAACGGGTCAATGCCCGGTCAAACACCACCCCTTCCCTCCTTTATACCTCTCTCACTGTTCATCTCCCTCACACACTGAAACCTGTCACTGCTCCCTCACTACCTCCAAAACCACCACCACCTTTCCACCTCATCACCACAGCTGGCTACACTACTCACCAGCTCATCCCCCCTCCTCTCATATACCCACTATGCATTTAATGCTTTCCCACCATCAAACACTTTACCTCACCTCAATCCCCTGTTTTTGCTAATAACCATCCAACTTTGCCTCTAAACTTATCCTACCTTGTCCCCTCCACCTCTATAACAAACCAAGAAGCATTAATTGCGCTCAAACTGCCCCAAGTTGCTTATTGGACTTTTGGCGCCAAAAGTACTTTAAATGGCTAGGATCATCTCTGCTTATCCAATGGACACAAAGTGAAGTGGGATTTGACCAGGAAGCTAGTGGGAACTCAGAATACTATAAAGAAGAAGATAAGGAAGAGAAGAAGATAACTTTGGACTAGCCATTGTTCACATAGTGTAATTTTAAAAATGCTTTCTTTAAATTACTTGTCATTTACAGTTTTAATGTTGTAATCTTTCTTAAAGTAGTGTAATGGAACATCATTTTCAGTTTAATTTCAAGTATCTTTCCAGTTTTATGTTTTGCTTAAATTCCTTTAAATTTAAGTCACTTTAATTTCTTGTTAAGTAGTTGTTTAAAGGACTCAATAAGCTCACATAAGCCCCTGACAAAGCTTTAAAGCTTTTAGAGACCTTAAAATAGGTTTAGACTTTAAAATTCAAAAAACACTAAAAATCAAGATAAACAATGAAAATCCAAAAATAATCATGTGATCTTGGTGAAACTGCATGGAGCAAGGTTAATTGTGGATTGCCTTTGGTTTAGAAGCTTTGTGGAAAGCCTTAGGATGTGTTCTGTGGCCATGGTTCTCAGTTTTAAGCAGGATATCACTTGTAAGCTCATTTTTTACCATTTTTGCATTTTACTATTTTAGTGCTTTAGATGCTTTAATTTTCATGTTTCTGTGTTCTTTTGATGTTTGTTTATGATATTAGAGCTTAATATTAGGTATTTATGTTTTGGATTTGATTGTGGTTTGAAATGGTATTTTGACTATATATGCTAGTTTTTGATAATCCTAAGTTTAGACTTGAGTGACTACTTGTTTATGCTTAAAAAGGTCTATTTTGACACAATATGATCTCTGGATTTGATGAAATAAACTTATGCAGTCTTTTGCTTTGAAAACTTCATTTTGAGCCATTTTAAAGGTTGTTTGGATTTGATAATGAAACTGTGTTTAAGGCTGTGTTTGTGGTTGCTCTTGTTTGATGTACTCTTCATATGGCCTAAGTAACTCAGTGAAATACTAACCAAAGGGTGAAGCATGGTAGAAAGTCAATTTGACACTTGACAATCTCATTATGAGCACTGTGAGGTTATTAGATCCTAGAATCTTGCATACGTGTTCAATTCTTGTGTATCTGTGTTTATTTCATGTTCTTATAGCTTAATATAACTTATTTAATCAGTAGTTTAAGTTTTAAATTCGTATTAGTCAACTTATGTGTTTTAAGTAAAAGTCAAATTTTTTAGTTTTCCTATTTTTGATTTGATTGTTTATTTTTCCTGTGTCTTTGTTATTTAAGTTCATAATCTGTGCTTTTAGGGTATTGTAGCTTTGTTGCTAATCTTGCTTATTGTACTTTTGTTAATTTTTATATTTCATGTTTAATAGCTTATTTTAGCTTGTTTTTGCCCTGTGCACAAGTCTAGCTGTCAAGTTCATAAGCTTGCAGAAGCTTTATGACTTAGCCCTAGCTTGTACATTTGGCTTCTTTGTGTACCCCTTGTGGCCTTTTTATTATGTTTATGCTTGTTTTTCACTTTGTAGCTTATTCAGTTAGCTTAATCAACAACTCCTTTTTTGTCCCATCTTACTCACTTCACTGAAGCAAACAGTGAAGTTGAGTTGTTTTCCTAAGCTCTCAAAAAGCTCCTCATTGAGCTTGAGCTTGTGATTTTTGGCCTTATGTGAGGCTAATCTATCACACTCAATGTTTCAGTGTTTGTTGAGCTCTCATGAGCTTATTTGATAAGTCCTATAGGAGTTTGTTGTTTGCCCACTCACAACAGTTCATTGAACTTACACCATTTCCAACAGCTCCTAAAAAGCTCCTTAATGATCTATAGCTTGTGTGTTTTGGCTTTTTGTAATGCTCATCCACCAAACTCTTAGATCCAGCACTTAATTTTCACCTAGCAGCTTATTTGCTAGGGATGCAAGTAGCTTGTAACTTGTCCCACTCCATCAGTGTATACTGAGCTTTCAGTATACACTGGCCTCCTTCATAAGCTCACAAAAAGCATATTCTTGGGACCCAGCTTGTGAAATTAGTTTCTTTTAAAATCTAACCAACCAGTTAATAAGGTCCAGTGCTTAAATTTCATGTTGCAGCTTGTTAATAAGGGCTGCAACAAGCTTTTTGTTTGTCCCATTTCTCAGTTTACATTGAGAAATCAGTGTAATCATACCAACTTCATAAGCTCCTCAAAAGCTCATCTGTGAACCCCACAGGTTGAGCTTTGGCTTTTTGGAAAGCCAACCAACCTGGCTTGCTACTCCCATACTTATTTGGTATTTTTGAGCTTATTCCCATAGCTTAATATACCTCTTAAAGTAGCAGCAGTCTGATGCACTAGCAGTACCTTGGGACTGGAAGTGCTTATTAGCTTATACCTAGCTTATGAGTGATTGTCAGTGTACCAGCTTGTGCAAACTTGTCCATATAACTTATAAACATATTATTTTTCTTTTACTTTTCAGTGTGGAGTTTTTACCAGGCTTATTCAAGCCTTCACTCCATCTAAGTTAAGCTTAAAAAGCTTAACTGTCTTAACCTTAAGCTCACACTACCACAGTCCATTTTCTTGTTTATATTGATCCATTGGACTTGTGTACATCTTATTTTATCTTTTGTTTCCTGTATAAAGCTTTTTCCTAGCTTATTTCAAGCTTAAACTCCACTGTGAAGCCAAAAGCTTAACTGTTGGACTCACAAGCTCACAATTTGCTTATTTCTTAGTTTGTAAAGTTTTGTTTTCATTAAACTTGTTCATATTCAGTACATTTTGAGTTTCAGAAAAAGAAAATTCCAAAAAAGAGCTTTTAAAGCTAAGTGATGGCTTCTCTTTAGAAGCTTAATTGCTTATTAGCTTATTTTTGTTAATAACATATAGTTTTTATATTTTTCCTAGCTTCTTTTATTTATTTTAGAATTATGTAAAAAGTTTCAGATTTTTCTTTATTCATTTATTATTTATAATAAATCAATAATAGTTTTTAGTAATTAATAATAGTAAATAATTCATAATAAATAGAATAATTGTGTAAAAAATACATTTTCAATTTTAAAATTCATTTTATAATATTTTAGATTTTTCAGATTCCTTATTTCATTTATTTAAGTTAATTTTAGATTTTCTTATTATTTAATTCATTATTAAATACATTTAATTCATTTTTAATTTATATTAATTAATTAAATAGTATAAAAATTTATTTTAATTTTCCAATAATTTTCTTATCTTTTTAGAATTTCAAAAATATGATTTTCACATTTGTGGGAGTTGTATTGGATTGAATTCAGTTTTTATTTTGTTACGTTTACGTAATTGTTACGTAAACGTATACGTTTTAGTTTTTTTTAGATTTTCTTAACTTTTATATAAATTTGTAAATTATAGTTAAATATTTTAATTTTATTTAATTTGCATTTAAGCCCCTAAGGCATGCAAATCCCTACTATAATTATAATCGTTTTGTTTTTATACGTTTACGTTTAATTTAAGTTAAACGTGCGTTTGTATATCTTTTACGTTTTTAGGTTTCTGATTGCACGTTTTTAACGACATAGCTGTGACAGAGCTATCACTATTCACATTCCTAGTGTTAGTCAATCAGATTCCTGTTTTTTTATATTCAATATCATTTCAGCACACACAGTCGTTGTATTCCAGTGTTCACACCTCGTTGGGACTTAACGACCCGGGGATACACTATACTCCTCTGGACTTAATTGCATTCTGTTCTGAGCTGTTTGACTTTTATGGTTGACCATTCACAAGTGGTTGACTAATATAAAGATGAATGGTTTGGATAGAACCAGAACTTCATATCTTTTCATGGTTTTCTCCATTTGTTGGTTACAGAAATGGGTTCCTCGATCGCTTATCAGGGCCTTGGGAATTCCATAATGAGCGAAAAGCTTTTTGAGGAAATTAACAATGACACGAGCATCGTTCGTAGGTAAAGCTTCAGCTTCTACCCATTTGGACACATAATCTATAGCAACAAGAATGTATTCGAATTTGTGAGATTTAGGAAAAGGTCCCATGAAATGAATTCCCCAAATATCGAATATTTCACACACTTGGATGCTTTTCAATGGCATTTCATCTCTTCGAGAAAGATTGGTCCTTCTTTGGCAAGTGTCACAATTTTGAACAAGTGTATGTGCTTCTTTGAATATTGTGGGCCAATAGAATCCAGCATCAAAAACTTTTTTAGCTGTGGTGGAAGGACCATAATGTCCCCCAGTTGGGCCATGATGACATTCGTCAAGAATCTTGCGGGTTTCGGAAAGATTGGTCCTTCTTTGGCAAGTGTCACAATTTTGAACAAGTGTATGTGCTTCTTTGAATATTGTTGGCCAATAGAATCCAGCATCAAAAACTTTTTTAGCTGTGGTGGAAGGACCATAATGTCCCCCAGTTGGGCCATGATGACATTCGTCAAGGATCTTGCGGGTTTCGAACCGAAACACATCTTCGATCATTCCGGGACACATTTGAAAAGATATGGCTCTTCCCAAAAATAGTATTTTAGTTCCGAAAATAATTTGCTTCTTTGAGCATGAGTTAAACCTTTTCTGAGAATTCCTCAAACGAGATAGTTTGTAAAGTCAGCAAACCAAGGATCGTTAGTTTCATCGATGGTCATAAAAGTTTCATCGGGGAAGTAATCATCGATTTCTTCTTCTTTTAACTCCTCAAGATCAGGGTTTTCAAGACGAGATAAGTGATCAGCAGCAAGATTTTCTGCTCCTTTCTTATCTTTGATTTCGATGTCAAATTCTTGGAGTAACAAAATCCATCGAATAAGACACGGTTTAGCATCTAGCTTAGTGAACATATATTTGAGTGCTGAATGATCGGTGAAAACGACTGTTTTTGAGAGCACAAGGTAGGATCGCAATTTGTCGAATGCGAAAACGACGGCCAGTAATTCCTTTTTGGTGACGGTATAATTTTGCTGGGCACTATTCAGTGTCTTGCTAGCAAAATGTATAAGCCAAAAGTGTTTTTTTTCACGTTGGCCTAAGACGACTCCAACAGAAAAATCGCTTGTGTCACACATAAGCTCGAAAGGTAGTGTCCAATTAGGTGAAACCATGATCGGAGCACTAGTTAGTTGAGATTTCAATGTTTCAAAAGCTTTTATGCAATCAGCATTGAAGTCAAAGATAGATTCTTTCTCAACAAGTTTTGTCATCGGATGAGATATTTTTGAAAAATCTTTGATAAATCGACGGTAAAAACCAGCATGTCCTAAAAAACTTCTAATGGCTTTGACGTTAGTTGGTGGTGGAAGTTTCGAGATTACATCGACTTTTGCTTTGTCTACTTCCATTCCTGCACTGGAAATCTTGTGGCCAAGCACAATTCCTTCGGTCATCATGAAGTGACATTTTTCCCAGTTAAGGACAAGATGTGCAGCTTCGCATCTTTCGAGCATTTTATCAAGATTAGAAAGAAAAGCTTCAAATGAGTCTCGAAGACTAAAGTCATCCATGAAAACTTCCATGGAAGTTTCTAGCATGTCTTGGAATATGGCGATCATACACCTTTGAAAATTCGCAGGTGCATTGCAAAGACCAAAAGGCATACGCCGATATTCGTAGGTTCCAAAAGGACAAGTGAAAGTGGTCTTTTCTTGATCGTTAGGATCGATATGAATTTGGAAATATCCTGAAAATCCGTCGAGGAAACAAAAGAATTTATTTCCTGCTAGTCTTTCAAGCATTTGATCCATGAACTGGAGTGGAAAGTGATCTTTTCTGGTGGCTTTGTTTAATTTTCGATAGTCAATACAAACGCCAGCCTGAGTTCTAGTAGGAACTAGTTCATTCCATTCATTAGTCACAACCGTCATTCCTCCTTTCTTGGGAACACAAGTGAAGGACTTACCCAAGGGCTATCCTTAATTGGGTAAATGATACCAGCATCGAGAAGTTTTATGATTTCCTTTTTAACAACTTCTTTCATGTTGGGTTGAGTCGACATTGACGTTCTACCACAGGTTTAATCCCTTCTTCAAAATTGATTTGTGTTTGCGAAATTAGGACTAATTCCTGGGATGTCGGATGTTTTCCAAGCAAAAGCTTGTTTGTGATTTTTGAGGACAGATATTAAACTTCCTTCTCACTGTCCTAGCAATGAAGATATGACTACTGGAAGAAGTGAGTTTTCCTCCAAGTAAGCATATTCAAGATGATCAGGGAGAGGTTTGAGTACGAGATCTGTGGGTGGTTCTTCGATAGAGGATTTAATTCGCATCTCGTCATTGAAAGTTATTTCTTCAAATTTTTCCTCCTCTTCCTCCATTTCTTCTTCTTCTGAGTTATCTCCTTCGAATTCTACTTTCATGAAATCATCAAACTCTTTGTCAAAGTTTGTTTCATTGATTTTTTCAGAAGTAGTCATGAATGGATCGGATTCATTAAGTAATGCGTCCAATTCTTTGTCAGTGACTTCATCAATAACATCGATGTTGAAACAAGTGTCATCACTGGAATGTGGGTAGCGCATCGCTTTATCAATTAGAAAAGTGATTCAATCTTCTCCAACTCCAAGGTTGAGTTCTTTTCCTTTCACTTTGATGATAGCATCAGCGGTATTTAGGAAAGGCCTTCCTAAGATGAGTGGAACTTTACTATCTTCTTCCATTTCCAAGATTACAAAGTCCATGGAAAAAATGAATTTACCGACTTGAACAAGAATATTCTCGGCAATACCCACAGGATATTGATAAGAATGATTTGCTAATCGAATGCTCATTTTTGTTGGTTTTAGGCTGTTGTTAACTTGGAATACAGCGAATAAGGCATCAAATTGATACTTGCGCCAAGATCGGCTAAAGCATCGCATTTAATATTATTCCCGAAAGTACATGGAATAAGAAAGCTCCCAGGATCTCCGAGCTATGGTGGGATTTTGTTTTGGACAATAGCTGAGCTTTCTTTGTTGAGGAAAGTAGCTGATATTTGCTCTAGCTTGCTTTTGTTATTAAGAAGTTCTTTCAAGAATTTCCCGTAATTGGGCATTCCGGCTAAGACATCAACGAGAGGAACATTGAGTCTAACCTATTTGATTATTTCAATGAACTTCTTATAACGCTCTTCCATTTTTTTCTTTCTTCATGTTGAGGATAAGGAATTTTTGGTGTATACGCCTTGACAGATAGGGTGGTTTTCTTTTTGGTGGTTTGAGTTGTGTTTGGTTCCTCGACTTCATCCTCACTATCATTGGTAATAGGAGTATTAGGATTTGGTGGTGGATCGTACGAGAGACCACTTCTTGAGAAGACAGCATTGATATGCTCATTTCTTGTCTGTGGTGGATGGTACGTCTTATCATTTGATGGTTTCGGGTTGGATTGGGTGTTACTTGGTAATGATCCAGATGGTTTAGAGGAATGTTGGTCAGAAAGTCTGCCAAACTTGTTTTCAAGATCTTGGATAGATGCTTGATGATTTTTCTGTCCTTGCTCAACTTTGGCTTTGAGATTGAAAAATTGATTTTTGATAAAATCATTTGCAGATTTTTTAGCAGCCACGAATTCTCTCATGGTTTTCTCGAATTTGGTTTCTTCCATCTTTTTGTCGGGGTTTTGTGGTGGTTGATTGTCAGTTCGTGGTTGAGAATCACGGTTGTCATCCCTTGGTCGGCGGTCTTGCCAATTTCCAGAATTTCTACCGTAATAGTTACTACGATATCCTCCTCCACGGTATCCTCCTTGGACATAATTCGCTTCTCCTTCGTTAGGTCTACCCATAGGCTTATCGTCGCACTCGTACGATGGATGATTTCCTCCACAATTGTTGCATCCGTCTCGCATTTCCTTCATTTCATCCTTGATATCTTTGTATTGCGAGTCGATTTTTGAGGGTAAGGCTTCCATCTTCTCCATAAGTTTTGAGGTATCGGTGTTTTCGACAAAAGTAACAGTTTTTCGGAGAGGTTTAGTTTTGAAATCTTTGGACCAATCGAGTTTGAGAAGTACTCGATCTTCAAGCAATTGGTGTGCATCATTGGGAGTCTTATAGAGAAAAATTCCTCCAGCATCAAGGATGCCTTGAGAGATTTCATCTAGTCCATGGTAAAAGATTTGGATAATGGTCCCTTTGGATAGTCCATGTCCATGACAACTACGAAGTAAATCTTTCATTCGAAGCCAAGCTTCGACAAGTGATTCGTTTGGATTTTGTGTAAAAGCATGAATTTCTCCCATTAATCGATCAAACATGGCGGTGGAAAGAATCTACACAAAGCTTGCCTCATCTCCTCCCAAGTATTGATAATTCCTAGGTTAATTCATTGTACCATACTTTAGCATCTCCGGCAAGTGATGATGGAAAAAGCTTGAGTTTGATGGCATTGACATCGGTGTCGCCATAACGGAACATGCCGCAATTTCAATGAATTCGCAATGCTTATGCGGATCGGCCCGCGCACGGCCATCGAATTGACGGTCTTTGATCATAGAAAGGTGATGACCCTTCACGGTGAAGTTGTCACCAAGGTTAATAGCAACAATAGCACTTCCGGGGGTTGGTGCTACGGCTCGGTTGGTTCCCCACATGGGTTTATCGTCCACCATGGGGAAAGGTAAATTGGTGAAAGGGTTGTAAACAACTTTGGCTTCTACGAGGTTATCAAATGGTGGGTTTGGTACTCTTGGTATACGATTTTCCAATGGTGTGAAAAGTGTTCTTCTTTTTCTTCGAATCAAACGTTCGGGGTTGGTAAGAGGTGTAATTGGTTCTATTCTTGCTGCACGAGTGTTCATACAATGCCCTAGAGAATCCAGGCAATATCTAAACACACGGACAAACAACGAAAACAGTTTTCCTGAGACAGATGGGGTAACCGGATCGGTTGTGGGTTGCGACCGATTGGTTAGATCAGTTTGGTGTGGTTAAAAACATAACCGGTTCGGTTGAATGGCAACCGGATCCGGTTGAAGTTTCTGAGAGAAAAATTTGGGGTGAATCGACTGATGGAGATTCAAAAACTTGCTGAAACACAATCAAATCCCCGACAGCGGCGCCAAAAACTTGATGTGCTACGTGTGTACAAGTTTTAAATTTATAAAAGGTGAATTACCAATATTACCAATAACACATACGAGCAAGTATACTCGTCCGTTATAGCAAGTTTATGAAGGTAAGTCGATCGTTCAGGGATTTGAGTGAATCTAAGCACAAGGTTGAATCAACAGAGTCTATCCAAAACATATAACAAAGCAAATAGATATAATGAAATTCAGATGATTAAAAACTACACTTGCTTAAACTAGTTTCATATCATAGATTAATGTGATTGCGTTAACTTCTTAACATGTTGGTTATGATAATTAGTTGGTGTACTAATCTATTGTTCTTACAAGTTAAACCTTCGTCAAGATTTTAGTTCATAAAAACAAGCATTACGTTTAACCAATCAATTCAAGATCAATTCAAGTTTCATAAGTCTACTTGCATAAACTTAAACACAAAAACATCCACTTGTTTCATCAAATTGCTTACGAAATGGTCAA
Organism: Chrysanthemum makinoi; assembly: GCA_910596185.1. Classification (NCBI taxonomy): domain Eukaryota; kingdom Viridiplantae; phylum Streptophyta; class Magnoliopsida; order Asterales; family Asteraceae; genus Chrysanthemum; species Chrysanthemum makinoi. The sequence continues at coordinate 76,687,538 of OU343225.1, read as the reverse complement.
TACAAAAGGTAACCGATCATAGACAAAAGGCTATAATTGATTCTCAACAACTAATCTTACGACCTTTTAGATGTTTCCAACCAATTCAATTTGATAATCAAAAAGTGTTTCTATTACAACCACACCTTAGTTCCTTTGTATAATCAAGAATAATGGGTAAAAACAATCATCCATAGACAAAATGATTATAACTAGTTGAATAACAATAAGTTTTTTCGACCTCTACAATTACTATCAACTAGTCAAACTTGATTAACAAATGTCACTATGAAACTTTAGCACAATTGGATCTTAGAATCAACTTGAAATTGAATTAAAACATGTTAACACAATCACTAACTAATCATATGATAATCAACATCATTTAAGCAAGTGTATAAAGAAACTAGCCACTCATAGCAAACATGAACATAAACTCAGAACTTTGAACAGTAGAAAACATGATTAAAAGTCTTACAATACTTGGAATAAGATTACAAATTGTGAAGTAATGATTCCCAAAGTATTGTGGTAGACTTCTTGGTGATTTGGCCTCCAAATGTGGAACTTCTGGAACTCCAAACTTTCCTGGACTTCTAAGGACGAATTTGAGAGCTTAACAGCTTTGTTTGATGAGTAGAGAGATTTGTATTGATGTGTGTGTCTCATATGCTCACAAATGACCTCTATTTATACTAGTTCCAAATCCTAGGGTATTAATTGCTGAACTTGGCCTCCAAGGAGTAAGGAAGGGACTAGAATACACCAAGAGAAGGACCTAGAATCGTTTGGATGCAAAGGGGAAACTTAGTGATGAAGATTTGGCAGATACAACTCCTCCAACTAGATCGGTTACATGACCAACCGATCCGGCTGGTCTTCTACAAATGAGCCAACCGTTCCGGTTGCGGGAGGCGACCGAACGGTTGGTGATGGTATCTTGGCATTATATAGTCAGTTTCCAACCGATCCGGTTGGATTTCCTGAGTTATGGAAACTTGGTCTTTACTTCTTTTTATCTTGTAGAACTTGGTTCTTCAATCACTATGGTCTTCAAAGGTACTTGAGATACTGAATTGTGCTTGACCTGCTTCACTGAAACGGGAATCTTCTATTTGTTGAACATTACTTTACTTTTCCTTCCGTTTCCCTACACTTGGTTATAAACACTAGACAAACATCTTTTGATGCGATTAAGCACTGAAATCACGCAAATATAACCAAATAACATATATAAAAGCACACATAACGCTACTAGAAACATGCAAAATCTGAGCGTTATCATGATCCTAACAGTAACAATTTTAATTACTGGTGAAAAAGCTTCTTCATAATCAATTCCCTCTTTTTGACTAAAGCCTTTGGAAACAAGCCTAGCTTTATACCTTTCAACACTTCCATCAGACTTATACTTAATTTTCCAAACCCACTTACAACCAATTGCTCTTCTCCTAATAGGGAGTTCAACAATTACCCAAGTGTTATTTCTGTTAAGAGCTTCTATTTCAAGATTCATGACATCAATCCATTTGTTATCTTTTATAGCTTCATAATATGTTTTAGGTTCAATGACTTTGTTGAGACTAGTAGAAAACACATAAATTTCTTTACTCAACTTGCTATAGTTAACAGATTTATCAATACCATATTTTACTTTTCCATCTCAAACATAATCACTCAATTTAACAGGAATATTTGACTTTCAATTAGACTTTCTGGTGTAAGTTCTGATATTAGCTTGTCTGTCTAGAGTTATCACTGGTGTTATAACAGTATCATGAAACATATCATTAAACTCTCGATCGTAATCATCATCACCCTCAGATATTTTATCATTATCTTCAAGTGTAGAATTCTCCAAGTTTTCACTAGTTTCTTCAACTGTGACATCAGGATGCTCCACCTCATCCTTTTTGATGTCATCAGCAGTACCTCCTAGTGAAGACTGGCCTATTCCCTCACTTAATTCAGATTTTTTTACCATACTCCTTCTATCTCTTATCATCATAGGGATCATCTGAGGTCCCTAGGCCAGAATTAAAAAAGTTTTGATTATTTGTATTTTGAAAATAAAATTCATAATCCTTGTTTTCAGATGTGTGTTTACAAGGAAAAATAGTTTCATAAAATCTCACATCTCTTGAATAAAAAACCTTTTTTGTTTATAAACTGAACAACTTGTATCCTTTTTTGTCTAAAGAATAACCAATAAAAACACATTTTTCTGGCCTAGAAGACAACTTATCAGAATTATTTAAAACAGTTGAAAAACATAGACACCCAAAAACTTTTAACAGGGAGAGATTTGGTTCACATTTATATATCAATTCATATGGTGTTTTTCCAGACAGCACAGAGCTAGGTGTCATGTTAATTAAGTAAACAGCAGTTAGAACACACTCAAACCACATGTTCAAAGGAATCCCCCCTGAAACATGAGGGCTCTAGCTACATTTAATAAGTGTCTGTGTTTTCTTTCTGCTAAACCATTTTGTTGAGGGGTATAAGAACATGAAGTTTGTTAATGAATCCCTTTATCGTTACAAAATTTATCCATATTCTTATTAACAAACTAAGTTCCATTGTCACTTCTAAACACTTTTACTGTTCTATCAAACTGATTTTCAATCAAATTATAAAAAGTAACAATGTGTGAAAACACTTCAATTTTCCCCTTTAACAAGAACACCCAAACAGCTCTTGAAAAATCATCAACAACAGTCAGAAAATACTTATGCCTTCTCTTCTTTGCACTTTGTATGGACCCCAAACATCTAAATGAACAATCTTTCCAACTTCAGTGGTTTGATGTTCACTAAGAGGAAAGGGTTCTCTAGTTTGCTTAGCCTTGTGACACACATCACAAGGATCATTTTTTGATTCATTATCAATATTAAGTTTGTGTTTAAGAATATTCAGAACTTGATCAGAAGGATGACCAAGTCTGTTATGCCATATACATTTCGATAAACAACAAGCTTGAATAATATGACTGATTAACTTTTTACCTATATTAAGAAAATACAGTCCGTTATTTTGATTACCAGTCCCCATCTGGGTCCTTAGAACAGAATCCTGAAGAATACAAACATCTTCATCAAAAATTACTCTGCACTTATTATCTTTATTAAGCATGTGTACTGACAACAACCTAACTTGATATCCAGGTACAACCAAGACATCAGTTATGATTTGTTTATCTGTTAATTTCAAGCTACCAATGTGGGTAACTTGAGCTTTAGTACCATTAGGATGACCAACTGTCATATTTAGGTTGGATACATCAATTACATTAAACATGTTTAACACAGTGTATGTCATATGTTGACTTGCACCAGAATCAATAATCCAACCAATGTACAAATTATAAGTGTTTATGTTGGTATTATGATTAAAGAACCTAGAATGACTAAAACTTATAACACAATTTATACCTGCAATGTTTGCAGGCATACTGCTGCATCCAGATTTATCACTGACCAAAGCCATAAGCCTCTTATATTGATCATCTGTGAATGAATTAGATGAACCAGCAGGTCTATCCTTTTGCCCTAAAACAATATTACTACTAGCATTGTTTTGATTAGTACTATTTTTCTTTCGAAAACCAGAAGGATATCCAACTAATTCAAAACACCAATCAGCAGTATGTCCATTCATTTTGTGTGAAGACAATTTGTCTATTTAGTTTCTGAATTATTATTATTATTATTATTATTATTATTATTATTATTATTATTATTATTATTATTATTATTATTATTATTATTATTATTATTATTATTATTATTATTATTTTAACATCACTTTATTATTATTATTATTATTATTATTATTATTATTATTATTATTATTATTATTATTATTATTATTATTATTATTATTATTATTTATTATAACATCACTTTATTAGAAAAACATAGGATTTACAAGAAATTAGTAGGGAGCCGAGATACTAACTGGGCCCCCACTCCTCTAGCTATAGCGAAACTAATCCTACTAAAAATATGAGCAGCAGCACGTGCTCCAATGTCTTGAGTCACCGAGAATCTTAGGATACGCTTTAGTAAGGTCACCGCATTCTTCTCCAGTTCCCCAAAAGAAGAGAATGAAAATGGGAGAAACCCATATCCAATATCTGCGCATTTAGCCTCGTGATTTCGATTTAGTTTACGCGCGCTTCAATCACCGCACGACCGGGCACAAAATCAACCATACTAGTTTGCTTCAAGGGCGATGAACCTGTCAGATCAACGCATACATCAAGCCCACCATCCCACGAGTAAAGTAAAATATCAGTTGGACGTAAGGGTATGTCCCTTTCCCCACTAAGTCCAATATCAACCTCCTTACGAACCGAAACCCCTGACCGAGAACATATGTCAACAAGAACATCACGCACCAAGTTATGCCGATGTTTAATACCGATAATACCCACACACGATACAACATGGTCCCCATAAATATCCCCAGTGAAGACCCTGGAACAAGCTGAGCACGGCATCTGAACAGAAAATAAGGGAACACCAAGCCGATAACACAAAACACAACATACATCGGTAAGTCCTAGCATTCATAGTCTGTCCCAACCCAGATATCGGAAACACCCTAAGCCAATCTGAGGTGTAGCCCTCCTTTTGCGTACTCCATAATGCCATATGTCTAGTAGATAGGCGAAATGTAGATTCGACCGTTTGGGTAACACGTGTGAAATGTATATCTGCCAATTTCTTCATGAGTTTGGGGGCAGCGATCTCACTTGGGTTACTCAAAACGTCAATCTCCATTTTCGCATTAAAAGAACACAAGGCATCATTAAAGGAAGGCCCAGAAGTCACAATACCAGAATGTCGAAGGAGCTTAGTCTGTAAGCTAGCGGATTGAATTCTAGAAGCAAGGAATGCATAGTTCAAGACATCACCTGCAGAATATACACCAAGTAAGTCCCCCAAAAGAAAAGGGTATGGCAAGTGTCCACCGCCAATCACCAAAACCAGGTCAAGAAGCAGTGACAATACGCTCCAAAGAAGAACGAAGAGCCGCATCAAAAGAAACCTGAGCACACTCAAAGACCCAAGGAGAACATGTGCGCATAGAAAAATATAACTTGGAAATACCAGCACATGTACAAAGTAGCAACAACTCACACTGAGGATCATTAAGCTTAGCAACAACACCCATAAGCTCAATGGTTTTAGCAACCCTTTTCATAACAAGCTCACTACTAAACTGAAAGTCCACACTAGCAGGCCCACCCAGTAATTTAACACCATGCAAAGGTCGAGAAATATTAGGTGGGAAAACACCCACAATCATGCTTCTAGGGTCTTCCTTTGGCCAGAAAACCTCAGTTTTATCAACATTAAGGTGCAAACCGTAACGAGGCCCATCCATCATGATAAGCTCTAAAACCTTTCCCACAACCAAAGTATCTCCAATAATAGTACCATCATCTTGATACCAAGCTTAAAGAGAAATGCTAAAAGAGTCTCTAATCTTACATACCAAAGGATGTAAAACTAAAAAAAAAAGCAAAGGTCTAAGTAGATCACCTTGTTGCACACCTTGGTGGGACCATAAAGTATGCTCCCCATAATATAATCTAGCTGGGTTAGAGTAACAAAATTCCACCCATCGTGAAATAGCAGGGCAACAAAGGCGAACCTCATGTAGCATAACCTCACGATCAACCAAATTGAAGGCATTTTTGAAATCCACCAACAACATCGTAAGACCCACGTCATCCCCACGGTCTTCAATCATCCGATTCACAGCATGAAGAATAGCCTCTCCTCCTCCAGATACCCCAACACCAAATCAGATCATTTAAATAACCATCCAAAGAATGGCCAACCATAGTAGCACTAACCTTAGAAACTAAACGCCTCCAAACGGTTCCCACAGCAAAATGACGGATACCACCCCCAGGCTTGACCAACGGTGTGAGAGGAGCACTAGCAATAAACTCACCCAAAGATCTGGGGCATTTACTATCTAGGAAAAGATTCACCACTTGGGTGATAGAAGAAACTAACTCATCAGAAATAGCCACAGCAGCACCACTTAAACAATCCAAAAGGTGTTGGGCACGTAACCTATCCCGACCACAAGACGTACCACGAGAGAAACTCTTAATCATATCAAGAACCACAGCAGGAGATGCAACGAGGTGATGATGATCAATAGGTATATGCGGCAACGTGGGAGCAGGTTTGAAAGGGTGCTTAGCCTTTAAATCTTCTAGAGTAGCATCATTATAAGGAGCAACACCAGAAGAAGAAAGAACTCTAACAGCCGCAGTATTATTATTATTATTATTATTTTATTATTATTATTATATTATTATTATTATTATTATTATTATTATTATTATTATTATTATTTTAGAAACAAAACCAGTGGATTACAAGAAATTAGTGGGGAGCCTCGAAACAATCTGGGCTCCCACACCTTTAGCAATAGCAAAACTAATCCTACTGAAGATATGAGCAGCCGCGCGCGCTCCAATTATTATTGAAAGCAGTGTTCTTATTGGCAGACCGATTAGAGTTTCTAGGATTAGTCCTAGAAACAAAAGCAGTGTTATCAGGTTTAGAAGTACTGTGAGTAGAAGTACTTCTGTGAGACTCATCCCTGGACAAGGTGGCAAAGGCCCCTTTCACATCAAGAATAGGGTTAGTGGTGAGAATTATAAACCTGATATGAGCATAAACCTCATCTAACCCCATGAGAAATTGCATAAGTTTGATGAGATTATTATGATCTTTTAAATCAGCTGAACTACCACAAGTACACTCTGGAAGGCTGACTAAGGAGTCATATTGCCTCCACAGAGCATTGAATTTATGATAATATTCAGAGAGAGTTATTCCAGATTGAGAGAATGAATGAATTTTATAATGCATATTAAAGATTATGGAACCATCTTGTTTATCATATGTCTCTTTTAATTCATCCCAAACATCCTTAGCATTTTTTGAGAAAATCTGACCCATAAACACATCTTGTGAAACACATCCAAGAATCCAAGAAAGAACCACAGAATTACACCTATCCCATTTTTCTTGCAAAAAACCATCCTGATCAGGTCTTGTTATCTTTCCATTTATAAAACCAAGTTTGTTTTTAGTATGGATTGCTATAGTAATAGCAGCAGACCATACCTTATAATTCTCAGGTCTTTCTAGTTTAAAACATATTAAAGGTATACCATTAATATCATTACTGTGCAAAAACAATTGGTCAAATTGATCAAGATGATCAGCATCATTACAGCCATATGCCTTTTCCTTATTCTTATCTTCAATAGTCATATGGAAGACTCAAAGGAAAACAAGAAAACAAAAAACAATAGATACACCTTATACACCTTATATCACCTTCAGTCACAAACAATCCACCAATATCCAATCAACCACCAACACAAACAATCCCTTAACCTACACTTCGTCTCATGCAATTTTTAGAAAACCTAAGAAAAAAACCTAAAAGAAGGCGTAAGTGGTGTTACAATGCATGCAATTTCCAGCCATAATTGATCAAGAAGATCAATCAAAGCAACCAATAAGCAGCGGAAACCAGAATCAAAATACCTGAAACAAACAAAACAAAAACAAAATTAGAAAACAACAACTGTGCATATAAACACCAAATACCAAGAAAATAAAAAATACCAATTGAATTAAACAAATATTAACTCTAATCCTGAATTAGGGTTTGATACAGAAAACCCTAATCTTGACGACACACCAACAAAATCAAGATCTATGAAATCTTGATTATACACAATTGACTAACACTTGTTAATCACCAACAAGAACACCTGAACAAGAACCCCCAATTTTTAGAAAACCCTAAAAATTGATAACTATCAATTGACCATCAATTGATACCCAAAACACTTAATTCAATAGCCAATTAGTCGAATAACACTTAGATCTAGCAAGATCTGATCAAGAATTAAAAAAAAAACCTAATTTAACGAAACCCTAATTTTTAGGGAAAACGGATTTTGTTCAAAGCACTTTGTATCAATGTCATCCTGTCTCTGATACCATGTTAAATTTATACAAAGTGATGATCAATCACAACAAAAACAGTTTATACCAAAATCAAAACTATGAGTATCAACCCAACCAACCTCCCCTTATGGTTGATACTTCATAAGTGTTTTTTACAATACAAGAAATTAAAGAAACTGAATACAAGATATCAACTAACTGCTATGAAACAACTGGGTGAGAAATACACACAGAGAAACCTTAAAACTAACTCTAATAATGAGAGATGAATGGCTTATATAGCCTTGACTTCAAGTCTTGACCGGAGAATAAACTTGGTACAGAAGCACCCTTTATCTCTAATAAGTCTGCATTTTAGCCTCTTCAACTTTGGTCCACTTACTATCTTCAACCTGTATATCACAACAACACACAAAACAAGATTGCACAAATGACAATATAAGCCCTCAGCTTATATCTTTCAACAGTTGCAAAATAACGAATCGGTGACTAATTGTATTGGCATTTTTGGTAAGTTTTCTATATTTACGACGAGGTTTGGTATTCTCGGCAAAATTTTCCTTGAGTAACATCTTGTAAAAGATATAAACAGTGACTATAAAATGATTAAAACTAATTTACAATGAGTTTAGGGTATTTCCGACAAGTTTGACCATCATAAACCACCGTTGACCACGTTTGACCGATTTGTTGAACGATTTACACAAATCAGAAAGGTCGGTGGCCCAGTAGCACCTAATCGGTGATTAATCGGCCTTGTAGACCTTTTTTTTGCAACACTCATTTAATCTCACATTACTACTTTGTTTTTGCAAATCATACTATATAGGATGCGTTTAAACTTTTATATGTGTTACATTCGAACTCTTATTTGATATGTACATATTATGAAGTTCATGATTGTTCATTTTTGTGCTAAAAATTAATTGGTGTTGGAGAAGCATCGGAGGACTTGTAACTTTTGTATAACTTTTGTATATTTATCCGTATTTTTAGTGTAAAAATGATACATATGCTAAATATGGGTCACAAAAACTATACTAGCATAGTTAACAATATAATTAAGGGGGTTTTTGGCTAAGCTTATATGATGGGCTTACGAGTTTATTAGCTTATATGTGTCATATAAGCTCAAACTAATTGTTTAGTTAAGCTTATATAAGTGGGCTTATGAGCTTATATAAGAGGTTTTTGATAAGCCACAAAAGTGTGGCTTTTTTAGTGCGGTTAGGCTTATATAACAAAATGACTTTTATAATCTCATTTAATAACTACACCATTTAATGTTCATGTACTTTTTTGTTATTTTAGCCTATTAGTTATGGTAAGCTAAGCTAAACACTTAGCAAGAGCTTATTAGCTCATGATATATAAGCCATAAAGTGCTTATATAACATAAGCCTAAGCTCAACTAATAAGCTTAGCCAAACAGGGCCTAAGCTGAATAAATGATACAAGTTAGGCGTTTCTTTACCTCTGAGAAGTCGACTCGGAACCATGAACTCCATTGTGTAGTGTTTCTCTTTTTTAAAAGATAAAATTTATAGAGTTTGAAGCTTTTACAAATGTATAGGAAAAAGTACATGCGTATACGTAATAAATGTTAAATGTAGAGTGCACGTCAAAGGAAATCAAACATCATGCATTCAATATATCAACTACCCCATCTTCTCTATATCAATAACTACTGCTATCTTCAAAAAAACACACATAACATACACCATCCTCCTCTCAAGATAAGTCACACACAACCACCTGCATGAATATTTTAGCATCAAGTGTTGGTCACACAACAAGTAGTGCCTCCCCAAAGAGTACTTAAACATAAGGTGTGGCGAAACTCACATCGCATATGCTCAAACCCATTTTTATTCGTGCCTTTACTTTATGATGTACAAGCAACAAACCTTTATATCATTATTAAAATAGGTGTTTTCGGAATTATAACAAGTAAAAATTTTGATTCCTTATTATTTTATCTCAAATTACTGCTTTGTTTTCGTAAATCAAACTAGCTAGGAAGTTTTATATTTGTTGTATTCGAAGTCTTATTTGAAATGTACGTTATGAAGTTCATGCATGTTCCTTATTGTTGAAATAAGTGTTGCAAGTAATTTCTTTTTCTAAATTTATTTATTTAACTATTATCTAGATTTTTAGTTGTCTTATAAAATTTTAGAAAATTTTTTGTCTCGTTTAGCTCTTTTTTAATAAATATTTTAGTTGTTTTCTACGATATGCAAACTCTAATACTGTATGTATTTGCATAATTTTAGTTGATAGTGAAATATTAGAAATACTTAGGGTGCGTTTAGTTGGAGAAAAAATTTCCTTGTTTTCTATCTCTAGTTTTGTAAAAATTGGGATGAGAAATTTATCTCCACAAAACACTTGAAAATATAGAAAATGCGTTTAGTTGATATTTGTATTTTCTATTTTGAAGAGGGGAGGGAGGGTTGGGGGTTACAAAGGAAAACAAAGAAAACAACTAAAATTTGTTTTCTAATTTTCCTTGTTAGATTAGGAATAGGGGATTTTGTGTTTTGCAAAACATTTTGTTGGAAAATGATAATTTGAAAACGATCTCTATTTTCCTTGTTTTCCACAAAACATAGGGTGTTTTCCCCCAACTAAACGCACCCTTATGTTTTAGGATTATTGTTATATCCCACTAAAAACAAAAATAGATAGATTATTCTAGGGCAAATATAAAAAAAAAGTACTATACTTGCCACCCTTTCCTCTTCAGGGTAGCGAACAAAATTTTTTGCTTCTGCAGGTAATATACTTTCAAATTCATCCTCTTTAGGGTATTTTCATGAACAGTTGGACAATTTTGCCCCTATTACCCAGAAGAGGAAATGGAAAGTATGATACTTTTTTTTATCATTTGCCCTAGTTTTTTATTATGTTAAATTTTGGATATATATTAAGATAAATTATTTAATGATTTATAATTGTGTTAAATCTATGATAAAAATGTTTTGTTTTAAGTTTACACTATTTACTTATTAAGATAATTTAGTTCCACCAGCCACTTCCATTTGCAAAGGACATGAGTTTAAATAAGTATATGCGTGCATGGCACGTGTGGGGTTCAAATAAGCAGTTTTAACCCTTACCATTTAGGCGGGAAAAGCCGTTACATCCATTTCATCATTTCATTTGTATATAACACAATTCATTTCACATTTGTAAGCGGTTTTGATTTTGTAATTCTCTCTTGTAATAAACTTCTACAAGTCAGTAAGCCATAACAAATCCCATTAACTAATTCTTGAGCTCAATTCTTATTTGAATCTCGTTGATTCCTGTAAGAGTGTATCAACTGGTATCAAAGCAGTCAATTTCGGCATCTTAACCCATAAACCTATTGAGTTTGATCGTCGCCGATCAAATTCTGGCCAAAATACATTCGTTTCCCTATCACAAATACGTTACCCTTGTTAATTCTTATTCCGTTTTCTTAGCCAAAACACGTTTTCCGTACGGCTAGTACATTATTTATTATTTAAAAAAAAGTATCATACTTTCCATTTCCTCTTCTGGGTAATAGGGGCAAAATTGTCCAACTGTTCATGAAAATACCCTAAAGAGGATGAATTTGAAAGTATATTACCCGCAGAAGCAAAAAATTTTGTTCGCTACCCTGAAGAGGAAAGGGTGGCAAGTATAGTACTTTTTTTTTTATATTTGCCCATTATTCTAACCATATAGTGTTTGGGGGATTTTCCATTTTTAGTTTTCACTTGTGCATGTTATCGTAAAAACCACTTCTCTTTGCTTACTCACAACCACTATTTACAGGCAAGCACAACTTTGGCTGCTCACATCAAACCGACATATGAGCCAACTGATGAAGAGGAAATCTTGCAACAAAGGTATATATAAAACTTATTGGGTTAGTAGAAACTAATTCAAGATGTGGGTGTTGTTTTGTGTTATTTGAATTCAATATTGTTCAAGAAGATTTTGTGAATTTGTAAGTTTAGATTATTTTTTAGCGGGTTCAGATTTGGTGCTTTTTTTTTTTTTTTTTGTTAAGGATGAAGATGGTTTGAATATGAAGAGTAAAAATAATCAAATGCCCTTATGTGAAACTCTTATAGAGCAATTATGTTAATTAAATTACGCCATGTCATTTGATCGTCTAATGATGCATGATAGGGTTAATTAACGATTTCTATATTTAATAAGAAAATTAAAAGTTGAATGTTTACAATAGTAGAAAGTGACAAGCTAAATGTTTTTCTAGACCATTAGCCATAAAACTTTTATAATATTGTTTAATTTGTGAACAAAATTTGACACATTTATTTTTCTCTAGGTTGGTCCGCAAAATTCAAACGCAGATTCGTCGTGAGGTCAATTTCTGACAAGCTGCATGGAGATGAAGAACGTCACCCAGAAGTACGCAGAGCAGGTGTCGCAAGGGTAAGTAACAATATCTCTAATCACAAGCAAATGTCGGTTTAATCTGTTTCTAATTTTGATACTCATAAACTTATTATAATCTGTTTTGTTGTTTCATTTGATTCGTTTCCTACATCTCTATGAAAATCAACTTAACCCGACGTAGACAAACTTATAATCAGTATGTTGCAAAGATTTCTCGATATGGATGAATTATTTAGTTAAATTTAGCCAACTTTCAATCCTCGCATTCCCTAATGTGTGACTTTAGAGCATTTGCAATGTATACCAAGATGTTGATCCTCTTCTAACACAAGCTATTTGTGAAGCGGTTTCTTTTTCTATAACCTTTTTTCTTGTAAACTATATTTTCATTTTTGATTGAACTAATATCAACATCATTTTTTTGTTGTGCATTATGGTGTGAGAATAATCGAGCTTGTTTCAAATCTTGAAAACTGTATTGCTGAGTTCATTCCCGATAACAAAAAAGTCTTTAGAAGTAAGTATATTATGACTACTTATAGGTATCTAAGTGTAATTGATGTTTATTGGCTTTAACTATGCTTTTGCTACTCATTTCCATTTTATGTTATAGCCTTTAAGTATTTTTGTGTTATTCATTTTTTTCATGAGTAACAAAAACATAGTTAAAGCCACTAAACATATATAATTACACTTAGATACCTACAATTAGTCATAATATACTTACTTCTAAAGACTTTTATGTTATCGGGAATGAAATCAACAATACAGTTGTCAAGATTTGAAACAAGCTCAATTATTCTCACACCATACTACACAACACAAAATAATGTTGATATTAGTTCAATCAAAATTGAAAATATAGTTTACAAGAAAAAAGGTTATAGAAAAAGCAATCCCATCACAAAAAACTTGTGTTACAAGAGGATCAACATCTTGGTATACACTACAAATGTTATAAAGTCACACATTAGGGAATGCGAGTATTAAAAGTTGGCTAAATTTAACTAAATAATTCATCCATTTCGAGAAATCTTTGCAACATACTGATTAAAAGTTTGTCTATGTCTCGGGTTAAGTTGATTTTCATAGGGATGTCGGAAACGAATCAACTAAAACAGCAAAACATATTATAATAAGTTTATGAGTATCAAAATTAGAAACGGATTAAACCGACATTTTCTTGTGATTATAGATATTGTTACTTACCCTTGCGACACCTGCTCTGCGTACTTCGATCAGCTATCCGTCTTTTCTCTTCGTCAGGATCACATACTCGATGTATCCTCGTTGAGGGTTGAGGGTATAATATTTTTTCTTTTTTTCGTGGTTTTAAAGTAGTCTTTTTGGTTGTTGAAGTAGTGGACTATTAAGAACTATACCTGCGAAATATTATTCCGTTAACTTCAATATGATAAAAATAAATAAATAAAATAAGGCCTAAATTTTGTATTTGTTTATTTGCATACAAACTATGGGTGATGACCTTATTATTATGGTTTTCTGTTCATTTGCAAGTTTATGGAATTCTTTGTTTTTGTCGGCACCGGCTCTTTTTTATCTAAGAGTAAACAATTTGTGCTGTAAATAATTTTTATGTTTTAATTAAATAACTTGAATGATTGCATTTCTAGTGATACTCTAAAATAATTTAACTCATATTTAAAGAACGAGGGCATTTGTAACGCATGTAAGGTTGTCATTCAATACGAATATGAATTGTTCTCAAGCTAAATAGGGAGGTGGATCTATTTATATTTTGTTTTCTTTTTGATTTTTATTCTTAGCAATGTTAGGTTGATAATTAAATTTTTTTTTACCCTGTTAATGCAATTTTGTGGCTTCGGTCACCATTGTTAGTTGAGGACAATAGTAGTTTAATGCTGAGTTTGGTCAAGTTGATCTTTGCTCAAAGCCACCAAGTGTTTTCATTTATTCACTTGACATGTTGGTTTCCACTTAAGACCAAATTAGTTAATTTCACTCAATTGAGTATTTCACATGTTGATGAGTAGCTTATAAGCCCAGCTTGACTCATTTGTTATTTTGCCACCTTCTATGTAAAACTTCTAATTGTTGATGTTTTCTTATATTTTCTGGTGTGATTTTGTGTTTGCAGCTGGCAGAAGTACGTATTTTGGTGGGGACAATATGACATTGAGAAGTGAGCGGCCTTTGTTTGAACCTTTGGTTTGAGATCTACTTGTCTTTCTTTAATAACAAACACCGTATGCATGCGCATCATGTCATACTAGAACCACCACCATTAGTATGTTTGCATCAAAATGTTCATCACACAATGAGCAGTATCTCCACAAAGAATATTTTCACACATAAGCCGCGGCGAAACTCACATAGCATGTGCTCGTGCCCATTTATATGTGTGCTCTTACTTTATGATGCACAAGCAACGAACCTTTATGTCATTGTTGAAATAGGTGTTCTCAGGATTATAATAAAGTAAAAAATCTGATTCCTTATTATATTTCTCTCATGTTACTTTTATGTTTTTTGCAAATCAAACTAGCTAGCATATGTTTTAGAATATGTGTATGTTACATTCGGTCTCTCATTTGAAATGTATTATGTTGAAAATAATATATATATTGATTGTTCATTTTGTTTGGTAAAAAATAACTGAGGGGCTTGTAACTTTTGTATACTTATCCATACGTTCTAGTGTAAATAATGATACATATAATGTAGGGAAACGGTTACACTTTTATAAATAAAATCTTAATTACAATAAATAAAATTAACAGTAAATAAATAACAGAAAATTAAATACAAACAGAATGTAAGCAGATAAACGATAATTAAATAAAATAATAAAATAGTCAAAAGACTTACTTGATCTCCAAATAGAGATCAACAAAGAAGCACTAAAAGTCGAGGCACGTGTTTGACACGCTTCCCTTAAAACAGATTCGCCGTCTGTTTCCCTGGGTACAACAGCCAAAACAGTAAGTTTTACTATTGAACTTAACTAAACTGCCAGGAATTTCATCTTAAGAGATGCGTATTCGGAAATCAATAATAACTATTGATTTGATGTGTATTAAACCTATGGAATTAGGGCATCTATTTATACAAAATAGCCTCCCTATATGTTTACTCATCCCACCGATGTGGGATAGAAAACAATTCCAAATTCCTCTTTAAGCATGGTACCGAATGCTTAACTTTGAGACACGATATCTCATTCACATCAACTTTATTTTGGACACATAAAGGCTCATTGCGAAGCTCTCTTCGAGGAGAACGCGAACCTACAAACTATTACTTATATATATGACACATACATATAGATAATTGTGTCCAAAGTTGGTCAAAAGTCACTTTTACCAACTAATTTTCCAACAATCCCCCACATGAATGGAGATCGGTCGTAATTACAATGAAATTCCAATAGTTGAATCTTGCAAAGGATAGGTAGGTGTAACCCTTTAAACCTTCCCTTGTGAGATGCACTTAGTCTCCTAGATCTGATTAGACGCGATGTCCTTGAACTCAGCCTCTGTTTACGTAGACGATATTACACTTCACACAAGACTCTCCCTGACATTGTCAAGTCCTCATAGTCGTGTTCGTTATGGGCATGAACACTAGCCTGGTTCTGCAAGAGATATTAGGATTTGCGCCCCCACAATTCCCTTCGAAGCGACCCCACTTCTCTCTCACATAGGTGATTTCATCTTGAATCATTAAAACATATGTTTTGTGATTTCATCTCGAATCATTATGCTTTGTGATTTCATCCTGAATCATTAAAGCCATATGTTTAACCTCTCAACAAGTCACATTTGTTATAGGAATGGACTAGGAAGTTACAATGTTAAGTAACTCCCCTATATTGACGTGAATTCCCCCACATTTATATGATTAGGTTGTCCTATTGAACCCGGATCTCGGGATCTCGGTCAATTGGGTTAGGTTTTCCTTCATATAAACTCATTCCTTTAAGGGCTTTAGTCCCATTCCTTTAGACGACTTACTAACTAACTCTCTGATTAAGCCTTTCGTAAGCGGATCCGCGATGTTATCTATTGAGTTTACGTAGTCAATCGTGATAACTCTAGTTGAAAGTAGTTGTCGCACCAATCAACGTCTATGATGGATATGTCTTGACTTACCGTTTTACATTGTGATATGAGCTCTGTCAATTTCCAATTGACTATCACATTATATATAGATGGTCGTTACCGGTTTATGCCATCTTGGTATGTCCTCTACGAATTAACGCAGATATCCGCATATTCTATAAATTTATCTCAAATGATAAATTCAAATTACATCATAGATTTAGCTATAAAAGTCTGTTTGAAATACTTTCAAGATTTCCAAGACACAGCTTCCCACGTAGAGTCAATACATCCGCTCTGGTGGATCTAGATTCTTTTATGTAAGAATCCATATTTGCATTACTCTATCATTAGATAGCAGTTGGATATCTTCCAAAATGCAATATCGTAAGTATCATAGTACTTGTGTAATACTATTCAAATGGCCATCACTTGAATTACTGGTATATTTACTTAACATGATTATAACTTTAAAATCAAGTCTTACACACGTCATTAGACACATAAGACGCCCAATATTCTCTGAGTATTCAAAATAGGCAACACCTCTACCTCTATTATAAATAGATTTAAAAGATGTCATTGGAGTTCTAGCTAGACCGGAATCCCCCACATTGAACCTCTCAAGAATATTGTCCTTATAGTGTTTTTGACTTCAAAACAAATCCATTTGGTTTCATATGATCTTAGTTCCAAGAACCATATCGAGCAGCCAATGTAGCTCATGTCAAATCTTGACTCCAACATTTCATTAGTGGATTTGATCATCTTGTTATCACTTTCAGTGATAAGTATACCATCTATGTATAGACACATGATTACATATATACCAGCAATTATTTCTATCCACAAACATCCGTTATTTTTAAATCCACGTTCTACATGGCGTGAAAAAATTGATGTCATTGTTTGGGAGCTTGCTTTAAGCCATATAATGACTTAACAAGCCTACAAACTTTGTTCTCTTGTCCAGGAGCCATGAAACCCTCGGGTTGGTTCATGTAGATTTCTTCTTCTAAATCTCCGTTTAGAAATGCCGTTTTCACATCCATTTGGTGAACTTCCAAATTTCTTAAAGCGACAATAGCAAGTATCATCCTAATCGAGGTTATTCGCGTAACAAGCGAATATGTATCAAAGTAATCAAGACCTTCTCGCTGTCTAAATCCTTTGATTACTTATCTTGCTTTATACTTGTCAATGGTGCCATCGACTTTCATCTTCTTCTTGAAGATCCATTTATAGCCTAGTGGTTTACAACCAGGAGGTAAATCCACGAGCTCCCAAGTATGATTTTGTAAAATAGAATCTATTTCACTTTTAATGGCGTCTTTCCATTGAAGCCCTTCTGAGGAAGTAACCGCCTCTCGGTATGAAGTAGGTTCGTTTTCAACCATAAAAGAAACAAAATCGGGTCCAAACGATTTCTTGGTTCTTGCCCTTTTGCTTCTTCTAGGTTCAACCTCTTCTTCCTCAGTTTGATCTTGTCTCTCATCTTGTAGATCATTATCAACTCCTTTGTTGTCTCTTATCACGAACAACATTATCATCTTGATGTCTCTCATCATGAAGGACTTCATCATTTAGTTGCCTCTCATCATGGACAACTTTACCACCAAGCCTAGATGAACATCCATTCTCCTCTAATAATCAAGGAAACACGGTTTCATACAATGAAGTTTTCCTTGATTCGGTTATCGTATCTTTGTGTATATTTATCGTTTCTGAATCACATACAAAGAAATGATAAGCACTACTGTTATGAGCATATCCAAAATTATGCAAACCACAGTTTTAGGTCCAATATTTTGAACCTTGGGTGTCAGTATAGATAGACACCCCCTACATTCGTAAGTACTTATAGGATAGTTTTCTTCCCATCCATAGTTCATAAAAACTATCTTCTTTTCCTTACAGGGGATCTTATCTAAAAGATAAGTAGCTAATAAAACCGCTTTCCCCCACATGCCATGGCTTAAACCATGACTTTAACAACATGGCATAACCATATCTTTAAGGCACAGTTCTTTCCTATCAACAATTATGTTGTGGTTAAGGAGCAATAAATTTATGTCTTATTCCATGTTTAGAACATACATGAAATGGAGACACATATTCACCTCCAATATCACTTCGAACCGCCTTGTTTTCGATAATAAGTTGATTCTTAACTTATTTATATAGATCAATCTTGTCTATATCCTTACTCTCAAGTAAGTAAAAGTCGTAATATTTTGTGCTACCATCAACAATTACGATGAAGTACCTAATTGCTACCTTAGTAGGTATCGATTCCAAATTACATAAAACTATGTGAATCAAGGGTTCGGTTAATATACGGTCAACCGAATGAAAAGACAATCTTGTCAATTTGGCTTCAACATAAGTTTTACTTTTGTAATCCGTGTTTGTTTATTTAATTAAACAACGTATTGAGTTAAAATTAACATGTCCGAGAAGGCCATGCTATACATTCAAAGGATCAAATAAGCTGAATTCATACTCATTTTTATTAAAACAACAAAAAAAATAGATTCATCTTAAACATTTAATGAAGGGCATAACCCATACCGACCAAAATTTTGTTCAATGTTAACTCAATTTTACTTGATAAAAATAAATCCAAATTTATTAAGCAATCATCCAGACACAAGATTCCTACGAATCTCTGGCACATACAACATGTTGGTTCACTTAAGCTCTTTTCCACATGTGAATTTCAACATCACATTTCTTTTTCCCTTGCTATTAGCAGTTGTAGAGTTGCCCATGAATTGCATCTCGCCATTTTCTGCTACTTTGAAAGAGTTAACCAAACTCTTATCATCATACTCATGACATTATGCCCAAGTGTTAATCCACCATTATCTAATGTTAGATCCTCGCCTTGGCAACAATTTTCATTTCATTCAGGCCATTTAACCCATAGTTATGGCACATAAAATCTGAATGCTTTAAAGCATCTACCGTACACATAACTCGAGTATCGGTCTCCCTTTTTAGATATCACTCATGACATTCCTAACATTCTGTTAATACAAGATTCCTTATTAGTGTAAACTAAATTTGGAATAATTAACAACTTGCTATATCACAAAGTGTTTCTTAACAAACACAATAACATCGAATTTTGTTTAAAACACTACTGTTTTGTAAGATCCATTATACAAAACCGCTTTTAAACAAGTCTTTCGATTAAACAATTAAACAATATCACATATTACATAATGTTTTTTAAACAAAAACAAATTTGTAATATGATTTTGTCAATCTTCATTAAGAATATCTTAATAGATCTACATCACATGGTCTAATTCTACAATGAAACTCGACAAAGTTTCAAAATAGATTTACTCTTTCAAAGAAACTCAACAAGGTTTCTATAGATCTACCTTCCAATGCATAAAGTTTCAAGAACTATATTTAGTTTATAATTAAACTCAATCCGGATTAAATAAGCTAAACAAGTCAAAGAAACTTTTTCACCAAATTTGATAACAGCTTGTATATTATCAGATTTTGTTTCAAACAAAATCATCTTGGTTTCAATAAACACGTTCTAGTAATCTAATAAAATAACAACTTGTATTTTATGAGATTTGTTTCAAAGAAACTCTACTTAGTTTCAATGAATCTGATTTCATCATGATTTTTAACCATGTTAGTAACTGGCGCACCAATTACATTCGCAAAATTCACTAGGGTCACAACTTATGTTACCATCAGTTAACTTGTGAATATTTAAACACAAAAACAGTTAAAAAACTGTTAAAACAATATGATATCTAATAAACTCGACATGGTTTATGTAAACTTGTACCAAATATGATTCAGAGAAACACAAGCTTGGTTTCAGAATCCAGATTTAAACAATAACATATGCAATAAACAAACTAAATAAATCAGTTTGAAAAAGAAACTCATCATGGTTTCAATATAAACTGATTCAATAAACTGTTTTAAAAATCGTTTATAAATCTGTTAATTAAAATTCTGTTTAGTTATAAAACTGATTTTCAAAGAAACACAATCTTGGTTTCAACAGAAAAACAGTTTGTATAAAATCTGTTAATTAAAATAAATCAGATTTTAATAAAAAGTGTTTTAATTCTGTTAAACAGAATCTGTTTTAAGACTGTAGGGAAACGATTACACTTTTATAAATAAAATCTAAATTACAATAAATAAAATTAACAGTAAATAAATAACAGAAAATTAAATACAAACAAAATGTAAGCAGATAAACGATAATTAAATAAAATAATAAAATAATCAAAAGACTGACTTGATCACCAAATAGAGATCAACAAAGAAGCACTAAAAGCTGAGGCATGTGTTTGACACGCTTCCCTTAAAACAGATTCACCGTCTGTTTCCCAGGGTAGAACAGCCAAAACAGTAAGTTGTACTGTCAAACTTAACTAAACTGCCAGGAATTTCATCTTAAGAGATGCGTATTCGGAAATCAATAATAACTATTTATTTGATGTGTATTAAACCTATGGAATTAGGGCATCTATTTATACAAAATAGCCTCCCTCTATGTTTACTCATCCCACCGATGTGGGATAGAAAACAATTCCAAATTCCTCTTTAAGCATGGTACCGAATGCTTAACTTTGAGACACGATATCTCATTCACATTAACTCTATTTTGGACAAATAAAGGCTCATTGTGAAGCTCTCTTCGAGGAGAACGCGAACCTACAAACTATTACTTATATATATGACACATACATATAGATAATTGTGTCCAAAGTTGGTCAAAAGTTGCTTTTACCAACTAATTTTCCAACATATGATAAATTTCGATCACAAAAACTATACTAGCAAAATTACCAATCAATCTAAATTTAAATAATACAAATTAGGATTTTCTTACCTCTGAGATATCGACTTGGAACCATGAACTCCACATTGTAAGTCACAGGTTATGACGTTTTTTAGTATGACTCAATGTTTACATTTGACATAGGAGTATTAGCATTTGACTCAATGGTACATTCAGTTTTTACCTAAAATGTAAATTTATCTTTTCACAAACAGTTGGCCAATGACATACATAGAGAGAGACCTTCCTTTAAAATAGACAACTAAACCGACCGATGAGGAAGAGCGAATAGAATGGAGGCTCAAGCGTACTCCTTTTGAGAAATTTATAATATGTTGTAACGGCAACTGTGTCCCTAAGGCTATATCACACTAGATCTTTAAGGCTACAAGACACCACCGAGTTGTTCGCGCTTAGGTGTATTTGTTGGGTTAAGTAAATACTCAAACCCTTTAATCTAGGATTTGAATAGAAAATAGCCCAAGTATTTAGACCGTTAAATATTAATAGGTCACTGAGTGCATAGCCTCTCAGTGAGTCATCTCCAGGATACTCAGTATGAGGCGAAGAAGAAGTCTCTCCACTCAGTAAGGCGGAACTTAAAGGATGAAGACTGAGTCAAGAAGAAGATGATGGATTCAGTGAGTGATGACAATAACTCACTGAATCCCTAAGACTCCTCTCCAACTACTTACACTGAAGAAAAACTTAAGTAGAAGACTGAAGAATGAGCGGGATAAGGCGGGATAAGTTGAATCATATAAGACGAAGTTCTTATCAACCAAAGTCAACTTTCCCTGAATGGCAAAAGATCAGGCTCAGTGTCATCACTGACATTAGGAAAGTAGTCTTGTCTCTTACCCAATATAGTCTTTGTAAACAGAGACAAAATACATCAGTATTTTGTCTACTGTATGATGTCAGTTTTGTCACTTAGGAAAGAGTTAAATCTCATACATGTATAAATAGCATAAGAGATGGAGTGAAAAGATTAAGCTTGTGAATTGTAATAACACACATACATGCAAGCCATCTTTTCACTCCTCCAAATACAACTTAATCCCTGAGATAGCTCAGTGGGTTCTGAGAGTTGTGCTCAGACTTAGCCTGAGCTTAGAGAGGAGTCACCAAACTTTTTTATTTCAATCCCAAGTCTTAATCGTTCGCAAGTACTTGGGTAACGTATTATTTTTGATTAATTTCTAATAAAGAATATGATGTTGAAAATTACTTTGTGTGTTTTATTTATGTTAATTTCAGTCATTGTTCACTATTAACTTGTTTTATTTACTTAAATTGTTTTAAATGATAGTGAACGGGGAACAACAAGTGGTATCAAAGACATGCTAATTATAAAACTCGTTTTTAGGCTGCTCTAAAAGTTTTTAAATTAGGATCCTAAATGGCTGAAATTGATGTACCCCAACTAGTCGATAAAAAGGGTGGAGCTTATTCAGCTGTTGCCCCTAGACTTGAAGTTGGTAAATTCAACAAATAGAAAAAGCGCATGCTTTGCTATTTGATTGGGATGTAACCTTATTATATCAAGTGTATAAATGAAGGTCCATTTATCCTAAAGACTGTTGAAGGTTTGCTTAAACCTGAAGCTTAGTGGACTCAGGATGAAAGAAGAGTGGTCAATCAGGACTAAAGACTCAAAAGTATCATCATATCATGTCTTCCTAATGATATTATGGAGTCAGTTATAAGCTGTAGTACAGCTAAACAAACCTGGGATGACCTAGTTCATAGCCATGAAGGCCCATCTGATACCAAGGAATACACCATAATGGACCTGAAACTTGAGTACAACACCTTCAGGGCTAAGGACTCAGAAACTCTGTCTCAAACTTACACCCGGTACAAAACTCTTTTAAATGAACTTTCAAATGATGGTGTTAAGTTGTCCAAAAATGAAATCAATGTTGGTTTTGTCAATAGTCTCCCTGAGAAGTGGTTAAATTTCTCTCAGGGACTTAGAAATGCTAATCATATCCAGAATCTTGAACTTCCTGAAATTTATAGGAAATTTGTCTATGAGGAAAACCTCATTAACAGCGATACCCTGACTTAAAGAAGTCTCAGGAAGTCAAGAAGTCCCTGACCACCACTTCAACACCCATATCAACTGCTTTCTTCTCTAATAATGTGGTTCAATATTTTCAAGAAAATTCAGATGATGAGCTTGATGAGAGATCAAGTGAGGAGTACCTAAATGACCTGAACGTCGAATTTCAGGAAAGGGCACTCCTTGCTAACTCTCGAAGGTTTATAAAACGAAACAAAGGTTTTTTAAATGCTAAAGCAAATGAGGACACTGAATGCTTTAAGTGTCACAAAAAGGGTCATTTTGCAAAAGACTGTTTTTCTAAAACAATTTCAGAACCCTCTTATAAACCATCAGGGTCAAATCAGTCCTCAGGCTTTAGCAAATTTCAACCAAAAATGTATCAGTCTCATCAAAATTTTCAAAAAAATCTGATAATAACAAAACCATTGATTATGAAGCTAAGTATAAGAAAGCTAAAGCTAAGCTTGCATTGCTTGAGGTCATCCCTCAAAACAACAAAAAGTGTTCAAACTGCAGGGGTAAAAACAAGGGCCTTGTTCTTTGAAACCTTCGACCGGATGAAGAGCCATCTCATCGATGATGAAATGGTGCATGTCAGTGCAGCGATGGCCTCTCAGAAGAGGACAAGCTAGCAGTTGTAAAGAATCATGCCAGGAATGGAGAATGGGTCAATATCACAATGAAGAAGGTAAATATCTTACTTTCTATGGAAGATGACTCTGATTGGCAGTCTTATATGAATTATCTTAATGTTGACCTTAAGTTCGTAGAAGAGCAAAGACTGAATCTTTTTTCAAAATACAACAAGCTAAGTTTTGAATTAAACAAGTGTAGGGATGAACTTCTTCTTTTAAAACAAGCTAAGCTTGAGGCTGTCACTTTGCAAATTCCAAACACTGAACTAGTTAAAAGAAATCAGGCTCTTCAAGATGAACTCAAAAAGGTTCAAGATATAATTAATAGTTGGACTGCTAAGAATCCTAGGGTCTTTGATGTTGTGGGAGCCCCCAGTAGCAAGAAGAGAGTCATAGGTGAAGATCATCTTCTTGACTCTCTCAACAAATACCAGGGTCCTAAACCATTTGTGTCTGGTGGCATGATTACCAATATGTTGACTATTCCCAAACCCGGTGATTGGATTGAACGGGTTAATCCTGAGTGTAAGCTTCCAAATTTCAATTCTGGAAGGATTCTTGAGCCTGAGAGCCAAGCTCTTAAGAGCATGCTGGGACTCCCTGATGTGCCCAGTAGTACTGAACACATCTCTGAGTCTGAAGCAGAATCTCAAACACCGCTTCCACTACTGAAACCTCTTCAGGGTGCTGCTCCAAGCTTTGAGCTTACTCCTCTACAATTCAATCCTCACTCACCAAAATAAAGGTCTGGACTTAGTAGAACCATCCTGAAAAGACCAACAAAACCAATTCAACAAGAGTCTACTCCTACTGAGACATCAACATCCTCTGTCCCTACTGAAGCTGACCAAATTCAGCAACTGACTGAGCTTGTGAGGAAGCTGACTGAAAAGATGGAATCCATCAAAAAAGCTCCTCATTCAATCAATGTAGCTAAGTCAGCCTCATCTAGCTCATCAAAGTCAAAATCCACCAACAAACCCAAGTAGAAGTGTGAGCTGTGTCATTACACCAGTCATACCACTGATAACTGCTATAGAATCCTTTTTTGTATGATCTGAAAAAAGGATGATCACAGAATTGCAGACCACTTACATTATGTAAGCTCTGTCAGTGAAGCAAACTATACCAAAGTTGGTCATCAGTATGCTTCATCCTCCAAAACTGCTCACAAGAATAGAGCAAAACCTTTTCCTCTTTGCCCTCACTGTAGGTTTAATGATCATCATCAGGATGATTGTCTCATGAACACATGTTGTGATATATGCGATAATCCAGCTCATGAGACATCCCAACATGACAGTTTCATTCATGCAAGGAGAGGTACAAAACAACCCAGAGTCACTGAGTCATCCTCAGTTTCCAAATGCAAAACCTGTGGTAGCACAATGCACTCAACCACTGACATGAGTCAATTTCCAAATTCAAACAGACCTTGAATCCCAAGCCTACTGGTATGTGGGTCACTAAGAGAAACTAATTCAGTTTACTACTTGTGCAGAGACACTCCAGGGAGCCTATTTGGCATCTAGACAGTAGATGCTCAAGAAGCATGACTGGTGTGAAGGAGTATCTACACAAGTATGTAGAGGAACCAGGACCCAAGGTAGTATTTGGTGATAACTCATCATGTCCCACTAAAGGTTATGGTTCAGTAAACTGCAATGGAATAGTTTTCTGTAGAATACCTTATGTCAATGGTCTAAAATACAATATCATCAGTGTGAGTCAACTATGTGATGCTAAGTACATTTTGCAATTCAATGATAAACAAGGAACCATCTTCAATGCCAACAAGGAAGTTGTGTTGATAGCTCCTAGGAGAGATGATGTTTATGTACTAGACATGTCAACATTCTCCCAAGATGGAACTTGTCTCTTTGCTAAAGCCACTGAAACTATTAATTGGCTGTGGCACAAGAGACTCTCACACTTAAACTTCAAAAACCTCAACAACTTGGCAAAACAAAACAAGGTCCTTGGCTTACCATTACTGGTTTTTGCAAAAGACAAACCATGCTCTGCCTGTGAAAAGGGTAAACACCATAGAGCATCTTTCAAAACCAAACAAAATTTCTCCATCAAAGCTGCCTTCACCTCCTGCACATGGATCTCTTTGGACCGGTCAGTCCCAGATCAATCCAGCATGAGAAGCATACACTTGTCAGTGTTGATGAGTTCTCAAGATACACTTGGGTATACTTTCTTTCCAAAAAGACTCAGGCAGCTGATACAATAATGTCATTCATCAGGAAGATTGAAAACCAGAATAACATTATTGTTAAACAAATCGAAGCTGACAATGGTACTGAGTTCATAAATCAAGAGCTTGAGAGTTTCTGTGATGAAAGAGGAATTTCTCAAAATTTCTCATCTCCCTATACCCCTGAACAAAATGGGGTTGCTGAAAGGAAAAACATAACTCTCATTGAGGCTGCAAGAACCATGTTAAATGGCTCAGCCCTCTCAAAGCAATTCTGGACTGAAGCAGTCAAAACTGGCTGTTACACTCAAAACAGGTCAATCATTGTCAAAAGACATAATAAAACCCCATATGAGATCTTCAAAGGTAGACTTCCTGACATCAGCTATTTTCATGTGTTTGGATGCCCTGTGTTTATTCATAACCACAAGGATCATCTAGGCAAGTTTGATGTAAAAGCGATGATGGATATTTCTTAGGCTACTCACTGATCTCCAAAGCCTTCAGGGTTTTAACACAAGGAGACAACAAGTTGAGGAAACCTTTCATGTCACCTTTGATGAAAGTTCAGAAAGCATCGGGTTCACCAACACCTCAGTGGAGGATATAGGAATTGATAACTCATCAAGATATCCTCCTGATGAGTACAACACTGAATTCAATTCCTCATATCAGGCTGATACTGACATCTCATATTATGTCTTACCTCACAACCTACCCCAACCAACTATCAGTGAATTCATTGATAATCAATCAGTCCCTGCTGGGATAGGTAACACTGAACCAAATGTTCAGGATCCTGTGATTCATGAAACCCAACCTGAACAAGACATCTCTACAGATGCTCTTGATGATCATGTGGCTCCAGCCACTGAACTCACTCCTGAGTCTCCAGTGACATCTTCAAGCTCAGATCCTAGACCACAAAGTAAGTAGACAAAATCTCAGGACATTGAGCTTGTAAACATCATTGGTGAACCACGAGGGCATGCTCACTAGAAGCATGGCTGCTAAGCTAACTGCAGCTTCAGCCAATGAATGTCTATATGCTGATTACCTATCAGAAATAGAACCCAAAATTGTCACTGAGGCTCTAAAACACCCAAGCTGGGTTCAGGCTATGCAAGAAGAACTACAACAGTTTGATAAAAACAAGGTCATGACCTTGATCAAATGTCCTCAGGATGTTGTTGTCATAGGAATGAAGTGGATTTTCCGAAACAAAACTAATGAAAATGGCACTGTCATTAAAAACAAAGCCAAACTTGTAGCCAAAGGTTACAGTCAACAAGAAGGCATTGACTATGATGAGACATTTGCTCCTGTTGCAAGAATGGAAGCCATCAGGATCTTCCTTGCATATGCAACATACATGAACTTCAGGGTCTACCAAATGGATGTTAAAAGTGCATTCTTAAATGGTGATCTCAAGGAAGATGTGTATGTTCAACAGCCTCCTGGCTTTGAAAGTAGTGAATTCCCTGACTATGTCTGCAAACTTGATAAAGCCCTTTATGGACTTAAACAAGCTCCCAGGGCATGGTATGAAACTCTCTCAGCCTTCCTGATACAAAACAAGTTTGTCAGAGGAAATATAGACAACACACTGTTTGTCTATAGAACAAAACAAGATGTGATACTGGTCCAAGTATATGTTGATGACATCATCTTTGGCTTAACAAACTACACTCTTTGCAAGTAGTTTGAAAAACTGATGACTAAGAAGTTTGAAATGAGCATGATGGGTGAACTCACATACTTCCTTGGACTACAAATCAGGCAAACTGATAAAGGAATATCCATCAGTCAAGAGAAATACACTAGAAATCTCTTGAAGAAATATGAGATATCTGACTGTGCCTCAGTAAAGACACCAATGGTCCCTCCTAACAACCTTGCACCTGATCTCACTGGCAAATCAGTCAATCAAACTCATTTCAGGGGAATTGTAGGATCACTGATGTATCTAACTGCTTCTATACCAGACATCCAATTCTCAGTCTATCTAATAGCAAGATATCAGTCTAATCCTAAAGAATCCCATCTCACTACAGCCAAGAGAATTCTCAGATACCTAAAAGGAACTCCAAGCCTTGGACTTTACTATCCAAAGTGCTCAGGATTTTACCTCAAAGGGTATTCTGACTCTGATTATGCTGGCTGCAACATGGATAGAAAGATTACCTCAGGGTCCTGTCAATTTCTTGGAGGAAAGCTGGTTTGTTGGAGTGCTAAAAAGCAACAATCAGTGGCTATGTCTTCAGTTGAAGCTGAGTATGTAGCTGCAGCAGGATGTTGTGCCAATGTCTTATGGATGAAAATTCAACTCAGTGACTATGACATCCATTACAAAATGGTGCCCATCTTCTGTGATAACACCAGTGCTATTGAAATCTCCAATAACCCTGTCCTTCACCAAATAACCAAACACATTGATACCAAATATCACTTCATCAGGGATCACATAATGAAAGGAGACATAGAACTTCATTTCATCCCTACTGAATATCAACTGGCTGATATCTTCACCAAACCCTTGGATGAACCTACCTTCAGGAGACTGAAAGCTGAATTAGGAATGCTTGACATTGAAAGTCAGGTATCTGAAAACCAATCTCAGTAAGTTCTCTGAAATGGTTCATCCTCCCTGAACACCCAAAATAACCCCTCACTGAATGAGTAAGACTCATTCAGGGACCCTGACAGTTAATATTGAGCATTAAATGAGTAACTAAATGATCCAAATATCAGTTACTTAAATGTCCTAGGTTGGTAACTATGCCAATTTAATATAGGAATATATCTCTTTGTCTTACTGTCAACCATATCAAAGGTCCCTCACAAACTTACCTCATCCCCACTTGGAATTAAATGCCTCCTCTCACATGAAATATCCAATGGATATTTTATTACTACAAAAGTGCACTTTTACTGTGCATAGCAACTGTATCCTTGAAAAACGAGATTTTACTGCGGGTAGTGGAGTGGTGGCATTAAATGTGGAGATTCAAAACGTTTTCATTAACTGACTTTACGAATTCCCATTTATGCAATTTTTACCCCTCTTACCACTCTATAAATACCCTCTTCTAAACCAAACAAACACACACAAATTATTTTCTGCAACAGAACTCTGTCAAAATCATTTCTCAAACCCAGAAAAATTTGTGTGTTCCCTTCAAACCTTTTTTGAAAAACCCTCCTTTTAAACATTTACAAAAGTTTTTCATCACAAACTTGAGAGATCTAAAAACTCTTTGATTGTTCTAGCTAAAATACCTTTTTTTTTAAACCCTAAAATATTTTAATGGAAATGGCTAGAACACAATCACTCCAGTTTGCTTCTCAGTGGGTAGGGGACCTTACAAATGTTGAATTTAAAACAAATAATGTCATAGGCAACTATGAATATCCTGAAACTGTCCCAGCCTATAAAGACATTATGAAATTTTTGTTCAACTGCCCACTAAAAATGGCCTTTGTTCTGTGTCCCTCGATTGTATACCAAAACCTCCTCAGGGAGTTTTGGGCAACAGCTAAGGCCTTTAACCCGACACCCTCTACTTATGAGAACAACCTCAGACCTCTCAGGGAATATCTCATTAGGTTCAGTCTTAACGAGGCGATAATTCACCCTGGATTATAAAATGTTTTGCACTTCAACAAGGTTAGACTACAACAAAGGTGTTTATGTCGCCCATCCTGAACCCTCCACAGTGAAAGATGGGTTAAAACAAATCGTTTTAGATCTAACTTTTTTAGACAAGACCCCAGTCACCAAAAGCTCATTTCCAGTGGCTTGGAGGATCCTATTCACTTTTGTGATTCAGGTCCTCGGCGGGAACCACTCATCCACTGAACAAGTTAACTCTATTCAGTTGATGATTGCATACTGTTTGATGAATGGGTTCACTGTCGACATAGGGGAGATCATTTACAGTGATCTCGTAACCAAGCTACAGAGCAAAACTAGGACGAAATACGTTTCGTATCCTAGGTTTGTCTCTTGTGCTTTGCAAGTGTTACTGGGTTCAAATTATCCTCAAGAAAAAAATTTTGGTGCTTTACCTGGCATCCTGAGTCAATAAAATTTTCAAAAGGACCCATCCTTGTCTCTAATATTGAATTGACGGCCCATATGGTTGCTGTAAACAACCAGAGGGAATCAGTGTCTCCTAACCCTGCTCCTAAAAAGAGAAAGGGGAAGTCTCAGACTGGGACTAAGACTAAACCCAAGTCTCAGGGCCCTGAGGCTTCAAGAACACATCCCAAAAGGCACAAAAAGCCCCAGACTGAACAGACACCCACTGGAGCCCAAGAAACATCCACCCAAGGGACAACGAAGGACACTGATAAATCACAATCAGTGCCCTTGGTCCAAACTACTACTCCCCAAGATCCAGAGGGAAACATACAACCCGCTGGTAGGGGAGCGCCTTCCACAACGCCCAGTGATGACATTAGCAAATCAAAGCCTTTGTCTGAGGGCACACTGATTGATCCCAAAGACTCAGAGGGAACTAAACAACCAGATGATAGGGATATAACATCACGACTCGCTAAAGGCGGAAAACACCCACCAGTGTCTCAAGGGTCAAAGGGGGACAAAGACTCGGAGGGAAAGGAACAACCCGCCGATATAGAACCCACAACCAATCCTGACTCTAGAGAAGACACTGGGAAACATCCACCAGTGTCTAAGGGGTCAACGGGGGACAAAGACTCAGAGGGATTAATACCACCCGCTGATATGGAACCCATCACCACCCCCTTGCTGACTGTTGCTGATGTTGTTGGAATACTATTCTCGGATGATGAACCTGCTGAAAGTGATGATGTAACTTTATCAGCAAGAGAAGACGTAGACGCTGAGGTTCAATCTGAACAAGAACCTCAGCCTGATCCACAGGAGCATACTGAGTCACCATTCCAACCTAAAGACAATGACTCAGACTCCTCATCATCCAGCTCTAGTGAATTTAGCCGTTTTGATAGCATTCTTCCAATCACTGAAAGACATCTGGTTCAGTGGATCACTAGAGCTTTAAGGAAGCTGTATTCTGGGGTTACTGAGAAATTATGGGATCAACACACTGAAGCTGCTGCCAGTTATGCTGATCTTAAATCCGATGTTCTCACCTTCAATGAAAACGTTCATGAGCACAGAGATCTTATGTATCAACACCTTCATAGACTAGATGAAAACCTGGTTAAATTTCTCAAGCATCTTCCGACATGTGGAGTTACAATTGATGAAATTAGGGATGCTGTCAAAGAAGACCTAGCACTCAATGTCAAAGTGCTGGAGGCCACTGAGGTGTATGTAAAAAATTCATCTCGACTCACTGAACTGATAGATACGCTCCAATCTGCAAATGTTCAGGGGCTCCAATCTTCAGTCCAGTCTCTTCAAGATACATTGGGCTCTTTGAATACTCAGGTGGCTACTTTGGCTCAAGCTTCGTCTTCTATGGCATGGAATCTTGGGCCCAGAATGACTGCTTTGGAAGTATCTCAAGCTAATTTGGAAGCTAAAGTCACTGGCATTCAAACAGATACTTCAGCAA
The DNA here is from genome assembly GCA_910596185.1 of Chrysanthemum makinoi. Taxonomy (NCBI): domain Eukaryota; kingdom Viridiplantae; phylum Streptophyta; class Magnoliopsida; order Asterales; family Asteraceae; genus Chrysanthemum; species Chrysanthemum makinoi. The sequence continues at coordinate 76,655,751 of OU343225.1, read as the reverse complement.
TGAAGGCAATGATCACTGAAATTTATCAGGCCTTCAAAGGTCAAGCAGCTCAGTCCCACTCAGCACCAACACCAACTCTTGCCCTCACTGACGCTCCGGCAACAGTTGAGGGGAAGAATATTGCTGAAGAAACTCCTCTTCACACTGAGGGGGAGCCAACACCACCAGTATCTGTAGCTCCAACATCATCATCTCCACCAGTCTCAGCAATACCTATCTCATCTATCCCACCACCAACATCTACAACAACAACACTGACAGTGATCACACCAATAACAACAACACCACCACCCCTGGTAGCATCTTCTTCTTCAGGCCAGGACAAAGGAAAAGGCATTATGGCAACACCTCTTGAGCCTGAGAAGATTTCCTTTAAGATTGGCAACACCGAGTACCTGCTCACACCACAACAGCTAAGTGCATACCTTGCTAAGGAGAAAAGGAAAAAGAAACTTGCTGAAGAGGAAAGAAAGAGCAGAGAAGCACTGGTACAAGTAGTTGCTGAGGAAGCTGAAAACATTGGAATAGATGCTAAGAAGCTTGAAAAGGGTCAGGCAGGACAGAAGTTCAAGGATGCTCAGGCAGCAAAAATGGATGAAATGAAAAAGCAGTTTGAAGCAAAGAAAAGGAAAGCTGCAGCCATCAAGAAAGAAAGAATTGACCATTAAAACTGGACAATGACAAGCCGAAGGAAGCCTGAAAAAATCATTGATGTTAAAATCATCCCCAATTCCAAACCACTGGTAATGAATGTCTACAGGGGGGATGATAAGAGACATTTCGAGATTCATGATCCCTTAACGTTCAGTGACTTTGGGATCACTGAACTTGATGAGCTTGGTCCAATTATTGAAAAGAAGCAGAATAAGGTGGTTAAGGAGCTGATGAAGATGCTCATCAAAAGATATGAAAGGCTAAGAGATGCACCAGCCCAACTGGGAATTCAGCCTGCCTTAACTGCACCTCAAGGATCTCAACCACAATCATCCACTGGCAAAAGGAAGAGAGTTGAGTTCCGGCCTAAGATAAAAGTGCACGGTTTGAATGCAACAGGGAGCCGCCTGAAGGTGTTAAGTTTGTAAACTGTTTGGTGATTGAAAAGCCTGAAAGAGGGCTATTTTTCATTGATGAATATGGAAACCCAGCGTTCCAAAGGTGAAGCGATATTGATAAAGGAGGAGTGGCAACAATGCTGAGCTACATACCAGTGGATTTACAAATTCAGACTCCTGCAAATATCAAGTTCTGTGCTGACTTAAATGCCAAGATAAGAGATCATCCTGACATGGAAACACTGATCACAAAGAAAGTCAAGCTTGAAGCACCGGGAATCCATTTGAAATGACATCATTTTATTTACTTATTTACTAGTGATAGGGACAATGTAATCTGATCAATAAACGATGTATGTTTTTGTTAAATTACTCAGTGTTTCTTATTGTATTCATTGGTACATTCAGTGTAAGAAGAAGTCATTTGCTCACTTACACTGATCAAACACTTAGGCTATTTGTATATCCAAATAGGGGAGACTGTTGGGTTCAGTAAATACCCAAACCCTTAAATCTAGGATTTGAATAGAAAATAGCCCAAGTATTTAGACCGTTAAACATTAACAGGTCACTGAGTGCATAGCCTCTCAGTGAGTCATCTTTAGGATACTCAGTATGAGGCGAAGAAGAAGTCTCTCCACTCAGTAAGGCAGAACTTAAAGGGTGAAGACTGAGTCAAGAAGAAGATGATGGATTCAGTGAGTGATGACAATAACTCACTGAATCCCTAAGACTCCTCTCCAACTACTTACACTGAAGACAAACTGAAGTAGAAGACTGAAGAATATGAAGACTGAAGAATGAACGGGATAAGTTGAATCATATAAGACGAAGTTCTTATCAACCAAAGTCAACTTTCCCTGAATGGCAAAAGATCAGGCTCAGTGTCATCACTGACATTAGGAAAGTAGTCTTGTCTCTTACCCAATATAGTCTTTGTAAACAGAGACAAAATACATCAATATTTTGTCTCTCAGTATGATGTCAGTTTTGTCACTTAGGAAAGAGTTAAATCTCATACATGTATAAATAGCATAAGAGATGGAGTGAAAAGATTAAGCTTGTGAATTGTAAAAACACACATACACGCAAGCCATCTTTTCACTCCTCCAAATACAACTTAATCCGTGAGATAGCTCAGTGGGTTCTAAGAGTTGTGCTCAGACTTAGCCTGTGCTTAGAGAGGAGTCACCAAACTTTGTCATTTCAATCCTAAGTACTGTTCCGCAAGTACTTGGGTAACGTATTCTTTTTGATTAATTTCTAATAAAGAATATGATGTTGAAAATTACTTTGTGTGTTTTACTTATGTTAATTTCAGTCATTGTTCACTATTAACTTGTTTTATTTACTTAAACTATTTTAAACGATAGTGAACGGGGAACAACAGTATTGTTTCACTGTTAAACACTTTTGATGCCTTGTAAACATTTATTATTTCAAATGCTATTATTGTAATTTGAAAATTAGCAAATAACCATTTCAACACTGCTGAATTGGTCCTGATTTGTAAGTATACAAGTAAGGAGTTTTGTTTAAGTTTTAACATATGATAGTTCATATTAGTTTTGCCAGTTACACCCTGTATGGCTAATAGACAATGTTGTCCATGTTGTTTTCATTCTAATGTTACTTCCATCCTTGTTATTTAACGTGTCATTTTTCCTCAATTTACAGTTTCACTGAATCCACAACCGTAACAGGCCACCTTTATAAACCTTAATAGACGAGCTACTTTTACGAATAAGTCTAAATGCGTTAGTTATCATATTGCATGTATCTTTGTGTGTTAAGTTCGTGACATATTAACGAATAATTACCTGAAAATGCATCAAACTTTACATATGACTATGCACACAATTAAGTTGAAAGTATGTACATTCAATAATAGATAAAAAAAATAGTTCATTACACAAGAAACTCTTAAGCGTCAACGTTAGATACATTTTCAAAGCATTATCTCTTATAAACTCATTTCACACGTATACAGTTATACGTAGTACATTTTATTCACACGTATGCATTTCTTGTTTAGTTCATCTAGTTGCATTGTGATTGTATTTTAAGGTAGTTAGCTAGTTGTCTCAGTTGCACTTTGGTTTGGAGACTTCTACAAAGAGGGTTTTAGCTTCTGAGCAAAAGAAAAGAGGTCATTGAAGTTTCTGTACAAATAGGAAGTGGTGGTTGTGCAATTTAATTTTGTCTTGTTAGAGTAAATGAGATGCTATGCATTTAAATGGTTTGCAGTCAACAAATTTGTAGCAGAGTTTGTGTTGATAGGTTTGAGCCACTAAATGGTCTTGGCTAGTTTCACCTAACGAACATAGCTTAGCGGTGGTCAAGACAAGCTAAAGACTTTTAGCCATGTCGTGGCTAAAAGTAGTCCGTGGCTAAAAGACTCGGTTCTCGTAGTGAGTTACTTGCATCGGGTTGTGATTATCAGAATATGTAACCAGGGGAAATTATTTAAAAAAATGGCTAATAACCTATTAAAGCACTAGTTGTCAAAAATGGCAGTTCTGCGTAGCGAAATAAACAAACTCTTTTAGACATTAATGTTGACATTTTTGTATTTCTTTAAGTATTATGACCATTTTACCCTTCCAAATTACATAAATGGTCCCTGTCGTTTGGAAAAACTTGCGTCCATCGTCCCTGTCGTTTAGCAACCCCGAGTTCCTACAGAAATACATGGATAAGAATGCAAACAAGGAGCAAAAAACATATAGAAATTGGGCGTAAGAGGCGTTTGACAATGACGCCAAGTGTCGAGAATTTACTTGAGAATGTCGACCCGTTCATTACAGCCCCGTTTGAAGAGGAATCAAGCAGCAATGTTGGTTTAGTGGAAGATGAGTCTCATGATAATTTATTGGAGGAGATGTTGAATGTCGATCTTCCGACTGAGGAACCACCTGATGATTTTCTTGACGATTTAGATGGTCAGAAACTTGATTGGGATGAGGATCTGCAAGAATTAGTGGATCAAATGGAATATCTAAGGTCATCCAATGTCACACCCTCGCCGGAGGCGGAAACACGAGGTGTAACGGAAAGGAACATAAGCACAAGATAATAGAACATACCAACGTTAAGATTAAAAAGAAATAGTATACCATTACAATACCAGTTTAGCCGACATCGGCAAATATATTACAAGGTTTAGATTCCAAAATATTGCGTTTTATTACATAACGATTTGTAGTGACAAGTGAAAACTTCATTATGCAAGACCTGGTAGAAAAAGCTTACTAACGATCACCTGAAATGCATGAGAGAAAAACGGGTCAACTATGAAAATAGTTGGTGAGTATACACGTTTCGTAAAATAAGAGAACTCGTCAGAGAGAGTCAAAGGTTTCGGTCATCGTAAATAGTCCACAAAGCAAAGGCATTGTAAATCCACTCAGTCCCAAGTTCTACCCATACAAAACTTGCAACTTGTGTGTTCACAACCCATTGCACAAAATATAGCGTATCAAGTAGTCAAGTATAAGTGGTCATAATAGTTCACAATATAGTACCACGTATATAATAACTCAGGGATACTCCGAACATGGGAGACTTTGCACTGCTCCAACAAGGGAGACTCCTTTGTCACTCGTCCACCTAGGCGAGAATTATTGAGAACACTCCACCAACAAGGCGAGAATTTATAGTGATGCTCCGAACATGGGAGACTTTATAGTGATGCTCCGATCATGGGAGACTTTAGGTCAAGGTCATAACACGTACGGTTCAATAAGTTCAAACAAGGCATAATTTCGTAATTAAGTTCAAGGATTTGTTTCAAGTTCAAATGTTCAAGTCAAAAGAGTTCACAAAAGTAAGAATCAATTTAATTCAAGTATGGTTCATGCATTCAGCCCCAAAATATAGTAAAACGGTAGAAAGGGGATGTGATTACTCACCTGTTGCAATAGTTACGATGACAGAGTGGATGCACAGAATTGAGATGCAACTCTCTAACCGCGACTAGTTACTTGATGAGGTTAAGTGAACAAAGGTTTAATCCTAAACACCCAAGGTTTTTATTTCAAAACCTTGATTAAGAGTAATACTAGATTGTGATGAACTTGACTAGAAAAATTTTTATGATCTCCTTCTTGGTCCTTCAAGGTGGCCGGTTATGGTGCTAGAGGAAGAAGAGAGTGTTTTGATCTTTTACACTTTATGAAAATGAGTTGTATGTGTTGTTTGAATTAATAAATGAATACAAGTAATAATGTGTACAAGATATTTAGTATTACATTGGGTGAGTCATTCCCCTTGTCGACAAGGAAAATAAGTGAGCTAGTGTGTTCATTTTTTTTTTTTTTTTTTTTTTTTTTTTTTGCAAGTGTTAAGTAGATGTAAAGTTAGTTAAGAATTATTTGTAACTTGTATATATATTTAAGCATTTAGGGTAGCGTTAGCTAAAAATAAATTTTAACGGATCAAAATAAATTATATTAAAGTCATAAAAATTATAAAAATATATTTCTTGCAAAATTTGAGTGAAATAATAATTATCGTGTTGAATTTACGAAAACCGTCGCAATTATATAAATATAATAATTTATATAAAAAATAAATTTAAAACACCGGGTAAACTAATAATATTATTTTTATAATCTTAATGTGAGTATAAAAATATATCGGGATAATTTTTGGAAGTGTCGGAATCGAATGTTCAAAATAATCAATTACGCGATAACGTTTATTTAATAAGAAATTATGCGTTTAACGTGAAATGCAAAACCATGCATGAACTAATATGATGAATATTGAGTTTGAGAAATGACCGAAAAATTGAGAATTGTGACATTCTTCCCATGTCAGAGGAATCACGTCCTCGTGATTCAATTATTGATACTATAGTCCGAACCTCGACAAGAGTTCTAAAAGTTCATGCTCGTACGAACAATCTAAATGATCATATCAATGCCCATGCGTACAGGTTCCCCATTCAACTAAGTACGTGCCCGTGATTAGATTTGATAGGGTAAACTTACCCAATATCGAACGTAGCTCTCAAAAGACCTCTAGGTAGTCGATTCTAATTTAATCTCACAACTCATCAAACAAGAACTGTCATGAGATTAAACTAAACCGACTTGAGTAAACTTGTCTCTTAGCTTGATTTTCGCAACTCATCAAACAAGAACTGTCACTAGATCAAGCTAGGAAACAAATCTTTTGAATGAAGTCTTTTGAAAGATTCGCTCGATATTGAAATTGCTTACACGAATCAAATCAAATCAACAAAATAAATTACAACTAAGGTCGATATCGTTAGGTCTAAAATTAATCGATGTCGTGAACGTGGTAAAAATTGGAAGCAAGTTATGCACTCAAAATCATGTTGTACAGAAAGAAGGTGGTTGTTCAAAAGAATGTACCCGTTACGCGTTGCGGGCTTCCTCAGTACCCAGATAGAATGCTCGTCCACGTGCGGGGGAAACATCAATGTTCGGTTCTGGTGGACCTTCTATTGCCAACGCCAGGTTTGGATGATTTCCTCCTTGGTTGGGAGTTCTTTTCAACTTTGGACAGGTATTCCGAAGGTGATCCAGACTTCCACACTCATAGCATGCTTTTCTCTGTCCTTGGTTCCTAGTCTTGTTTGAGCAATTTCGCGCGAAGTGGCCTGTCCATCCACATTTGTTGCACTTTGGGCAATCTCCTGAGTGATGATAGTTACATCGAGTACACATAGGATGTGGACATGTATATCCTTTGCGCTCCTGAGTGGTCGCTCCATAGTTTCTGGTTATTCGTTGCCTCTTATTTTGCTGGTCCTGGTCTCGGATTCCCTGGTGATCCTCCTGTCGCTTTCTTCCATTGTTGGTTGCTTTTGTTAGTTCTCCAGACCTGATCACATCATTTGTCAAGCGATACGCCATGCCCACAGCGGCTTGTAGAGTGGTTGGGTTCGACGAGGTGACATCCCTCCTAATTTCTGGTATCAATCTCCATATATATCGGTCGATCAACTTCTCCACAGTGGAAACCATGTGCGGAACCATCCTGGTTAACTCGTGAAAACGGATCGTGTACTTGTCGACTTCTACTCCAACCATCAAGTGATTCCAAAATTCTGCTTCCAGCTTTTGCACTTCATCTTTTCTGCAGTACTCATCAGTTAGTAGTTTCTTAAATGCTTCCCAAGAAAACGCATTTGCAGCCCTCTCCCTGCAGTGCGTAGTTGGTTGTTCCACCAGGTCAATGCTCGACCTTGTAGTAGACCAACAGAGAACTCAACCTTGTTTCCTTCAGCACATTTCGTGATACTAAGTTTTGACTCAACATTTTCGAACCAGGTTAGCGGTCAATGGCACCCTCAGTACCATAAAATTCCATCGGCTTGCATGTCATGAAAGTCTTGTAGCTGCATCCATGACCAGTGTTTGAAGTACCTTCTCCGACGTTGGTTCGTCTAGCATCTAGGTGCGTCATAATTTGGGCGAGTAGATCCGCTATTCCAGCAGCGTTGTTGTTTGGATTTTCATTGTTGTTTGGGTTGGCATTGTTGTTTAGGTTGACTCCGGAGCGTGTGTTTCTTGCAGCCATGATCCTGCAGTGGACCAAAACATCGGGTTGAGTAAATGACACTCGGACGAAGGCAGATGAGGTTTAGAATGGTGGTAATGTGTTATGGTGATCGAAACATGACAGGAACAGAGACATGTTATGTCTAACAAGTCGAAAGATGGAAAAGAGAAGGTATAAACAAGGTACGGTAATGTAGACGTGAACGTAAAAACATGTTATGCATACCCAACTGACCAATGCAATTTCAGGTGACCAGACTCTAAAGACTCGACTAAACATGATTTAAAACTACCATTCTTATCATTGCATGGTTCTTCATAAATTAGACATAGTTGATCAGGCTATGTATAATTTATGATTCACGATGCAACGATAGGTCTAGTTGACTCGGATGAGGTTCAATGTTTAATAAAATAAAAAAAAAATATTCCGGTTATAGATGTGATTTTTATTTTTTTTGAAAAAATCGGCATTCTCTATAACCTTTAGCTCTGATACCAATCTGTCACACCCCGGAGGAGGGCGAAACACGAGGTGTAACGGAAACGAACATAAGCACAAGATAATAGAACATACCAACGTTAAGATTAAAAAGAAATAGTATACCATTACAATACCAGTTTAGCCGACATCGGCAAATATATTACAAGGTTTAGATTCCAAAATATTGCGTTTTATTACATAACGATTTGTAGTGACAAGTGAAAACTTCATTATGCAAGACATGGTAGAAAAAGCTTACTAACGATCACTGAAATGCATGAGAGAAAACGGGTCAACTATGAAAATAGTTGGTGAGTATACACGTTTCGTAAAATAAGAGAACTCGTCAGAGAGAGTCAAAGGTTTCGGTCATCGTAAATAGTCCACAAAGCAAAGGCATTGTAAATCCACTCAGTCCCAAGTTCCGCCCATACAAAACTTGCAACTTGTGTGTTCACAACCCATTGCACAAAATATAGCGTATCAAGTAGTCAAGTATAAGTGGTCATAATAGTTCACAATATAGTACCACGTATATAATAACTCAGGGATACTCCGAACATGGGAGACTTTGCACTGCTCCAACAAGGGAGACTCCTTTGTCACTCGTCCACCTAGGCGAGAATTATTGAGAACACTCCACCAACAAGGCGAGAATTTATAGTGATGCTCCGAACATGGGAGACTTTATAGTGATGCTCCGATCATGGGAGACTTTAGGTCAAGGTCATAACACGTACGGTTCAATAAGTTCAAACAAGGCATAATTTCGTAATTAAGTTCAAGGATTTGTTTCAAGTTCAAATGTTCAAGTCAAAAGAGTTCACAAAAGTAAGAATCAATTTAATTCAAGTATGGTTCATGCATTCAGCCCCAAAATATAGTAAAACGGTAAAAAGGGATGTGATTACTCACCTGTTGCAATAGTTACGATGACAGAGTGGATGCACAGAATTGAGATGCAACTCTCTAACCGCGACTAGTTACTTGATGAGGTTAAGTGAACAAAGGTTTAATCCTAAACACCCAAGGTTTTTATTTCAAAACCTTGATTAAGAGTAATACTAGATTGTGATGAACTTGACTAGCAAAATTTTTATGATCTCCTTCTTGGTCCTTCAAGGTGGCCGGTTATGGTGCTAGAGGAAGAAGAGAGTGTTTTGATCTTTTACACTTTATGAAAATGAGTTGTATGTGTTGTTTGAATTAATAAATGAATACAAGTAATAATGTGTACAAGATATTTAGTATTACATGGGGTGAGTCATTCCCCTTGTCGACAAGGGGAATAAGTGAGCTAGTGTGTTCATTTTTTTTTATTTTTTTTTTTTTTTGCAAGTTTTAAGTAGATGTGAAGTTAGTTAAGAATTATTTGTAACTTGTATATATATTTAAGCATTTAGGGTAGCGTTAGCTAAAAATAAATTTTAACGGATCAAAATAAATTATATTAAAGTCATAAAAATTATAAAAATACATTTCTTGCAAAATTTGAGTGAAATAATAATTATCGTGTTGAATTTACGAAAACCGTCGCAATTATATAAATATAACAATTTATATACAAAATAAATTTAAAACACCGGGTAAACTAATAATATTATTTTTATAATCTTAATATGAGTATAAAAATATATCGGGATAATTTTTGGAAGTGTCGGAATCAAATGTTCAAAATAATCAATTACGCGATAGCGTTTATTTAATAAGAAATTATGCGTTTAACGTGAAATGCAAAACCATGCATGAACTAATATGATGAATATTGAGTTTGAGAAATGACCGGAAATTGAGAATTGTGACATCCAATGCATGAATAATTAAGATTGAAGTGTGGGAATGTGTGATTTATGGATTTCGTATGTGAGTTTCGGTTATTTGATGTTTAGGTCAGCGTGTTTGATTATAAAACTATATGTATCTGATGCTTGTACTGTGTTTTATACAGCAAGGGGAGATTGTGGAATTGTGAAGAGACAATTTATCTAATTTACCCTTGGGACAATGGATGCAATTTTTAAAAATTCAATGGTAAAATGGTTATTATAATATTTTTTTATCTTTATTACTCACATGAAGACAAAAATGTCAACATTAATGTTTAAAAAAGTTATTTTTTTAGTTCGCTACACAGAACTGTCATTTTTGACAGCTATAGTGCTTTAATACGTTATTAGCCCTTTAAAATATATATATATATATATATATATACATATATATATATATATATACATATATATATATATATATTACAATTCGGTTTAACAAAGATGATTTTTTTTCATTATGGGTACGCGCACAAACACATTTCTTCTAACGGTTTGCCAAACACTTTTTTCTTATACGCAATCCTTAACAAGTTATTGGCGTTTTGTGTTGCACGTGAAGTACCAGAACACCAATGCTCGATGATTCTTTGTTCATATATGATATGACTTAGGCCGTGTTTCTGTAAGATTATTGAAGCAACTTATTGCATTTTTTTAAACATGATAAGCTACTGTTTTGAGTACGAGGACAGCCTACTTATATATAAGTTGCTTTTTGAGTAGTAAATGTTGAGGTGCTTTCCAAAGAGCTTTTTTAAGACACAAAACGTGAAAAGTTGTTGCATGATTTTAGTTGATGTGAGATTTAGAAATATTTTAAGTATCTGCTTCCATTTCAATATATAATTTGTTTTAGATGATGACTCCATGACAATGTCACACAAGTTGCAGCGGACTTCTTGAGAGATCAAATAGTATGTACGTACTCATGTTACTACACTACAAGAAAAACATCCTATAGTGACTAGCTTTTTTGTGGCGACACTGTGTATGTGGTAAATGGTTGACCGGGTTTAATGTTAGAGGTGAATGACACGGATAAAGATCACAGGCACACATACTTGAGACAGAAGGTATGCACGTGCATATCGTTAGAGCGCCATCATTTGTGTGTGATAGGAAAAAATTTCTTTATATACTTTAGAGTTCAATACTATAAGTGCATGTCATTTCAAACTTCATTAAAAAGTGCATGTCATTTCAAACTTTATTAAAGTGTGCATATTCTAATGTCCACCACCGACAGAGATGATGTGGCGTTGAGCTAGAATTGAATTTGGTGACGAGGATAATGAACAATTGCCCTAAAATCGCAGTGTTGGTTAAGTCATTAGTCAACTACCATAATTATTTATTTAAAAAAATACTAACTTATTAATCCATGTAAGTCAAGAATATTTAGTTTATGTATGTTTTTTAAAGTTAAAGGGTCTAGTTTGATTAGTTAATAGACAATAACCGAATGACAGTTATTTTCGGTTATACCAATAAAGTTGAAGGGTTGTGTCTGTTAGAAAAGGTATGATGGTTGTTATACCAATTAGTGAAACAATGTGATGGTTCATTGGTGTTTGTTGATGGGTTAAAAATACCCGTATCATTTAGTTTGTAAATAACAATTGTTTTACAGATCAAATTAGTGTGATTCAATCATTCATAGAAAGTACCAAGAAGTTGTGCCAACAGTGGTATCAGAGCCAAAGGCTCAATTTAGAGAAGAGAGAAAGATGAACACGATTCGATTGAGGAAAGATCGAATCAGAGAGAAAAGGAATAAGAGGGGAAAAATAAAAACATACCAGTTCTGTGAGAAGAGACCGCCGCCACCATCATCAACAACAATCACCATTGATTACAACAGGAAGAAGGAAAGTACTGTAGCCCTAATCTGCATAAAGGAAGAAACATTTTTTTTTATTAAAAAAAAGGAAGGGAAAGATCGTAGATCAAAAGGAGTTGTGTTGGGTCAATTAGTGTTTTGGGCCTGACAACACAAAAGGGCTCTCTTAAAAGGATTTTAAAAGTGGCCAACCACAAAGGATTAAATATACATATTTATATTGGTTTAAAATATATATATATATATATGATGGGAGATAAAAACGAAGACAAAAATATTGTTTATAGAGAAGTCGCCGCATCGTTATCATCATATCAATGCCCAGTTTTAAACAATACGAACTATACATTATGGGCATTAAGAATGAAGAAAATTCTGTTGGCAAATGGAGTATGGGATTTAGTAGAAGGAACAACTACATCAAAAGAGATTGATGTAAAAAAGGATAGTTCTACCAAAAGATTTGCAAATGCAAGTTGCCGGATGTGAAACGGCGAAAGAAATTTGGGACTCTCTAAAGTCCAGATTTATTGAGACAGAAGATGTACAACAGGCACAATCGCAACAACTTAAATAAGAATTTGAGAGACTTGTGATGAAAGAAGATGAATCAATAGATTTATTTTCCGGGAAGTTGATGAATATTATTACAAAGGCTGCTACATGTGGATTAACGTTTGATGAGCAAACGAAAGTAAGGAAAGTACTTAATGCAGTACCAGATAAATTTGTACCAGTAGTAGCAACCATTGAAATGATTGTCGATTTTAAGACTGTAAAGTTGGAGGAGATTATTGGGAAACTTAAGACTTATGAAGAAAGGATTAAGTTTAGAAAAGGAAGTCAGGAATATAATAGTGAGAAGTTTCTATTCACATGTCAAGGGAATGACAGAAATTATGAACGCAACGATGGAAATAATAGACGAGGGGGTGGTAATCAGACACGAGGAAGTGGCCGAGGAAGATTCGCAAGTGATAGTAAGATGATAGAAGAAGGAGAAACCCTGGAGATCAAAACTACCATAGAAGAGACATTAGAGAAATAGAATGTTATAATTGTCATGAGTTTGGACACTATGCGAGAGATTGTTCAAACCAGATCATAGAAGAGAAATATCAAATCTTGTGTACGAAGATAACGAACCAACATTATTAATGGTTACATCCTTAGAAGAAGAAACGACATGGAATGGAAGTGGCATTGAAAGGGATGAAATTCCTAAAGAAAAGTTAGAAGGCATAAGGTTAGAAATAGACATAGATTTGAAAAGCAAACTAGAGTTATGGAAGTTAGGAATACTTCAAGAAATAGAAATGGAGAAACAAGAGTTTGAGAAGAAAATAAGAAATAGAGAAATAGAATTTGAGAAACAAATGCAGGGAGAGTTAGAGAACCTCAAGAAGTTGAGAGATTACACAAGAAAATAGATGAAAGAGTTAAAGACAAAAAGAGAACAGTTTGAGAGAGAGAACCATGAGGTTGTTTCAGATAAGAAACATCTAGAAGAAGAACCAAGTGTTGACAAGGGCGAATGCAAAAAGCATTGAGAGACACCATCAAGATTTCAGAAGGAGAACCAGATTGAGAAAGACATTAAATCAAGCAACAAGAAAGTTAATCCAGAAGATCGTGATACAAGTACTAAACAAAACAGATTGTTGGAGATTCAAGATTATGAAATGAAACAAATAAAGGAAGATAGTGACAAAGGTAACAAAGATGCTCGAGATGAGGTTGAATACAAGGAAGAAAGAAGTCAAATCAAAGAGGAAGTTCAGGACATAGTTCGTGTTAAAAACAAAACAAAGGAAGTGGAAACAAGCAAAGTTCAGAGAACAAGACTTCCTACAACCTGCCCAAGATAGATGATGAAGCTTAAAGATATTGAAGGCATGGATTAATAAACAAGGGGGAGTGTTGAATACTAACTTATTAATCCATGTAAGTCAAGAATATTTAGTTTATGTATGTTTGTATAAAGTTAAAGGGTCTAGTTTGATTAGTTAATAGACAATAACCGAATGACAGTTATTTTTGGTTATAGCACTAAAGTTGAAGGGTTGTGTCTATTAGAAAAGGTATGATGGTTCTTATACCAATTAGTGAAATAGTGTGATGGTTCATAGGTGTCTGTTGATGGGTTATAAATACATGTATCATTTAGTTTGTAAATAACGATTGTTTTACAGATCAAATTAGTATGATTATTAGTGTGATCGAATCATTCATAGAAAGTACCAAGAAGTGGTGCCAACATATCAAACTTCATTAAAAAGTGCATGTCATTTCAAACTTTATTAAAGTGTGCATATTCTAATGTCCACCACCGACAGAGATGATGTAGCGTTGAGTTGGAATTGAATTTGGTGACGAGGATAACGAACAATTGCCCTAAAATCGCCGTGTTGGTTAAGTCATTAGTCAACTACCATTATTATTTATTAAAAAAATTTTAAAAAAAAAGAGAGAAAAGAACGTGCATGATTAAAATAGCAGAACTGTTGTTTAGTTTACATTTTTTGTAAACCAAAAAGGTGGTTTGGTTTCAATTGTAAGCTGAATTGTAATTTTCATGTTAAAGTTACAAATGTGTAAAGGAGAAAGGATTAGCTATGGAGGCTGTAACAACTTATCTCATACGAATGTGAGAGTTATTGATCATTATCGTAGTCTTGTATCATGTTTACAAGGTTGATACTTCTCATGGCATCCGATATCCATGTAACGGTTTAGCGCATAACCGATTAGTCTCCATTCCCCAAAGTGTGAGTTTAGTATTTAGTTTTATCTATTTTGATTTCCCGTATGTTTTAATATGTATGTAGAGTCAGAATAAAAAGTCTTGACGCAAGAAATAGTGATAAGAAAATTAAGGTTTCTATTACTATTAGCCTAATACTAAGGTTCTATATATCAAACACATCATTGTAATCCAAAACCAGGTTATATCAACCATACTTAAATATCAGCCATACTTAAAATCCAACACATTAAACAGCTGCATTGTTATGAAGAACAACTACGTTGTTACATTAAACAGCACAAAGTGTTTGTGTGCAGTCAATTTTGTGCATGCTATAACAACTTAGTAGGGTACTACATTTTTACTTCCAAAGATGTTAGAGATAGCTTAAATATGAGTCATTCAATATCAACAACCACATCTTAAATGTTGAGTAATATATGCACGTCAAAGATGCAACATAGAGATGGCAAAGATGATGCGGCGAGGACATTAATGTTGAGTACACATTAAAGCAAATTAAATGTTAGTCATTCAATATGAACAACCATATCATCTTCAGTGTATTGACAAGTACTCCCTCTATCCATACAACAAACACCATCCTCTCAAAACTGATGAACGGGTGTTAGCAAACAAGTGTTGATCAATGAGGATGCATATAAATAATGAATGGGGTGACATGAATAACTACTAAAGGATGTAGTATTTAAATTTAATGGACGGGTGTCATGTGTAATTAACTATTGCAGGTCATATGTAATCGAAAATGTACTTTGGTAGTTGTAAATCAAGTTGCATTTCAATTGGCAGGTGAAGAATTAAGTAAATGACATTTATATGCTTTAAAGTATCTTAGTATCCATAAACATATTTTGTCATTCTCCTTTTGAATATTAGTAAACTCTACCACAATACCATTAAGAGAAGTAAACATAAATGTTTTTTTTTGGGTAACGATGTTTGTCGGACTTTTAAGTGAATATTTCACGGGGTTTTAACCAACACAACAAAAACTCAGCCTCGGCAGAGCCCTCCAGCCTTTTCATGAAGTTGGCATAGCTATGTGAGAGTCATTGCAACTATAGTAAGACTTGAACTTAAGACTTGTCATATTTTATAATAATGGTTACAAGCACTTTTGGCACTAGTCGTTAGAATTTTTTTATTGTTTGAATAGTGTGAAAACAATAATAAAAAAATCATGAAGTCCATTGATTTGTGGTGCATGGATTGTGTTTATTTGCGTCAAAATGTTCAACAATGTAATAACCAAAATTTAAATGGTACCGTCATTACATTTTTGTTTAGTTACTAGAAAAAAGTTGTTTGTTAAAAGCTATTTGTTGCCGGCACCATATGCGTATACCTTTTAAATGTCACTCTCATATCCATAATTTCAAGCTTTAAAGCATTTCTCTCATCAATTGTTTACTGTTTTCTATCCCAAAGTTAAAATCACAATCATTATCGAATACACCATTGTTGCATAGTTCTACTACAAATGTATGTTTCTTATAAAGTTATTAATGGACATATAGTTGCTTCAGTTACCACAGCTATGTCCACAAGCTACATCCACCATACACAGTGCTTGAAGACTTGCACCAAGATATAGGAGAGGATGCAGCTTTGGATGTGTTTAGTTCAATAACAAGTCTATAATATAGTTTAGTTGTAGCTTAGTTGATGTACTTGTAGCTTAGTTGTAGTTTAGCTAGTTTAGCTATCTTGGTCAAACCGGGTCAAAGTGTGGTCATTTGATCACAACTCACAAGTTTTCTACTTCAATAATAAATCAATCTTTCATTTTCTCTCAATTTCAATATGGTATCAGAGCAGAACCACCCTGCTCAACCACCACCACCATCTCACTCCACCACTCATAACTAACTTCCACCACTTCTAACTAACTTTGATCATCATAACAACTTTTCACCGCCATAATCTGTCATAAACCACCATTTTTATCACCAAATTCAATAAAATCAACATATTCTTGATCACAATCATTCCAAGAATACAAATATTAACTCAATACATCACAAAATTCAACAAAACTTTGAATCTCAATAATGGCTGAAGTCTCAGAAACCACTCAAACTGATGAAATCAACTCCAATCATCCACTATTCTTACACCAAAATGATCATCCAGGTCTACTCCTCATATCAAAGAAACTCACAGGTTCAGACAATTATGGATCTTGGAAAAGATCCATGATGATAGCTCTCAATGCAAAGAACAAACTCTAGATCATCATTGGAGAGTTTGAAGAACATGGAATCAACTCAAATCAGAGAGCACTTTGGGAAAGAAACAATGATATGATTATATCATGGATCTTGAACACATTCAATGAGCAGATCAGTAATTCACTGAATTTTGTCAACATGCCTGTGATCTATGGAATGAACTACAAGAACACTACTCTCAATTGGATGGTCACAGGATTTATCAGATCACAAATGATTTAGTTCAATTGAAACAAAACAATGTGGCTATTGAGATCTATTACCATAAGCTGAAAGGTATTTGGGATGAGTTTGATTCATTAGAAGCCTCATATTTGTGTGTCTGTGCATGTACTTGTGATAATGGCAGAACTAATTGTGAAAGGGATCAAAGGAAGAGGTTAATTCAGTTCCTAATGGGTTTGGATGAATGTTATGCAAATGTCAGGGGTCAAATCCACCTCATGAATCCAATGCCCACTGTTTCTAAGGCATACAACATGATTAGACAAGAGGAGAAACAAAGAGAAGGCAATACACTCAACACTACACCTTCAGTTGCACTTTCCACACACTCAAACAACTCCAGGAGTTCTTACTATGGTAACAAAAGGTATGAAAGAAGTTATGGTTCTGGTGAGTCATCTGCAAGAGGTTACAGTAACAAAGAAGTTGTGTCAAAAAGGGGCAATTTTAGAAAAGGGGTTATCTGTGGAAATTGTAACAAGGAAGGTCATCTTAAGGAAGAATGCTATCAGCTGGTTGGGTACCCAGTGGGACATCCATTACATGGAAAGTACAAACCTCCAATCCAAACACCCAGACAGATTCCACAAAGCCACTCAGGAAACAAATTTGTGAACATGACAGTTGGACAAGGAGTTGATGCAGATATGCTAAACACCACAAGGTCAAATGATGCAGCAATGAGTGCAAGGATGGACTAGTTGCAAAATCAACTTAATCAAATGATGATGTTGATGCAGCAAAACACAAAAGAGGCAACTGATTTTGGCATTGCACGTATACCTAGACTCAAAATCACTCACATTACTTGTAGTACTTATAGACTAGTTGGATCTATCATGCTTAATCAATTACATCTTTGGGTTGTTGACAGTGGTGCCACAGACCATATCTATATAACATTAACCTCTATGCACAATGTTAGATTATGCAAACATCCTATCTATGTCACTCTCCCAAATGGCCAACACACTCAACTTAGACAAATAGGCTCAATCTACATCAATGCTAATATCACACTTCATGATGTCCTATACATACCATCATTCTCCTACAACCTACTCTCAGTTAGTAAACTTGGTGCACACTTACCACTATCTGTCTTATTCACTCCATTTTCATGCTACTTTCAGGACTAGTACATGAGGATTGCACATGGCAACCTCTGTTGTAAAGATCGTTGTAACTCTTAGACTAGGTCTAATATTATATCTAGAAACACATAATAATAAAGGCGGAATATTCAAACATAGAATCAATATTATTATGAACAAGGTTTTTCATTCACCATCTCTAACTAAACAATAATAAAGATCAAAGACTTGATCTAACACTAACTAACTAATAACCACTAAACCCTAGGCGTTTTCCAAATCCCTACGCCTAGGTTCCCACACACACACACCTTTGGTATTTACATCTTGTACGTACGTGCTAAACTAATGACCCTATGTCTCTTTATATACTAGAGACATCTAGGGTTTACAAGAGGAATCATAATACAATAAGGAAACTAAATATTCTTTTAAGCATATCTTCTAGAATCTTCCAAATCCTCCATCTTTTTGTAGTTTTCCTTATTGTCACTTTTAGTCCTTCATGTTTCATTCTTCTTGTTTTGTATCATCAAATCTATAATAGACCCAACAATCTTCCCCTATTTGATGATGACAAAATAAACATGATTCTTGTACGAACTTCTCTAGACGAAGTAGCAGAAGTTGAGATAAATAAATCTCACCATGATTGAAACAATCTTGTCTTCCATCCTTCCCCTTGACTTGAACATGTCACTCAAACATCTCTTCCCCTTTTTGTTATCAACAAATAGAGAATGTATGCAAATAATGATCTTGACCACCACGAACCAATATCATACTTCCAATCTAAGACTTCCAATGCTTCAAATCGCCCACCATTACGCACCATAGGAAAAATGGATCCAAAACAGTAGAAAACTCCAACTAGCAGTAGTAATAATGATCAACAGTAGTAAAAATCAAACACTTCCCCTTGAGTGGTGCATGTAGATCAAATGATTCTTCAAAATCTGTAGGATTTATGTAATGATTACTTGTGAAGAAAACCGAGTATAACGAATTTGATAAAGAAGTAGAATTTCCCAAACTTGTGTCTTAAATCTTTTACTATCCACGAAACTCCATACTTATACGTATCACCAAATATAAGTAGACCGCAATCCCTTGACAAAATCCTCAATTAATATGAGACACTAAGCACTACAATGTTGTTGAATCTGTAGACCTTGATAGATCTTGAGCACTCGTAGATCGTTAGTATTGCTTATGTAATCACAAACAAACTAATAGACAATCTCTACGTCTTATATTCTTTAGTGGAAATCAAATATAAGTACAAACACAAATAACTAAGAACTCGTTGATCCTCTATGGATCTTTATATTACTAAAACTTTGTTTTTCAACTCGTACATAAATCATACTATTGTGTTCCTTTTATAGACAAGGAACCCTAACTTGTTTCCTAAGAAACGTATAAACATAAAACTAAATAAGATATACATAATCACTTCCTAATAAAGCTCATGCATATCCTAACTAACTATAGAATACGAGGAATACTATCTCCGCAAAAACAAACTACGAACTATATAACTTCAGTAGAATTATATCTTCAGTAGAATCCAGAACACTTCATTGAGAATCCATCAGCATTATATTTCAGCAGAATTCCTACTTAGCATAATTCCCAGCAATCCTCCCCTAAACTGGAATTTGACTTGGTTAAGTTCCAGTTTCTTGATAGATCTTCAACGCTTTAGAACCAGAGGATTGTACTCGAACAACAGCAGCAAAGAACCAAAATAAATACATCTCTATGATGACAAAACGTTGAAACCCCAGATCTTTGCAGCAACAAATGACAAAATGTACATCAAAACATATTAGTTTCATACTATTCTCATCACATCCAGGTGTGTTAACTCCTATGAGAGGTGAATCATTGAAAATAATGGATTTGATGTCTCTTTACCAATAGCCATCACTACTGGAGTAGCCAAATGTTTAAGTTCGAAAACTATGGTACACTGATAACCATCTGATTTATTAGCAAACCAGCAACCATATAGCGGATTTGAAATGTCTTTACCTGTAGCCGTTTGCTCAAGACTAGCCAATTCTTAGGAGAAATAAATCACCTTTGGTGAATTGAAAACCCAATATGGTATTCCAATGCCTTTACCACAAGCCATATACTCGTGGGCAAGCCAATTCTTGGATTCCAAAAAGGAATAAACCATGGTGAATTGATGACCATACAACTCTCAGCAATTAAGCATGGGTGATTGCAAACCCTATGATTTTGAGCAAACCATTACAGCTATCAACAGATTGGATGTGTCTTTGCCAAAGCTGTAACCTTTAGACTAGCCAACTCTTTGATGTACACAAGGCACAGCTGGTGAGTTAATAACCATCAATAATATACAACAAACCTGCAATAAAAGTTAGGCAGATTTTTTTTTTTTTAACTAAGAACAAAACACAAAAGCAAATAAAACAAATATTACAAACAATACAAAATACCACAATCAAGATGATGCTTTATGTTGCAGAAGCTGATTCTTAATCAATCTAACACATTGTTCTGCATGCAGCTTATCATTCCCAACTGGATCAGGTGAAATTTCCAACTTCTGACTAAGCATTTTCACCATCAATGACACAGACAAAGGATAAGTCCTATCTGAAAACATACACATAGTCATTCGACCCTTTGTCTCAACTACATGCACACAAGGCAGAGGATAAAATCTCCAAGTCTCAACCTTCCACTTATGTGAATTCTTCCAAATAGAATATCCTTTACTATCTGGAGATTGAGAATCAAACAGAACTTGAAGATCACCCAGCAAATATAAACCAAAACCCTGTGGTGAATGAGTAGCATAATGCTTAGTGACAAGTCCATACAGAGTATTCAAATCATGTCTATCCACCAAATGAAAGATTTCCTTCAAGAAGTTGAACTGCATAGTAGAATTATCCAGTCGATAAATAGTGTTAAGCTCCCCATCTGTCAAAGTCCAATTAGTAAACACATCATGAGATCCCTCAAGAAAAACATCAGCAGATCCTTCTCTAATAAATGTTGACTCAGCATCCTTTAGATTCAAAGGAATATGCTTGTGAGATGTTTAAACTTAGATGTATGTATCCCAGCTAATCTCACAGATCTCCTTAGAGAAATGTGTCTCCTTTTAGACATCCTCTTCTTCCTCCTACCTGGTATATAAATTCCCATAGATACAGACAATGGTACATCCTCAGATTCATCAGGGACATGAGTGGAAGAAGTAGAAGTAGACTTATTTGGAACACCACCACGTAAGCATTCATTTTGTCAAGCACTTATCTTGCCTTTTTAGCTTTTGCAGCTGCTTTTTCAACTTCCTTAATCATAGCATCTCCTTCTTTATCAACAGGTGCCACAGATGGAATAGAAGCAGCCATACCCATTGCTTCAGAAGAAACAACAAGAGGGTCAGCAGAGAGAACCTTTTCAGCTGAATGTATAGCGTTAGCAGATGCTTCAGAAGTAATGACAGGAGAATCCATTTAAGGTGTAACATCATCAAATGAATCCACAATCTTAACTGTCTTAGGTCTCTTTGCCTGTGGAGCATCTGTAATATCAGCAATTCTCTTTTTAGAAGGTGGTGCAATCTGCTTCATAATCTTTGGATACATTCTTTGCAAATCATCATCAGGTAATGCCCAGACTTGCTTCCTTTTCAAACCAGAATTAAAGATAGTAGAACTCTGATGAAGCACTACAGTTCGCATATATGCAATAATAGCTTTCTTTTTGTTAGCTGCAACTTGCTTTCGTTTTTGTCCAAGGGCCACCATTTGTGCAGCAAAATTCTCACTATCAAAGTCTGCACCTAAGATACTTTGTGCAAGAGTAGGATCAGATGCAGCTTGATTAGTATAAGCATCCCATTGAGCATCAGTTAACTGAGTAGACATTTTAGTAATCTCTCTTTGTCTCTCAGGAGGCAAATTGGTATTAAGCTGAGCATCAATCATTTGAGCCAATGCCTCACTTTTCTTCAGATCTGCACACTTAGCTAACAATCTTGCTTGCTCGTGCTTTTCCTATTCACTCACAAGATCTAAACCAATCTCTTCATCAATTAATGCTCCTTTCCCTTTGTCAGTAGGCTCCTTAGTAGAAACAACTAGAGGAATATCAACAGTAGAAATATCAGAGGAAACATGTTGAGACAGATCTTCAACAGGTGTAGAAAAGACTTCAGCATTAGGATCCAAGTTAAAACTTCTTCCAGCAACAAAGACTTTAGAATGATCTGCTGAAGGTGAAGGACTTGGTTGTTCTTGTACAAATGAATCTTGACCATGTTCAGAAGCAACATCCTCCATATGAGCATCAGCAGATGCAACATTGACAACACTTGGTTCTTTTGAGGCTTCAGTGGATTCCATATTCAAATATTGTCTTTTCCTCCTTTTTGTAAACACAATAGTTTCCTTTTTCTTTGAAGATTCAGCAACTATTGAAGAAGAAACATGAGTTGTTTGAGCTGCATCAGCCAAAATTCCAAGAGATTCAAAATAAGTATCCTCTTGCTCCTCATCAGAAGAAACCAAAAATCTCCTTTTGCTACTCTTTCCAAGTTGGTCCTCTAAGTCCTTAACCTTGCTCTTCAGCTCCACAATCTCACCACCAAGTATAGATTTAGTCTCAGCAAGTTCCTTTTTAAGATCAGCAACTTCAGCCACATACCCGTTTACTAGAGCATAGACAGATGTAAGTGAAATAGGGTCCTCAGCTCCACCAGCAGATTGCTCAGTGGTAATGGGAGCTTCATTGGACCTTTCAGGAGAAACATGGTCATGCTCAATATAAGGAGAACCTTCATTAAATGGTCCCCTAATTGGACTAGGTGTGGTCAGTCTATTAAGTTCAGGCTCTGACTCATCAAGGGTAACCTGTGTAGGTGGTGGACTAGGACTAGGTCTAGGTGAAAGTGTAGGTGGATGTTGGTCAGGAGTAACATGAGATGCTTCAGCAGTTGTAGAAGGGCCCTCATCAATGTTAACTGATGGATTACCATCTGCAGCAACATTTGTAGAATGTGGGTCATTAACAACATTATCCTCATCAGCAGCCTCATTGCCTTGAGGCAACATAGCTGCTAGCAAAGGATGATGTGCCCCCTCATAATTAGTTTTCATTGAAGCAAATAGTTTGGAAGTTAAAGCTCCTATGGGTAAAAATGCTTGGGCTTGGGTTGTAACGTCTAAGATCATTTGCAAGAACCTAGGGTACATCAAAAACTTATGCTTTTTCCTATGTATATTTTCAACCATATTATCAAAAATAAACCTAGAAAAGTTATAAGTTAAACCCTGAGAAAGACATACAATACCACATCCCAGTTGAGTAGAAAATTGGTCCCATCCTCCTGATTTATTTCTTATACACTAAAGCAATGTGTGTACCAAAAACATCCACATCAGGAAAAGCTGATTCTTTAACCATATGTCTGTCCTCATACTCTGGTATCTAATAACTCTCAGCCCAGTAAGTATCTCCACCGAATTAGAGTGATAAACCCCATTCTCATCACCTAAACGAAGTTGTCTTCTAATCAACTCCTCTGTCACAACATACTCTGTTTCATCAATCATAGCCACGATCTCTGTATCACTCCGTTTTGTAGCAGATACCCAAAACTGTGTAACCAATGATTCATATATCACATTAGGAGAATGCGTTAAAGCATAATGAATCTTGGATCTCTTCAAGAACTCCACCATTGGCACATACAAATCATCACCCTTTGCTTTTCCCAGAAAAGCAACTTTATTATGATCTTTCTTCAATTGAAGCGCCATGTGTAAAATTGTAAGTTAGGGTTAAGAATCACACAACTGGAAGTGTTTTGAACGTAAGTGAAGAGGGAATTGGTTAATTTGAAGTAAAGATATGCGAATAATGGATTGGTAGAAGTTGCCCAAATTATAGTCAAAAATATCGGAAATTTTGTTGACCATATCTTACGTGTATTTCAACTCTACCCAATGATAAAGTAGCCCTTCAGCAGAAACACGGTCAATCTGCTGAAGTAATTCACTCAGCAGAAACCACCCAAGATAAAATCAGTAAATATCAGGAGTGTTACTGTGCCACCCAACTCGCATTAAATTACATTAAACCTCGAATCCGTCTATATAACAATCCCAATGCACACTTAACACATATCATTTACCCCCAATATTCATCACAAACCCTAATTTCATCACAACCCACAATCAACCATAATCAACCATGAATACCAAACCAGAGGTTATTGATCCAACCTCTTCTCCATCATCATCATCAACAAGTGATGATACTAACCTATGGCGTCTTTATATTCCTCCACAAACATCACGACCAAGAAAATCCCTCTTTCTCCCTTCTTCTGAAGATGACAGTGTAGTAGATCCAAGTGAGTCTTATGATGACTCTGATGACTCCACTAAGGAGATAACTTCACACCCCCAACCTTCAACACCTCAACCTCAATAGGTGGTGTTGGCTCTTCCTGCATCATGGTTTGGTGCTTCATCTTATATCGTAAAGGGGAAGGGCAAAAGGAAGATGGATTGATTGCTTTTTGGTGAAACCAGTAGATGAAGCACAAGGACATTGTCATATCACACATCCATCTACTGTATTCATCTTCATCATCTTCGTTTTCATTAATCCATCCTTCCCATTTTGATCCTTAGCTTCTCCGTCGTACTGGTCATGCATATCCAGCGTTTGGAATAGATGATATGAGCTAGTCGATGATAGGAGTTTAGAATAGGTTTAGTAGATCATGTATAGATATGAGTCTTGTATTTCCATTTGAAGTTGATTGTAAGCATTGTAAGCTGTAAGCTGTAAATTGTTTCTTGAATGAATGAGCAATTTAACTTCAGTACATCTCTTCAGTACTTTATCTTCAGTAGAAACAATTTGCTTACTTCAGTACTTTGCTTCAGTAGAAAACATGCTTCTAGCTTACACGACCATTCTCCAATGAACCAAACTTGATGAAGTTGAACTGAAATATGCAATCTGTAAAACAGACATAGAGAAACACACAAACTAAACCAATACAAACTAAAAGAACATTAGTGGGTTAGTGTTAGCAAATATATAAACTAATATACAAAGTTTACAACATAAATCCTCCCCTGAGGCATATGCCTACCCTGAGGCCTATGCCTCCCCTTAAACTTTGCAGTTAAGGGTTAAGCATTTCAATATGGACCACAAGGTGTTGAAACCTTGGTCCATCAAAAGCCTTAGTTAACAGATCTGCCACATTATCATCAGTGTGAATTTTAACCACTTTGATCAAATGTTTTTCATATGCATCTCTTATAAAGTGGTGCCTGATTTCAATATGCTTAGTTCTACTGTGAAAAACTGGATTTTTAACTATGCATATGGTACTCTAATTATCAATAAAAATTGTTGTATTCATGAAGTTAAACCTATAATCTAACAATTGATTCTGTATCCATAGTACCGACCACGGCAATTTGCGTGAACATACTCTTCAGTAGATGAGGTAGCCACAATAGTTTGTTTCTTGCCGCCAAGAAATCAATTTCTTTCAAGGAATTGGCAACCTCCAGTTGTGGATCTCCTATCCAGATTTGCACCAGCATAATCACTATCACTATATGCTTCTAGCTTAAAAGGAGACTCTTTTGGGTACCAAAGACCTAAATGGGGTTGGCCTTTCAAATACTTAAAGATCTTCTTGACTGCATTCAGATGCGAAGCAAGTGGAGTGACTTGATGTCTAGAACAAGCACTCATAGAAAATGTAATATCAGGTCTAGAAGCTGTTAGATACATCAATGAACCAATCATAGATCTGTATAAATGAACATTCACAGGTAGATCTGGTTCAGTGTTGTTCTTTGTTTTTGGAGCTTCATAAGGTGTTGTGGCAGTCCTGACACTCTCCATTCCAAACTTCTTCAAAATGTCTCTCACATATTTATCCTGGCTGATAAAAATATCATCAGGTTTCTGCTAAACTTGAAGACCCAAAAAGAAAGTAAGCTCTCCCATAGCACTCATCTGAAACTCTCCCTTCATCAGCTCCTCAAACTCCCTGCACCAAGCCTCTTTTGTGGAACCAAATATAATGTCATCCACATAAACTTGTACAAGAATGATGTCTGTGGAATTCTTCTTTAGGAAAAGAGTTTTATCAATTGCACCCGTGCGATAACCATTCTTCAGCAGAAATGCTGAAAGCCTAGCATACCAAGCTCTTGGTGCCTGATGTAGTCCATAGAGAGCTTTAACTACCTTGTAAACATGATTTGGATGATCTGGGTCTTCAAATCCTTTAGGTTGAGTGACATAAACCTCCTCTTCTATTTCACCATATAGAAATGCACCTTTAACATCCATTTGATAAACCATGAACCCCATGTAAGATGCATAGGCCAAGAAAATACGAATGGCCTCAACTCTAGCAACAGGTGCAAACACTTCATCATAATCAATCCCCTCCTCTTGTCGATACCCCTGAGCTACTAATCTTGCTTTGTTTTTAATAACAACACCCCTTGCATCTCTTTTATTCTTCAATATCCATTTTGTCCCAATTGCATACTTACCATCAGGTAGTGGTACCAAGATCCAAACTTGTTGATTTTTGAATTGTTGCATCTCTTCTTGCATTGCTTCAAGCCAACTTGAATCTTCAAGAGCTTGAGTAACACTTGTTGGTTCCACTTGAGAGAGAAAACATGCAAAAAGACAATGGTCATAGTCTGTGTGATTGTCTCTTTGTTGATTTGAGACATAAGAGATAAAAGCCACTTGACCATATTTAGAACTTGTCACAGTGCCCCTAGTTCTAACAGGTGCATGAGGATCACCAATAATATTAGACTGTGGATGAGCAATGTTGATCCTTTTAGTAGCAGTGGTGTTGACATCAATGGAGGTATCTAGATTAGTTACAGTTGTTTCAAAATCAGTATCATAGGAAGGCGAGGTGAAGATGCCAGCTTTGGGTTGATGATGACCAAGATCTGAAGGACTTGGAAAATGTGTATAAGGTTCTCCAAAGTCTGTTGACACTTTAGTAGAAAGAGGAGTAGAAACAGCCTGGCTATCAGCAGATTTGGTGATGATAGGAGAACATGATCACAGTCAGCAGAATTGTGGTTTCCACTGATTTCTTCTCGTGCAATCTCTTCAGCAATCCTCTCAGCTTCTAGATTAGCTGCATACTCAGCCTAGCAAGGTCCTCAACATAGTGTGAGTCATCTTCACTCTCATCAGTAGTAACTTTGGAAGTGTCACCTGCAAAATTGTTAGGGGAGAAAGAAGGTACAATAATAGGATGTTCATCATCCTCAAACTCACTATCAGAGTCAGCATTCATGGTAGCAGATCGTGGGAGACTCTTGTGTACTGCATTTTGGTTAGCCACATGTCTAGAATAACCCAAATAATCAGTTAAGTAATCAAGGTCAAAAGACCAAACATGACCTTGTCCTTGAACATTAGGCTTGTCTTCTAGAAATCTCAGGTTCAAAGTCTCCTCAATCTTCTTAGCAGATAAATTGTATACCCTATACGCCTTATTGTGAGCTAAATAACCCACAATATATCCCTCATCAGTCTTCTCATCAAATTTACCCAGTGGATCACTAGTATTCAAAATAGTCACTTGACATCCAAAAGGTTTAAGGTAGTGAATAGCAGGAACTTTCCCATAGAGAAGTTCATAAGGTTTCTTGAAATGAGGTCTAGTGATGGATACCCTATTCAGAACATAACAAGCTGTGCCAACAGCTTTAGTCCAAAACATAGTGGGTAACTCAGAGTCTGCAAGCATAGATCTTGCTGCCTCTATCAGGGTCCTATTCTTTCTTTCAGCCACCCCATTTTGTTGCGGGTTCTTGGAGTGCTATAGTCCCTTTTTATTCTTTTAGACATACAGAGTTCTATCAATATTGCATTCTTGAACTCTGTCCCATTATCACACAATATTCCTTTAACCTTTTTGCTCAGCTGGTTTTCAATCAGGGTAATGTACTCTTTTAAAACTGGAGATGTTTCATCTTTAGTCCTCAAGAAGAATACCCAACAAAACCTGCTATAGTCATCGATAATAACCGACAAAAATACTTGTGATCTATGCTTTTGACTTGAGTTGGACCAAAGAGATCCATGTGAAGCAACTGAAGAGGTTCTGAAATAAGGCGCACTGTAGTAATCGCTTTGTATGAGGCTCTGTGTTGCTTTCCTTTGTTGCAGGAACACAGTTATGTTCATTGGTGAAAACTTTAGAAGGAAGTCCTTCAACAAGACCCAGTTTAGATAGCTTGTTAATGGTCTTGAAGTTTACATGTGCCATCCTTCTATGCCATTTTGTAGACTCATCCAAGGATGCTTTAGCCACCAAACAAGTTAAGTCACCTTCTGGTTGAACATCATTTAAGTTGAATGTGTATAGATTGTGATTTCGAGGAACTCTCAGCAAAATTGATGTTTCTTCTGGTAGTTTAAAGTCTTTAGACAGCACAAGACATTCATCCTCAGAGAAGAGTACTTTGTTCTTGGTGTCACTGATTTGTGAGACTGAGAACAAGTTGAAGTGTTGTAGTTCCTTTACATAGTACACATTCTCAAAGTCCAGTTGAGGTGTTTTGATGGTGCCTTTCCCAGTGATCCTACCATCACTTCCACCAAAAGTCACATTGCCTCCTCCTTCAATG
The DNA here is from genome assembly GCA_910596185.1 of Chrysanthemum makinoi. Taxonomy (NCBI): domain Eukaryota; kingdom Viridiplantae; phylum Streptophyta; class Magnoliopsida; order Asterales; family Asteraceae; genus Chrysanthemum; species Chrysanthemum makinoi. The sequence goes on along the minus strand of OU343225.1, from coordinate 76,626,984 downwards.
GGTACAAAATTATACATCATATCTTTGTTTCCTGACATGCTTCTTGAGCAACCACTATCAACAATGCCAACGTCCTTATGCTTAAGAGGATGATCCTACAACAACAACAAAATATATACAAAATATTAGTACACTACTGAGGCTCAAGTCATCACTGACTTGAACCTGCCTTGTGGATCATAAGATTTAGGCCATGCAGATTTATAAGATCCACTATTGTTCTTGGGTTGCCATTGATGTTTGGGTCCCTTTTGAGTCCAAGAACAACCTGCTGAGGGCTTCACAGCAGTATCCCTATAACCCTTCCCATCATTCAAAGAGTCAACGCATCCAGGCCAATAACCATTTTTAAAGTATGAACTAGTTGGTTGCACATATGGTCTAGCGACAGATCTTCTCCAAGGAAAAGGTTTGTTATGAGTAGCTTGTGGAACATAAGGTGGTATACTATTAACATTTGTCCACATTGGTCTAGATTTCCTTGCACATGCACTCATTCTTTGCTCATGAAAATCACAATCCTTAATTAAATGAAATTTACTTCCACAAACAAAACACGTCTTCTGTTTAGAAGATTTATTCAAACCAAAATATGTTCTATTACAAGCAGAAGCATTTAAACCAAAACCATAAATAGAATTGTTTTTAACAGTATTATTAGGCAAAGAATTAAAAAACAAGTCTTCAGAGGAAACTGTCTTGGAAGATGATTCCTTAGCAGCAACTCTAATAGGCTTGAAGGTAGGCTTGGGTGCAGGCAGGGGTGAGGACTTGGGAAGGTCTGACTTGTCATTTGAATCACACCCGGTAGAAGTAGACCCTTGGTCAGAGGACTTGTCACTGTCAACACAAGAGACAAAGGCAGTAGATGAAGTATCGGGTCCGCAAGTCCCTTGACTTTTGCCATATAGATGGTGTGATCCATCGAAGTCAACTGTAATGGACAGGTCAATGGGCATGTGTTCACCTCTAATTGGTCCACGTACAGCGTGTAAATCACCTTCTTTTACAAAGTTAGCTAATCCTGCTGGTGTAGATTTACGTGTGTCATCCCTAGCTTCTAATCCTACATATTTCTTAAAGCCTAAACCTATTGAAGTATTAGGAGTTTGACTAGCATAGATGTGACTTGCTAACTTATTGCCATTCAATAACCATTTGTTATGCCTAGCAATTTCTTCATCTAATTTTTCTTTCAACACTTTGTTTTCAGACACAACATCAGCTTTCAATTTCTCAGACCTTTTTAAGTCATTTTTAGTACATTCAAGATCACTTTCTAACATCCTAATCTTTTCATCATAAGCTATTTGATTCTTCTGAAACCAAACCTTTTGTCTTTCTAATGTTTTTAAAGCCTGTTTATAAGCTTCAACTTCAACATAACATTCATTATATTTAGGTTTCTAAATATCATAGGCTTCCTTAAGTTCATTATAACATTCACTACAACCAAACAAACAATTTTGTACCTGAGAGATGCCCATCAAGGCAACTTGATCATGCCTATCCTCTGAAGTACAGTTTGCTAGCAACCTGATATTATCAGCACCAGAACTTTCATCATTCTCCTGCTCATGTACCTTCCAGTCGACATTGGCATCCAAAGTGACCAGAGCAGCCGAGGATCCAGTCTTTGAAGTTCCAACATCCCTTTGATTCTGCTGATAGGAAGAGTATCTTACCTCATCACCAGCCTTCCTATCCTTGCATTCTCTGGAGAAGTGATCCATCTGATGACATGTAAAGCACTTGACCTTCTTTTTGTCAAACCTTGCTGGATCTCTTCCCTGGAAACCAAACTTCCTCCCAGCCTTACGCTCAAATCTCTTGATGACCATAGAGAGCATGGCCACTTTCCACTTCAACTTCATCTCTTCCATATCCAGTGGATCCACTTGTTCGAAATCCTCATATGTAAGTTGCTGCTGAGGGTCATAATCAGCAAAGAAGGATCCAAGCACATCTTCCATTATACCACTAGTTTTAGATTAAGAACTTGATGGAGTGGTAGTGTAAGATGATGATGAGTAAGTTGGGCTTGGAGCATGGATCATCTTTGGGGTGGAGGCCCCAACAAATCTTTGTGTGACTAGCGGTGGATGATGAGCGGAAGGGACTTCTGACATCATGCTCAAGAGCTTTAAGCTTGTTGTACATCTCATCAAAGGTAATCATATCAAGCCCACCTTTAGTTTTGAAGGCAATGCATACTTGTAACCAGGATTGAGGTACGCAAAAACTTGGAATTGCAATCATCATTATCTGGCTTTGCCTTAAGCTGATTCAACTGACTTAAAATCTTGTGAAACCTTGTGAATTCCTTCCTCTTCAGAGATTTGAAATTCTTCAAACTGTTGTCTCAGCATCGATTTTCTCATTCTCCTAGACTCCTCATTCCCTCCAAACTTGGCCTTGATTGCCAACCATATATCCTTAGCATCCTGCATGAAGTGAAAATCACTCAAGTGATCCTCAGGAATAGCTTGAAGAAGAATTATTTTAACTTTGGTTTCTCTCTGAACCGCCAGTAACTCTTCAGCAGATTTGGGAGGCACATGAATAAGATTACCATCAGGATATGTGGTAGTTCTCTTCAAACTGTTCCCCTTCCTTACAATCTCCCATAGATTCCAATCAATGTTGGAGATCCAGTTCTGCATCTTCATTGCCCATAAATCGTATTCCTCCTTCTTTAGGTATGGAAACTTAGCATTGCTGTTCGAGAGACTTAGTTGTTGTAGATGGGTGGTGTTTTGGTTGTTGGTGACTTCGATATCAACATCTGATCTAGGCATAGTGAATGTAGTGTTGGTTGTATGGGTGTTTAGAAAAGATTGTTCTTAGTATCGTAGAGACTCTCCCGAGGCTCTGATACCACTTGTTGAATCTGTAGACCTTGATTGATCTTGAGCACCCATAGATCGTTAGTATTGCTTATGTAATCCCAAACAAACTAATAGACAATCTCTACTTCTTATATTCTTTAGCGGAAATCAAATATAAGTACAAACACAAATAACTAAGAACTCGTTGATCCTCTATGGATCTTTATATTACTAAAACTTTGTTTTTCAACTCGTACATAAATCATACTATTGTGTTCCTTTTATAGACAAGGAACCCTAACTTGTTTCCTAAGAAACGTATAAACATAAAACTAAATAAGATATACATAATCACTTCCTAATAAAGCTCATGCATATCCTAACTAACTATAGAATACGCGGAATACTATCTCCGCAGAAACAAACTATGAACTATATAACTTCAGTAGAATTATATCTTCAGTAGAATCCATCACACTTCAGCAGAATCCATCAGCATTATATTTTAGCAGAATTCCTACTTAGCATAATTCCCAACAAATGTAACTCCTTTAAGTGATAGCCAATGTGTGCATAGAGCATCATAAGAAAAATCACACATTGCTAGATTTATCAAGCTATATGATAAGAACACAAACCTGTGAAACTCAACTACAACATTAAATAAATGATATTCAACCTTCTTCGTAATCAATTAATCCATAAGAATCAAATACGAGCCTTTTTGAATCCTTTTAAGAACAAATCACCAAACTCCTTGTGTGTGTGAACAATAACCTGTGTGTGTGTCGTCCAAAAACCATAATAATAATTATGCTCGACTTCCCCTTAATTCCAAATCTCCTCGTAATAAACCATTAGACTGCCAATCCAAATAAATTTCGCCATGCAAAAACCTTGAGCAGTACTTTGTAAAAACAGTACTTTGAATGATTACGAGAAGCAGTACTTTGAATGAGACTTGCAGCAGCAGCAGTACTTTGAAAATATACGGGCAGTACTTTGAGGCATAAGCAGTACTTTGAGCAATACTTTGAGAACAAGCAGTACTTTGAACAGTACGTTGCAGGAGTACTTTCATATATAAACTGAACAACAGTACTTTAAAAATCAATAGTACTTTCGAGTTGAAGCAGTACTTCATAATTGGGCAGTACTTTCGAGTATTAATAGAAAATAAGCAGTACCTTGAATTTAGCAGAGCAGTACTTTTAAAAATCAGCAGTACTTTCGAACTTGTGGAGCAGTACTTTGTATTGCGCAAGCAGTAGTCAATTTTGATTCATCTTACCAAACACTCACGTGATGTATTCTTTAACCAGAATAACCCATACAAACAATCCTATGTGTCGTCAGACTATCATCCCACGTGAATGACAAAATAATACCATATATTAAAACACTTGGACCAAAAACCTCACGTGACAACATCTTTGAATGAGATGAATTTTTATCATTAATCAATCGTAGGTCCACGTGATTCAACCATTCATATACGCCAAATCAAATCCCAATGTTTTCGATATACAAACCAGTACATTATTCGAATATAATAAAGTAAGGGATCAGTGTATAAACCCATCATGTGACCAATTCTCGTCCTTCGTCTGATCACAACAGTGTTATCACTCAAACATGTAGGTCCCACTACCTCTCAATTTATGCACCATACGACAAATTAAATATTATACCGTGATGTATATTGTCTCCACAGAAAGGTGTCGATCCCACAAAAATAATTAACGATTACCTTATTATCAAAGAAACTTCATCATCGACCACAGTAAACCTTTTTCTTCAAAATCATGACATCAAAAACCTTGTAGATCCTAGATATCACGAGCCCCAGGCTCTGATACCACATGTTAAGATCGTTGTAACTCTTAGACTAGGTCTAATATTATATCTAGAAACACATAATAATAAAGGCGGAATATTCAAACATAGAATCAATATTATTATGAACAAGGTTTTTCATTCACCATCTCTAACTAAACAATAATAAAGATCAAAGACTTGATCTAACACTAACTAACTAATAACCACTAAACCCTAGGCATTTTCCAAATCCCTACGCCTAGGTTCCCACACACACACCCCTTTGGTGTTTACATCTTGTACGTACGTGCTAAACTAATGACCCTATGTCTCTTTATATACTAGAGACATCTAGGGTTTACAAGAGGAATCATAATACAATAAGGAAACTAAATATTCTTTTAAGCATATCTTCTAGAATCTTCCAAATCCTCCATCTTTTTGTAGTTTCCCTTCTTGTCACTTTTAGTCCTTCATGTTTCATTCTTCTTGTTTTGTATCATCAAATCTATAATAGACCCAACATCTGTAATGGTCTATATATCATCAAGCAGGAAGAACCTACCCCACAATCACTCACACTTTCAATCAACAACAACTATCATCATCTCTGGCATGCATGACTTGGACATTTAGCTTACTCCACCTTACAGCAAATAAAATCCATTTCTTTACCTTCCACATGTAAAATACCTTTAAATTCTTATACAATTTTTCCTTTAGCTAAGCAACATGCTTCTTCTTTTCAAATCAGTGAATCACATTGTAACACCCCCAAAATGGCTCAGCGGAAGCATACAAGTATTGGGGTGCTACTAAATTGATATCACAACATAAGCATAGAACAACTGATTTTCATAAAGAAACTTTTATTCATTTCTTAAAAACAATGTTTACATTATTGATTAGTGCGGAAATTTGGCCCATTATCAAGATGTGGTCCCAATACATAAATCAGAGTCGTCTATGACCATGTCATGCCTTTGCCTTGCGCCTCCAAAGATAAGCTATCACCTCAAAACCTGAAGATACATGCTAAAAAGTGTCAACACGAGGTTGGTGAGTTCATAGGTTTATTTAAATGGCACTACGGTATACCATATAACATTTAGTTTTGATGACCATTACGTCTTGCATAATGTCATATAAATTTATGACCATTATTTAAATGTGTCATTTTGTTCACGTATACATCTATCCCATTGAGCAGATAAGACATCACTAGTAGCAAATGACTCCTTAAGACAAGTACCATCAACAAAGCTGTATTTATTCCTAGCTTGCAAAGCCAATTTCATAGCACCAAACCAGATTCTATAATTTTCAGTCCCAAGAAGTTTAAATGGAATAAGAGCAGTACCACTATTATCATTAGTTTGAATATGAAGAGGATTACCAGCATCAAGATTACTAATTAAGACTTCAGAATTACTACCACTAGGATCACCAATAGCCATAATAACAAACAGATCAACAAATAACAAGAACTAACAGAACCAACACAAGAATCAACTTCCAAGACTGCCCAAATCCTATCCTCTTTCGACTTAGACTCAACAAGAAACTAAATAACAAAGATAAATGAATAAAGAAAACACAACTCACACCCAAGAACAACAACAAACAAGCCAGAAGACTGGGGACAGCCAGAGCAGGTATTCGTACCAATCACGTTGGCAGATCAAGATGTTAACTGTCCCGTTTGCACCTTCTAAACTAAGTTAGTGTTGTCTTAAAGAAGAGATAATACTTACAGTGCTATAATGAATGAAAGAACCAAACACAACCACACTAGATTCACTTAGTCTAGTGCAATTGTAACCAAGAATGGGCTCAAGAACACAAAGAATATCCCCAAAAACCAAAAATTAGGGTTTCAAGAAACCCTAACTAAGAATCCCACAAGAATCACCAGATCTAGCCTGATTAGACTAAATCAACAACGGCCGTTAAGAAAACAGCCTCAATTAACCAATAACACTGTCAATTGCAAAAAACCCCGAAATATCCTTCGAAACCCTAGAAACCCTAGAATCTCAAAACCACCACATCAGAACCGTGAGCTCTGATACCATGTAAAAATGGTAACAAACACACAAAAACCTTCTTTTACACCCAGCCAACCACCCCTTGGTGTATTTTTTATTATAACAATTCAAGAAGATAAGTCTCCAAACGGATGCTTACCAAACAATACAAAAGACAAGATTGATCTCTACTAGGTAGACACCAATCAATCCTCACTACAATAACACTCAAATCACTCAAACCACAAAGATCAAATAAAGAGATTGATCTTCAGAATGATACAAGACTAACAGATATCAAATTGATATCAAGACTAAGAGAAACAAATACTTTGTGTGTAAAACGAGAGAGAATGAAAGAGATATCAAGAACAAGTAAAAAACCCTAGATCAGGGTAAAGAGTATATATAGGCCGAAGTTCCACATTGGCCCTCCAACTTATCAACTCTTCTCAAACTGCAACTAAACTTCAACTCAGTGTAATAGAAGACTTCAACTTGTCATCTTTAGTCCTTGAACTTCCAACATCCCCTCTCAAGTTGATAGACTTCAACTTTGAACAACTTCTTCAACCTTTGCCTGCTTGCCTCCATTATGAGACCCTGCAAACATGTCAACCAAACCAAGTTTTCTGCATAACACACTATGTTGTTTTTTACCAAGACACTTGGTAAACACATCTGCAGTCTGCATACTAGTATGAATCTTAACAGTTTAAATCGCACCTGCAGATACCTTTTCTCTTACCAAATGTACATCCAACTCAAAATGCTTAGTTTTCTCATGGAAAATTGGGTTAGCAGCAATCTGTATAGCAGCACTATTGTCACAATAAACATCCACAGGAAACAAGCCTTTAATACCAAGACTACTCAACAAATTGCTCAACCAAATAACTTCACAAGTGGTAGAAGCTAGGCTTCTATATTCAGCTTCAGCTGAACTTCTAGACAAAGTAGATTGTTTCTTACTTTTCCAGGAAATAAGAGAATCTCCCAGAAAAACACAAAAACCAGTAACAGACCTTCTAGTAACAGGACACTTTGCCCAGTCAGCATCAGCATAAGCTCTAAGCTTAAGATTAGAAACACTATTGAATTGCAAACCATAACCAGGAGAACCTTTTAGATATTTCAAAACTCTTAAAGCAGCTTTAAGATGTGACTGTAAAGGCTTATGCATATGTTGACTAAGGCAGTGAACAACATAACTAATATCAGGTCTAGTATTAGTCAAATAAATCAACTTACCAACAAGTTTTTGAAAATTAGTTATATTGTACAAAACCTTATCATTATCATTCTCAATACAGTTTAAAACAGAATTCTCAGGTAAAGGAGTATCAACAGGTTTAGCAGCTAACATCCCATACTCATGTAACAACTCCATACAATAGTTCATTTGAGTCATACACACACCTTATTCATTTTTCAGTACTTCAATGCCAAGAAAAATACTTTAACTCACCCAAGTCCTTAATCATGAACTTGGTACTCAAAAACAGTTTAAACTTATTAATCTCAGTTTCATTGTTACCAGTTATGACAATATCATCAACATACACAAGCAAAGCAACAAACATATCATCTTTCTGCTTAACATATAGGGAGTAATCAAACTTGCTTTGAACAAAGCCATGCTCAACCAAGGCAGTGGTAAGCTTAGCATTCCACTATCTTCGAGCTTGCTTAAGACCATACAAAGACTTATTAAGTTTGCATACTTTATTGTCATCAGCACCATTAAAACCTTTAGGTAAAACCATATAAACATCTTCATCTAAATCACCATATAGAAAAGCATTGTTCACATCCAGTTGATATAATGGCTAATTCATATTAAAAGCAATACTAATCAAGCATCTCACAGTAACCATTTTCACAACTGGGCTAAAAGTTTCATCATAATCAAAGCCTTCTCTTTTATTGAAACCTTTTGCAACCAACCTAGCCTTGTATCTATCACTTTCTCCTGAATACTTATATTTTATTTTCCAAATCCACTTATATCCTATGGCATGTCTACTAACAGGAAAAGTACATTCAGTCCATGTGTTATTTCTATTTAAAGCCTCAATTTCATTATTCATAGCTTCAGACCAGTTGGGGTCTTTAACAGCTTCCTCGTAACTTTTAGGTTCAACAGATTTATTTAAAGTTGAAGCAAAACACATATTACTTCTGTTAAGACCACCATAACACACATACTTTTCAATATCATATCTAACTTTAGAATTCATCACATAATCATTAAACCTAGTAGGAGTTCTAGTCTCCCTATTAGACCTTCTTATGACATGTGTCTGCACATTATCATTTCCAAGATTAGACTGAGCTGTTATGTTTTCAGAGTTTTGTTCAGGAATGGGACTGCCCTCAGACCAGTGTTGGTCACCAATATGGGTTGCAGAAAGCTCACATTCATGATGCAAATGAGTAGTATCTGTGTCTACTGCATCATAAGAAGATGGCAAACTACCATCCTCAACTGGTGCATCTCCCTCTTCATCATTGGGACTTTGAGACTTTGGACTATCAAAAAATTTCAAGTGCTCTACTTCACTTGCACTCTCTGCATCAGTAAGATCACAGGTTTTCACTTTAAGTGGAAAAATATTTTCATAGAACTTTACATCTCTTGCAAAAAACACATTTCTGGTATCCAAACTTAAAAGTTTATATGCTTTTTTAGTAGTAGAAAAACCCAAAAGAACATGTTTTTCAGACCTATAAGGCATTTTATCATGATTATTTAAAATAGTAGCAAAACAAAGACAGCCAAAAGACCTCAAATGGGAAAGATTAGGTTTCTTTTTATATAACAACTCATAGGGACATTTACCATGCAAGACAGATGATGTAAGATATACAGCAGTTAGAACACAATCAGGCCAAAACTTTAAAGGAATCCTCCCTTGAAACATAAGACTCCTTACAACATTGAGCAAGTGTCTATGTTTCCTCTCAGCGATCCCATTTTGCTGAGGTGTAAGAGCACATGAAGTTTGGTGAATAATACCAAGATCAGAAAACATATCATGCATTTTCTTATTAACAAATTCAGTTCCATTATCAGATCTTACAACTTTAATTTTTAGACCAAACTGTTTTAAAATCAAGTGAATGAAAGAACAGAAAACACCAAACACTTCATCCTTAGTTTTAACTAAGTAAACCCATACAGCTCTAGAAAAATCATCAACAATGGTTAGAAAATATTTGTATCCTTCTTTGCTAAGGACCCCACAAGTCAAGATAAACAAGATCACCAATATTCTGTGACTTATGATCAGACAAGGGAAAAGGTTCCCTAGTCTGTTTAGCCCTATAACAGGTTTCACAAATAGAAATAACAGAATTCTTGGAAATACCAAGATCTTTTTGAAGAACAGATAGAACTGGATCAGCAGGGTGACCCAGTCTATTATGCCAAGTAAGCTTAGACACATTATAAGACATAACCATATTGCACTTACCTAAAGACAGATTAGGTTGCATGTCAAACAAATAAAGACCATCGGTGACTACCGGTCCCGAACAATCTCCCTTTTCAAATCCTAAATGTAACATTTATCTTCATCAAAACCAACAAATAATTTCTTTGTCTCGATAAGCTTATTGAGATAATAGACTCACACAATATCCAGGAACAACCAAAACATCATAAAGAGTAACATTATTGGTCAATTTTAAATTTCCAACATGACTAATAGTGGCAAGAGTCCCATTGGGATGGCCAACATGATTTTAAGGCGGTAATATCCACAACATTGCTCATACCAATGGTGGAAACGATCAGTGTTGATTGGCACGATTCTATAATCCAACCCAAAGAGATAGTGTTAACAGCCAGACTAGAATTAGCATAAAAATATCTAGAAAAGTTAACATTGAACTAGACATTCCTATTAAAGAAAGAAGCTCTACCTGCCATATTAGCATGTATGCTTCCAGAAGGAGTTTCACTAATCAAGGACAATAACTTTTTCATCTGCTCAGAGGTAAAACCAGAAGAATTGCTAGCAGATGAAGAAGAATTCTTATCCTCGGTCTGTTTAACATCAGTATTAGCATTATAGTTTTGTTTAAAACCATTTTTCTTAATAACAGGATTATTATTCTTAACAAACCAAGAGGAAATCCAATTATTTCATAGCATCTGTCAATAATGTGTCCAATTTTACCACAATTTTTACAGTTCAGATTAGGATTAGGACCTCTATTAGCAGAATTAGAATTAGAATTGGTACCTCTAGTGTTATTATTATTGTTAAACATTCTTCTATTTTTATTAAAAGACTTAGCAGCAAAAGAAGATGCATTAAAAAACCCTAGATCAGGGTAAAGAGTATATATAGTCCGAAGTTCCACATTAGCCCTCGTTTTCTATTTTCCATCGCTTGTAGTGAGGATTCGCTTAGTTAGACTCACAAGAATCATCGAACACTCCCTTCTTGCATGGTTCTATTTTCCATCGCTTAGTTAAACTCACAAGAATCATCGAACACTCCCTTCTTGCATGGTTCTACCACAAATGTATACTTAGCACTTTAATGTCAATTACACCGCAAAGATGCAGAGCAGCAAGGACATGAATGTGAGTTAAAGCTAAATACAAGTATTCAATATCAACAACTACTCTCCCTCGTATCCTCACTACAAACAAAATAAATACCTATACAATCAACACACCAAGGCCTTTCTCTCTTCTTTATTTTGTCCTCCACTCAATAGTAATGCTAGTATCAAGTGTTGATTACACAAATATTAATGACTTTCCATATAAATATTTTCAAGCATAAGCCCTAACGAAACGCACACCGAACATGCTCAAATCCAGTTATTTGCTTTTGTTTAAAACACACAAGTAAGAACCTTTTTATTATTATTGGAATCAGTGGTCTCGTAATTATAACAATGTAACAATGTATATCGGATTCTTTACTATTTTCTCTCATATTAACTTATTTTCACAAATCAAACTAGCTTGGATGTGTTAAAAAATTATGTTACATATAAGTTTATAACTCTCATTGAAGAAAATAGCAATTTTGTGTTGAACTGGAGTATCGTTATTTTTAAAAGAATGTTGAAAGTCTCTTGGTGTTTGACTTTATTAAGACTGTTGTCTATACTAACTAGAATTACAACATTATTGATGAAACATTAGTAGTAATCACTGACCGGTAGTTATGGCTTGATTTTTCCTTGTTTTTACTTTATAGAATTGAGATCTCATTCTCATTTTCGCAGTTACTTATAAATCAATAGTTTTAAATCTGTTGTGACATTGTAACAAAGAACGTTATCATGTGATAGGCAAGGTGTGGATACCTATTTTGTAGTTTGATTCCGAAATGTTTTTGTGTTTGATTTGTATGTCTTAGGAATGGGAACGTACATGAAAGGTAGTTTGATACGGAGTAGTAATATACCAAGCTTTATACTTTTCCTAATCTGACTGTCTCGCCTGAGTGGCCTATCTACATTAGCTACTCTTTTCGGTTCGGTTCTATTGTTAACTACGTCGTCATATATAGCCTTTTGTTTAAAAAGATCACTAAAAGTTAATAAAAAGGTTTTGTAATCATGTAATTAACAGATCTTATATTTGTAATGTTTCACTGTTTTAAAAGAGAAAATGTATAAAGTTTGAAGCTTTTACAAACTAATATTAGTATATATTAAAATCGTAGCTAACGATGGCCAAATAAGTACTATACAGTATTAGGCATGCATATTAATGTAGACATGCATGGTCATCATTTATCAAGAAGCATGAAGTGGTTCTGTGTGTCTCTGCTTTGATAGCTTAGTACATGAGTACATGTTTAATACTATACCAAAGAGTATACGATAGCTTAAATATGAGTCATGATAAGAGTCATGCACGTCAAAGCAAATTCAACTTCATGCATTCATTACCAACTATACTCCCATCTTCTATATCAATAAGTACTGGTGTACTACTATCTTCAACAAACACACACATATAACATACACCATCCTCCTCCCAAGATTAGTCACACACACACCAAACCATAGTAGAACAACCACCAGTAATATGCTAGCATCAAGTGTTGATCACAGAATAAGTGGTGCCTCCCCAAAGAATATTTTCAAACATAAGCCGGGGCGAAACTCACACCAAACATGCTCAAACCCATTTATATTTGTCCTTTTACTTTACGATGCACAAGCAACGAACCTTTCAATCATTGTTGAAATAGATGTTCTCGGAATTATAACAAGGTAAAGAATTTGATTCCTTATTATTTTATCTCACATTACTGCTTTGTTTTTTGCAAATCAAACTAGCTAGGATGCGTTTAAACTTTTATATATGTTACATTCGAGCTCTTATTTGAAATATGTGTATTATGAAGTTCATGATTGTTCACTTTTGTTGAAATAAGTGTTGCAAGTAATTTGTTTTTCTCAATGTATATTTTAGCTATTATCTAGATTTTTAGTTGTCTTATAAATTTTATAATTTTTTGTGTCTCTATGTGTAAGTTTAGCTGTTTTTAATAAATATTTTAGCTATTTTCTTAGGTATGCAAACTCTGATAATGTAAGTATTCTCATAATTTTAGTTGATAGTAAAATATTAAAAATACTTTTGTTTTAGGATTATTGTTATATCCCACTACGCAGAAAAATAAATAGATTATTCTAACCATAGGTAGTGTTTCGGGGGATTTGCCGCTTGAAGCTTTCACTTGTGCATATTATTGTAAAAGCCAATTTTGTTTGCTTACTCAGAACCATTGTTTAAAGGCAAGTGAAGCTTTGTTTGCTCCAATGTCTACACTGCAAATGTTATAAAGCCACACATTAGAGGATGCGAGGAATAAAACTTGGTTAAATTCAACTAACTAATTCATACATATCGAGAAATCTTTGAAACATATTGATTATAAGTTAGCGCACCTCCCGAGTCAAGGTCATTTTAGTAGAGATGTCCAAATTGCAACAACAAAACAAATTTTATCAAATTTATGACTATCAAAATTAATAATAGAAACAACATACATTTACTTGTTATTAGAGTTATTGTTATTTACCCTTGCCACACATCTGCTCTGCTCACTTTTTTGTGGCGTTCTTGATCTCCATGCAACTAATCAGAAATTGATCTCACCACTCAATTTCCATAGCTAATGAAGAATTTGCGAATTTGCTTGTACGAGACCAACCTTGAGAAAAATAAAGGCGTCAAACTTTGTACACATAATAAAAAGTATTAAATAAGTTTTGTATCTACCTTTGTCATAAGATCTCCTCTTCAATGGGTTCAAAAACCGACATTTGAACCCATTGATGAAAAGGAGATCTTACCAAAAAAGTAGATATAAAACTTATTTAATACTTTTTATTTTGTGTACAAAGTTTGACACCTTTATTTTTCTCTAGGTTGGTCCGGTATAAGCAAATTCTCAAATTCGTCAACGGCGACGGAAATTGCGCGGTGAGATCAATTTCTAACCAGTTGCATAGAGATAAAAAACGCCACTAAGAAGTTCGTAGAGCAGGTGTGGCAAGGGTAAATAACAATAACTCTAATCATAAGCAAATGTCTTTATTTCTATTATTAATTTTGATAGTCATAAATTTAATAAAATCTGTTTTGTTGTTGAAGTTCTGACATCTCTAGGTGAAAATTGTTGGAATTTTATACTCATAAAAATTATACATAAAACAAATAACACCATCAAAGCAATCAGCGGAAGACAATAGGAATAATATATGTAATTAATTAACCAAACAAGAAAGTGCGTACCTTTTAGCAATTCAAGTAATCAAACGATGATGTGATCAAGTAACAAAACCCAAAACCCTAAATAAGGGTTACACAAAATCGTCCCACCCAAAATCGACCACCAAGGAATACAAGCTCAAGTGTGCTTGCTCTTCGTTCTTGTACACACATACTAATAGCGATTTGATGTGGAAAAGCTAGTTCCTTGAATCACAAATAAACCAAACACTAGTTTCTTTCACTTGAAAAATCGATCCCTTGAGGAGGGGTTAACGATCGCCAAGAGAAAGAGGGAGGAGAGGAGAAGAGAAATTAGGTTATCAAAGTGATCCAAGGTTAGTCAATAATGAATACATTGATTTGTATTTATAGTTAACATATCTTGGAGTACAAGTTTGAGTGGGATTGGGTTTGGAAACCCTCCACCGATCGGCCAAAGACCCACAAGGGGTTCTAGAACTTTCCCGACCACTAATTTCATTCTTAGTCCTTGTAGTTAATATTTAACGACCGTTAACCAAACCTCGTTAATCATTTAACTATCGTTATGTTTTATTTAGTGATTAATAATTAATAAGAATAACGTTTTATTTATATTAATTATGTACATCAATTCTCATACGTAATGTGTGCAATCACGAAGTCTCGAGTTCAATCAGGACATACTTGTTATTTAAATATCCATTAAAACCTTTCGGCTCCCACTTGGATATTACTAAATATAGTAATGACATTGGTTAGTCTAGCTTTCACACGCCAACGCCCCCGGATCGAATCGAGCATGGTCTCCTGGAAAAACCATTTAATGATTCATCATTTTTACTTATCCTTTTGTTACTAATACTACATTAACTATGAATATGGATCAAGTCATATCATAAGTTAATATTACATTTCGTTGTATATGATTGAACAAGATTACCAAATCATCGAAGCGTATTCGAGATAGATCTTGGGTATGGCCATACAAACATCTTGTCAACCCTACGAGGGGCCCAAATATAGTATTATGCTTTGAAACAAATTCAAAGGAACAAATTCTCTTGACTACAAACATAACTCATGAATTTTGCAACACTTCTGAAAATAGCCCTTATAACTACCGATTCACGGATAGCGTTAGACTATCTTACACAAATGCACTACATTCATATCGGTTATCCGTATCTCAAGTCGAGGATAAACACTTCATGATATACTTAATGATAAAATCCAAAAGTATCATCATGTAAAGTTGGGATGAGTCCAATATTCAATTCATTGAATATCATGTGAATCTGGTATGTCCCACGCATCAATATACTTTAAAAGTATATTCTACCAAAACTCAGATTTGTCTTAATTTAATGAAATTCCCATATCATTGATCGACAACGGACTATTTAGAATAACCTAAGTTATTCACGGATTAAACATGCAAATATAGGATATAATATTAAGAAAATGAAAAATAAACATAACAACTATTTTATTTCATTAAAGTAATATTTGTTCATAACATCCTTTCTCCAAATACTAATCACGATGCATGAAACTACTAGCTAAGCGAAGACCTATCCCATCGGCATGGTCATAAGTTTTTCTTTTGGCAAAGGTTTTAGTAAAGGGATCGACTAGATTATCATCTGTATGAACTTTGAGTAGATTGACTTCACCTATGTCGACTTGTTCTCGAACATAGTGATATCGACGAGGAAAATGTTTGGCGCCCTTCATGACTCGGGCTCATTGGCAAATGTTATTGCGCGAGTTGTCACAATACACATTTAAAGGTAATTCGATTGAGGGCATTACTCGAGTCGAAATGAATTTCCTAATCCAAACGACTTCCATCGCAGCCTTCAAGCTTTATGTACTTTTGTAATAGAACATAACCGTTGTTTGCTTCTTGCTCTTCAGTCATGCTCCTCCATTAATGACAAAGACATAACCCAGGTTTGAGACTTCAGTATCATCTTTATCGGTTTGGAAAGACGCATCGCAAAAACCTGTAACATCAAGTTACGCATCCGGATTTCCTCCATACACTAGAAACATTTCTTTAGTAGCCCTTAGATACTTAAGAATGTTCTAATAACTGCCGGTGTTTCACACAGGTTCATTGATACCGACCGGTAATGTTCGTACAAACGCCACATCGGGCCTTGTACATCTTACAAGATACATGATAGATCCTACGGTACCGAAGCATAAGGAACTTTCTTCATGTATTCCACCTCGGCCAGGTGTTGGCCGCATAGTTTATTACTTAAGCCATGTTCTACTTGCATCGGCAAATATCCCTTCTTGGAATTTTGCATACTAAATCTCTTGATATTTTATCAATGTAAGCACTTTGGCTTAGTCCAATTAACAGCCTTGATCTATCTCGATAGATCTTGATTCCCAGAATAAATCTTGCTTCCCTAAGTCCTTCATAGAAAAGCACTCTCCAAGATAAGACTTTACATCTTGCATACTTGGAATGTCTTTTTCCCATGATCAATATGTCATCGACATATAAGACAAGGAAAATAACATTACTCCCACTAGCTTTGTGATACACACATGGCTCATCAAGATTTTGAGTGAAACCAAATTTCTTGATTTCTTTATCAAACTTCTTGTTCCATTGCCTTGATGCTTGCTTCAACCCATAAATGGATCTTTGAAGTTTGCATACACGCTTAGGAAACTTTGGATTCACAAACCCTTCACTGCCATATAGATGTCCTCATCTAGCGACCATTTAAGAAGGCGTTTACATCCATTTGCCATATCTCATAGTCATAGTGCAGCGGCTATGGCTATAAGAATCCTAATAGCTCTAATGTCTGCTACAGGAGAAAATGTCTCCTCGTAGTCTACCCCATAGGTTTGAGTAAAACCTTGAGCTACAAGGCGAGCTTTATAGGTGTGTGCATTGCCATCCATGTCAGTCTTTATCTTAAAGAGCCACTTACTTCCAACTACCTTAGCATTTGGAGGGAAGTCAACCTCTATCCGAGACCGTTATCTTTCATGGATTGCATTTTCCCATTCATTGCAACTCGCCATTTCTCCTTTTCAGGACTCATCATGGCAGCTTTATAGTTAGCGGGTTCACCAAGATCCCTAACATATATTCCTCGGCTTCTACGTTGAGACATAGACGCCAGTGCACGCGTAGTCCTTGCGGATCTACTGAATGGGAACCACTTCAATCTCGGTGGAACGCCCGGACTTTCGAGTTCTACTTGAGGTTGGCTAGTGTTTTCAGAAGGTGTTGTATCTTCTATATCATCTTCCAGATCATAAACTCTCCCATTGAATTCATGAGATATGAGATCCCTTTCAAGGAATTCTCCATACCTAGCAACAATTACTTTGTTTTCAGGTGGAAAGTAAAAGTAGTAACCCATAGTTTCCTTTGGGTATCTTACGAAGATACACTTAAGATCTAGGTTGACTTATCGCCAGAGTCACGTTTAACAAACGCCTCACAACCCCAGACCTTTAAGTAAGACAAGTTGGGAGGTTTCCCATACCACACTTCATAAGGAGTCTTATCAAGCTTCTTAGTTGGAACCATATTCAATATGCGAACAGCAGTTTCTAAAGCATAATCCCAAAAGGATAAGGGAAGAGTTGTAAGATTAAACATCGATCGCACCATATCTAGCAATGTACGATTCCTTCTCTCAGATACACCATTTTGTTGTGGAGTCTATGGAGATGTGAGTTCTTTGGACAATACCACACTCCTAGATAATCTTTAAACTCTTGGCTTAAATATTCACCACCTCTATCGGATCGAAGAGCTTTAATCTTCTTTCCTAGTTGCAGTTCTACTTCACTCTTAAAACCTTAAATGTTTCAAAGACTTCATGTTTATGTTTAAGTAAATAAACATAACCATAACGACTGAAATCATCGGTAAAGGTTAAAAGTAGCTAGCACCCTTTCTTGACACATGTCTTAGTGGTCCACATACGTCAATATGTATCACACCAAGAAGATCAGAAGCCCTTTCTAAACTATTTGTAAAAGGTTTCTGGTCATCTTCCCGGATATACAAGATTCGCATTTATCAAATGATTCATCATTGATGTCTTGCAAAAGCCCATCGTGTTCAAATTTGTTGCATCGTTTCTTGCCTATATGAGCAAGTCTACAATGCCAAAGAAATGAAGAATCCAAATCACCTTTGATTCTTTTATTATTGATGCTAAAGACCGAATTATTTTTATCAACAACATTATCATGCAAATCAATTTCAAACACACCATTTCTTTGGAATAACATTAAAGTAAAAACATCATTTAAAGAAAGAAATTCCATAATCGGTAAATGCATGAACGAAACCAATATCTTTTAACAAGGAAAGCGGAAACGACACCTAACAATGGAAGGTGCGTAATGACAATCGTTTAATGACAATACTAAACCCGAAGGTAAAACTAAATCAAACGTGCCTATAGCTTCAACTCGCATGTGCTCCATTACCCACGTGCGGTATTGCGTCCATAGGCAAGCTTCCTTGCTCCTCTAAGTCCCTGCAGTGTATTACATATGTGAATACCACATCCATTATCATATACCGGGAATTTATTTTATGAGGAAAAGCAAATAATTCTATCATCAAAAGAGTACGAAGTCATCACGCCAGATTTTTATACCTCTTATTGCGCAACTCATCAAGGTACAATGGACAATTCCTCTTCTAGTGTCCAACCTCGGTGCGATGATGACAAGCCATATCCTTCTTCGGATTTTCACGCTTCTTGGGAGGGTACTTCTTGGGTTCTTGCTGATAAGTCATAACTTGTTTTCCTTTATCAGCTTTACCCTTACCTTTCCCTTTCTTGTTCGCTAGCGGCTTATTAGGCTTAGAAATTCTACCCTTCTGGATGGTCAAAACCGCAGGTGTAGAAGCCTTCTTAGGCAAACCTTTTTCGTAATCAATGAGCATTGCATGTACCTCGAATGTCTTCCCGTGCAATGCATATTATAATTGCGCACGATACCATCAAACTCCTTATTAAGGGATCTGTTGATAAGGCCAATTTGTATGTCATTAGGGTAAACATAGTTCAAACGCCCCAAGCGGGTCCATGTAACTCATCATTTCGGTGCGGGCGCTACAGGTTTCCGTCTCCTTGCTTGCAACTATGAAGAGCATCTATGAAATCATACTGACTCTGATCCGGGCTTTTCAAACAACCTTTGCAATTCTTCAAGCATGAGATTAGGAAGTAATTCTCAAAGCGCTTTTGCAAGCTTGAGTTCATACTCCCGAGCATAATGCAGGCGACCTCATTATACTTGTCATACTCGGATTGCCATGCGTGCTTCAGCCAGTAGCATCAGTGCAGTTCGAGGACAAGGCGTAGTCAAATAATTGAGTCTTTTGGCAACCCTCAAGACAATTCTTAGTTGCCGATACCAATCATTGAAATTCGCGCTACCGGTCAATTTCTCTC
The DNA here is from genome assembly GCA_910596185.1 of Chrysanthemum makinoi. Classification (NCBI taxonomy): domain Eukaryota; kingdom Viridiplantae; phylum Streptophyta; class Magnoliopsida; order Asterales; family Asteraceae; genus Chrysanthemum; species Chrysanthemum makinoi. Next base: position 76,607,108 of record OU343225.1, on the reverse strand, counting down.
GATCAAACATAGATTTGAACGACGAGGCTAGTGCATGAGATTGACTTGAGCCATTTCTACGAAATAAAAGTTCAAAAGTTAGTACTTTCGATAAGTAATCATTCAAGAAAATAAAATACCCTTTGGTCAATATTCATATTAACCATAGAATTTTCCTTGAATTTTGGATCCTCATTATCATAGTTTCACCACATCGGTTGATCTGCTAGTGGTGAAAGTATAGAATAGGTAATCGTTGAAAACGATAATTGACAAACAAGTTTTCAATTCCAAAAGTTATGGGATTTACAATTTTGCCAAAACAATTAATGCAAAACGTAAGCATGTTTCATCCCATCTCATGCCTTAAGCCTTAGGTCTCACTAACAACTTAATTAAGTTATCTAATTTAGAAGCGCAAATCATAAAGTGAGGTCTCACACAACTAAATAATTCACCTCGTTATTGTAATCTAGCTCAAGGTCTCACATAACTAAATTACAACTTCAAGTGTTTCATATCTTTAGATGGCATAAACTTAAATTTAAAGGGTACAATTTTTGACGTGTAATCAAAACTTATGTATAAAGAAGCATGCATACAACTTTATAACATAATATTTTTGAAAAAACTTACATTAGATTTTTAATTGCTAAGATTGAATTCTACAAAGTTTTAATCGATGCGTTGAGAAACTTACAACTTTGCACTAAGATGCTTCGTACATTGAATGGTTATACTAGGTAGCTCCGATCGAACTCACAGAGGCGAGAGGACCGGGTAGCGCATATCATAACCTTAGACATCCTTTCGGTGAGGCTGTGCTCACTTCTTAAATAACCCTTTTATAGTTTGTTCTAGTTGGTGAGCCGTTCTAACCATTTAGCAAGCATCAGTCGATTAAAAGTTCAAGAATAATTCTTAGATAACAAATCGGTTTAGCCATTATTTAGTCTATTTAATTTTCTATTCCAAAAAACCCTTTTGCTTACTAACATGTCCAACAATTTATATAAACAAAAAGCACTTTAATAAAAATTAAACACACTCAAATAATATAAACATATAACTAAACAATTTAACATATGTAAAACAATTAGCCACATGCATAATTATTTCAATAAACTCTAATAACAATTCTAGGCGTAAATTAATGCATACATTAACTAGGACTTTCATCTCTAAGGTAGATGAGCCACATACATCGACAAAGTCGATTAAGTAAGTCGAAGTTAATAGTATACCAATTAGCACATAACGAATTTTATTAGTTATAATTGAGGTCTTCCCCAATTCAATAATTATTAAATAAATAAAACATGTGTGTATCACTTAACAATTAATCAATAACCAAAAAACAATACACCATGGCAAAACATGCATGTTCCACCATGGATTCCGCATAACAATTATCACCCAAGATACGCATATTACATGGCACATAACAATTATTCATTAATTAACCACATAAAATAAGCATGCAATCCTAGGGTTTCTACAAGTTTTACAAAATTAAAACCTAATTATATAAATATTAGGGTAATCGACCCATATATAAAAAATTAGGGTTTCAAATTCAAAACCCTAGAAACCATAAAAAGCATGCAAATAATCATAAAGATTCAATTTTATGTGTTTCGGTAATTAATTACATCATATTAACGGCTCGTGATGCCATTGTTGGAATTTTATACTCATAAAAATTATACATAAAACAAATAACACCATCAAAGCAATCAGCGGAAGACAATAGGAATAATATATGTAATTAATTAACCAAACAAGAAAGTGCGTACCTTTTAGCAATTCAAGTAATCAAACGATGATGTGATCAAGTAACAAAACCCAAAACCCTAAATAAGGGTTACACAAAATCGTCCACCCAAAAAATCGACCACCAAGGAATACAAGCTCAAGTGTGCTTGCTCTTCGTTCTTGTACACACATACTAATAGCGATTTGATGTGGAAAAGCTAGTTCCTTGAATCACAAATAAACCAAACACTAGTTTCTTTCACTTGGAAAATCGATCCCTTAGAGGAGGGGGGTTAACGATCGGCCAAGAGAAAGAGGGAGGAGAGGAGAAGAGAAATTAGGTTATCAAAGTGATCCAAGGTTAGTCAATAATGAATACATTGATTTGTATTTATAGTTAACATATCTTGGAGTACAAGTTTGAGTGGGATTGGGTTTGGAAACCCTCCACCGATCGGCCAAAGACCCACAAGGGGTTCTAGAACTTTCCCGACCACTAATTTCATTCTTAGTCCTTGTAGTTAATATTTAACGACCGTTAACCAAACCTCGTTAATCATTTAACTATCGTTATGTTTTATTTAGTGATTAATAATTAATAAGAATAACGTTTTATTTATATTAATTATGTACATCAATTCTCATACGTAATGTGTGCAATCCCGAAGTCTCGAGTTCGAATCCGGACATACTATTATTTAAATATCCATTAAAACCTTTCAAAAATGACCTTGACCCGAAAGGTGCGCTAACTTATAATCAATATGTTTCAAAGATTTCTCGGTATGTATGAATTAGTTAATTGAATTTAACCAACTTTTATTCCTCGCATCCTCTAATTTCTGGCTTTATAACATTTGCAGTGTATACCAAGATGTTGATCCTCTTCTCACACAAGCTATATTTGTGATGCGGTTGCTTTTTCTACAACCTTTTTCTTGTATACTATATTTTCCTTTTTGATGAATTTATATTAACATTATTTTTTATTGCAGAGTTCATTCTAGACAACAAAACAATCACTAGAAGTAAGTATTCTGACTAAATAGAGATATCTACGTGTTCACATTTGAAATAGTCTTTTGAAAGAATTTTGGTATGGTTTGTTTGGCGAGATGTTGTTAGGCGGTATAGACATAGGAGTATTAGCATGTTGCTTTGTAATTTGTTTGCCTAGTCTCATATATAATTTGGTACATTCACTTTTTACTGTTTCAGAGACCTTCTGATAACAGAGAAAAACGAACCGGCCGATGAGGAAGAGCGAATAGAATGGAGGCTCAAGTGTGCTCTTTTTGAGAGATTTAAAATATGCCATAACGGCAACCGTGTCCCTAAGGCTATATCACACCAGATCTTCAAGACTACAAGACACCATCGAGTTGTTGGTAGTTGTATTGCTTCGCAGTTAAACGCTTATGATGACTTGTAAACATTTATTATTTCAAATGCTATTACCAGCGGACGAGGAAGCACGAATCAAATGGAGGTTGAGGCATACTCCTTTTAAAATGGTTTAAAATTCACAGTCAGAGCAATTGTGTCCCCAAGGCGTTATCACACCAGATCTTCAAAACTACCATGACATCATGTAGGGCTAACAGACAATATTGTCCATGTTGTTTGCATTTTAATGTAACTTCCCTTTTAAACCCTTGTTACTTAACGTGGCATTTTTCATCAATTTACAGTTTCACTGAATCCACAACCATGACCACTTTTATAAACCTTAACAGACGAGCTACTTTTAGGAATAACAGATTGTTATGAAACACGAATTGAGGTGTGTTAGAATATGTAATAGGTCGATCCGATTAGTTTAACATAGCTTAGTTTTAAGGCTAACAGTAAGATATATATCTCTTGTTAGTAGCTTTGAGTTAAATAAAAAGACCTAAAATATAAATAACACGGAAATGGTAAGGTTAAGATATTTCCAATATTCCTAAAATGAGGAGATGAATTGTGACTTTTTCATTTGAAAGTACCGTTTCCGAAACGAAAAAGTCTAAATGTGTCGGTTATCATAGTGTGTGTATCCTTGTGTGTAAAGTTCGATACATTTTAATGAATAATTATTTGAAAATGTTTCAAATTTACTCATGACGATGCACACAAATAAGTTAAAAGTATATACACTTTCAGTAGATAAAAAATTGTTCATGAAAGACTTGAATGTTAACGTTACATACATTTCTAAAGCATTATCCCTTATAAACTCAGTTCACACATATACAATGATAGATTTTATTCAAATATATGCATTTCTTGTTTAGTTCATCTAGTTGCATTGTGATTGTATTTTAAGGTAGTTAGCTAGTTATCTCAGTTGCACTTTGGTTTGGAGACTTATACAAAGAGGGTTTTAGCTTCTGAGCAAAAGAAAAGAGGTCATTGAAGTTTATGTACAAATAGGGAAGTGGTGGTTGTGCAATTTAAGTTTGTCTTGTTAGAGTAAATGAGAAGCTATGCATTAAAATGGTTTGCAGCGAGCAGCTTTGTAGCAGAGTTGCATTGATAGGTTTGAGCCACTACTAAATGGTCTTAAGTAGTTTCACCTAACAAACATCGGGTAGAAGTGGTCAGGAGGAGTCGTGGACTTTTACCCATGTCGTGGCTAAAAGACTCGATTCTTAGTAGTGAGTTACTTGCATCGGGTTGTGATTATCAGAATATGTAAAGAGGGGGGGAGGTGGGGTTATATTTAAAACAGATTACTATATATGCGGTTCAAACAAAATTAATTGTTTTTCCTCATTACGGGAACGCGCATAATCGCATTTTTTTAACGGCTTGCCATTCACTGTTTTCTTATACGCAATCCTTAACATGTTATTGCCGTTTTGTGTTGCGCGGGGGTAAGGGTGGGGGGTTTATATTTAAAACAGATTACTATATATGCGGTTCAAACAAAATTAATTTTTTTTTTCAAAACATCAAAACAAATTACATAGTACTACCTCCGTCCCTAAATAAGTGTCCAGATTGACTTTTCGGAGTCACACTGAATCAACTTTGACCTTATCTATTTTTGCGAGTGTTATATAATACTTAATGAAAAGCATATGAATGGATTGGGTTTTAAATGTATTTTTCATTGGTATAGTTTTTCATCAAGTATTATATAACACAAAAAAATTATTTACGGTCAAAGTTGAACCAGACTCTGAAAAGTCAAACTGGATATTTATTTAGGGACGGGAGAGTACTATATATTCAAAACAGATGACTATTTACAGGAACGCGCACAATCGCATTTTTTCCAACGGCTTGCCAAACACTGTTTTCTTATATGCAATCCTTAATATGTTATTGGCGTTTTGTGTTGCACGTGAAGTACCAGAACGCCAGTGCTCTATGAATTTTTTTTTCGTATATTGTTGGTATTATGGTCTTGATAATCAAATGATTGTCCGGATAAATTCTTGAATCGTGTAAAAGTTCACTTTCCTGATACAATATTTCTACCATATCAATTGCCTTGAGTTACAAAAAATTTGTATTGATATAAGACAAGAATAAGCACTCAAATTATAAGCAAAAGAAAGAGAGCAAAACATGAAGAATTTTGATGTATGTGTTGATATGATTATTCATCTTATTATAATAGAAGACCAAACTTGTGATTATTTATAATAAACACTAATGTTAGTTGTAGGGAAAAGTTGTTTCTCTTGCTGAAAAGTCAAACCTTTTAATAAATGGTTACAACTCTTCAATTATTTTCTGCAACAAACTTGTGACAGTTTAAATTGTCACTAACTGCAGCTCATTGAAGACATATATCCATTAGTGACGACCAGTTTCTGTTACTAACACGAATAACCATTATCTTGTGAACCATTGCAGCACTATTGTGAAGAATAATTTCTGTCACTATAGAAAACATCCAAGGTCTTTACTCCTTGATATATATTCACAACCTTTACCATTATTGTACCTGAAATCAACCTAATAGTTTATACAAGCGTGTACTCCACACCTCCGAACTCATATTATAACTAAACTTGAAATCCTTTTGGTCTCAGATAATCACCATTACACAAAATGATTGATGACACTAAAATCACCAACATATATTGTATAACTTAGAGCGTGTTTCAGTTTGATTATTGAAGCAACTTATTGCATTTTTTTTAAAACATGATAGCTGATCTTTTAAGCACCAGTACAGTGTATGGCTCTACATATATATAAGCTGCTTTTTGAGTAGTAAATGTTGAGATGCTTTCCAAAGAGCTTTTTTACGACACAAAACGAGAAAAGTTGTTGCACGATTTTAGTTGATGTGAGATTTAGAAATATTTAAAGTATCTGCTTCCATTTCAATATATAATTTGTTTAAGATGCCAATGTCACACAAGCTGCAGCGGACTTCTTGAGAGCTCAAATTGTATGTATGTACTCATGTTACGACACTACAAGAAAAACATCCTATAGTGACTAGCTTTTTTGTGGCGACGCTGTAAATGTGGTAAATGGTTGACCGGGCTAAATGTTCGTTGTGAATGACACGGATAAAGATCACAGGCAGTCATACTTGAGACAGAAGGTATGCACGTGCATATCGTTAGAGCGCCATCATTTTTGTGTGATAGCAAAAATTTCTTTATATACCTTTAGAGTTCAATACTACTATAAGTGCATGTCATTTCAAACTTTATTAAAAAATGCATGTCATTTCAAACTTTATTAAAGTGTGCATATCCTAATGTCCACCACCGCCAGAGATGATGTGGCGTTGAGCCGGAACTGAATTTGGTGATGAGGATAACGAACAATTGCCCCAAAATCGCCGTGTTGGTTAAGTCATTAGTCAACTACCATTATTATTTATTCAAAAAAAAACAAAACAAAAAAAAAACAAAAAAAAAACGTGCGTGATTAAAATAGTCGAACTGTTGTTTGGTTTACGTTTTTTGTAAACCAAAAAGCTTTTTTGTTTTCAAAAATGGTTGTAAGCTGAATTGTAATTGTCATGTTAAAGTTACAAATTTGTAAAGGAGAAAGGATTAGCTATGGAGAATGTAACAACTTATCTCATAAGAATCTGAGAGTCATTGATCATTATAGTAGTCTTGTATCCTATTTACAAGGTTGATACTTCTCCTACAACTACGCAAACAAACTTATTAAGGTAACAAGTTTGGCGCAGGGCATCCATTATCCATGTAATGGTTTAGCACATAATCGATTATTCTCCATCCCCCAAAGTGTGAGTTCAATATTTAGATTTATCGATTTTAATTTCATGTTAGTTTTAATACGTATATATGTGGAGTCAGAATGTAAAGTCTTGACGCAAGAAATAGTGATAAGAAAATTAAGGTTTCTATTATCTATTAGCCTAATATTAAGGTCCTGTATATCAAACACGTCATCATAATCCAAAAGCAGGTTATATCAACCATACTAAAAATCAAACACATTAAACAGCTACATTCTTATGAAGAAGAGCTACGTTGTTACATTAAATAGTACAAAATGTTTGTGTACTGTAGTCAATATTGTGCATGCTATATATGATAGCTTAGTAGACTACAATAGTTTACTTTTAAAGATGTTAGAGATTTCTTAATTAAGTCATTCAATATCAACACACATCTTAAATGTTGAGTAATATATGCACGTCAAAGATGCAGTGCAGCAGAGAGATGGCAAAGATGATGCAACGAGGACATTAATGTTGAGTCGCTTGAGTGCACATCAAACATTCAATGTGTAAATTGGTGGTTGCAAATCAACTTGCATTTCAATTGGCAGGTGAAGAAGTAAATGACATTTGGTAGAAAACTGGATTTTTATGTGGTTAAAAGCAACCCATGTATCGTACGTATTGTATATAACAGTGTAACAACTGAGAATGTACGTTGTTTGTCAAAGTCTTTGTTCACATATACAATGCGTTTTGTATAAGCGAGGAAAGTAAAGCATTTTGTATAAGTTTGTAATTTTGGGTTGCGTATATATTTTCAGATGCTGTGAAGTATATTACCATTGGATGTAGATAACATTTAGTAATATCCATAAAATAGATTTTGTTTCTTTTTATTTAAAATAAGTAAACTCTACCACAATACCATTGAGAGAAGAAAACAGAAACGTTATTTTTACTAATGCTATTTTTTCGGACTTTTGACTGACTAATTTACAATGTTTAAACCTACCATAATACAAACTCAAACCCAATAAAGTCTTCTCTTTCCGTAGAAGTAGCTATTTTGGAATGTTGCACATAGCAAAAATTAAACTTAAGACCTGCCATTTTATGATGATAGACACAAGCCCTATTGACAAAAGCCATTGAAAATGTTTATTGTTTGATAGAGTAAAAACAATACTAAAAAGAAGTTCGCAAAGTTCATTAATTTTTGGTCCATGCTTCGTGTCTATCCACCTCAAGATGTTCAACAATGAAATATCGTAGCTAAAAGGGTTAATTGCGCGGAAATGTATATGACTTGTCACTTTTTATAGTTCTATGTAGCTAACTATTTTTTTTCTAGATCTATGTAGCATACTTTATAATCTGTACCGTGTAATCAGTTTTGTGTATTATCTGACGATTATACACTTAATTTATATACTCAAGGAAAACCAGAAGAGGAGTAAATCGGTTAAATAACATACGAAACTGATATATGATACACTAAAAAGTTCGAATTCAATAGTATGCCACATAGATTTAGAGAAAAAACAATTTGCTACACAGAACTATGAAGATAGCAAGTTAGATACGTTTTTGTTCAATTAGCCATAGTTGAAATGGTACCATCATTATATTTTGTTTAGTACCAGAAAAAAGTGGGTTGTTAAAAGTTATTTTTTATCGCCACACTATGTGTATACCTTACAAATGTCCTCCCATATCTATAATTTCAAGCTTTAAAGCATTATTCTTATCGACTGTTTTATGTTTTCTCTCCCAAAGTTAGCATAGCAATCATCGTTGAATACACCCTTCTTACATGGTTCTACCACAAATTTATGTTTATTACGGGTATAAACTTATATATCAATCATACAAAGCACTTTATTTTATCTTTTCGCAAATCAAACTAGCTTGGATGTGTTTAAAAATTTACATATGTCATATTTCAGCTCTTACTTGAAACATGTACTAAAAAGTATGTAAACTTGCCATTTTTTTGTTGTGAAGGTGTGAACTAGTGCTAGGGTTTTCGAGCATAACCAAAATATGGAATTTATGAAATTGTAAACTTGTACTTAGTAAATGCAAATAGACGTCTTAGATACGAGCCCATCTCAACTACTTATAAAACGAATTTGTATTTTTTTTAAAACTTAAAATCTCTTAAAACTAAGTATAGCTGATTTCTTGTTATATCCGTCTTAATTTACTCTTTATTAATAATGGCAATTTTGACAATGAATTTAAACTTACAAACACATGGTTGATTATTTTTATAGTGACAAAGAATTAAATTTTACAAACATAATATGACACCTAAATTAAGTCTTGCACCATTATATTAACTTCATATATCTCTTTATCAGTTGGCACAAAATATTGTTTGCGCGGGTATACGTCTAGGGTCACACGGTTACAACCGGTTGCATCAATTTTTAAAAAATAAGCAAAAACACACAAACAAACGTTTGGATCAAGGGTTATACCGTAATCGCAAGTTCGAGTATAATTATTGCCTCTATATACTATCGCTTTGCACGAGTATTCATTTAATATGTTCAAAACAATAAGTCTAACATTGCAACGGTCTTATTGAGTTCAAGCATTTTCACCTACGAGTATTAAGACCAAGTGATTAAATAACATTTACCCATCTTTAGTGCCAGCATCCAGCCTCTCAAATCCTCGATAAATATCTTCAACTACTCGTTCAAGTCATTCAATTTCTTAACCGAACAACATAAACACACACGCAACCAAGACTTTTATGTCTTTGTCTTCCTTTCACAAGCCATTTAATATGTTAACTTCAAGCAACTTTAATAACACTAAAAGTATTGTCTCTCCTATGAATACTTTTAAACATACACCCGGGCGAAACTCACACCAAACATGCTCAAACCCGTTTATATTTCTACTCCTATTCTACGACATACAAGCAACAAACCATTGTATTATTGAAATAGGTGTTCTTGGAAATATAACAAGGTAAACAATTAGATTCCTTACAATCTTATCTAACATTACTACTTTGTTTTTGCAAATCATACTATATAGGATGCGTTTAAATTTTTATATGAGTTACATTCGAACTCTTATTTGATATGTACATATTATGAAGTTCATGATTGTTCATTTTTGTGCTAAAAATTAATTGGTGTTGGAGAAGTATGAGAGGACTTGTAACTTTTGTATATTTATCCGTATCTTTTAGTGTAGATAATGATATATATGCTAAACATGGGTCACAAAAACTATACTAGCATAGTTAACAATTAAGCTGAAAATAAATGATACAAGTTAGGAGTTGCTTTACCTCTAAGATATGATCTCGACTTGGAACCATGAACTCCATTTTGTAGTGTTTCACTTTTTTAAAAGATTAAATGTATAGAGTTTGAAGCTTTTACAAATGTATAGGAAAAAGTACATGCATAATAAATGTTAACTGTAAAATACACGTCAAAGGAAATCAAACATCATGCATTCAATATATCAACTAGCCCATCCTCTCTATATCAATAACTACTATCTTCAACAAACACACACATAACATACACCATCCTCCTCTGAAGATAAGTCACACACACAACCACCTGCATGAATATGTTAGCATCAAGTGTTGGTCACCCAACAAGTAGTGCCTCTCCAAACAATATTCTCAAACATAATCCTCGGCGAAACTCACACCTCATATGCTCAAACCTATTTATATTTGTGCTTTTACTTTACGATGCACAAGCAACAAACCTTTATATCATTATTAAAATAGGTGTTCTCGGAATTATAACAAGGTAAAAAATCTGATTCCTTATTATTGTATCTCAAATTACTGCTTTGTTTTTCGCAAATCAAACTAGCCAGGAACTTTTATATATGTTGCATTCGAACTCTTATTTGAAATGTACGTATTATGAAGTTCATGCTTGTTCCTTTTTGTTGAAATAAGTGAGTAATTTGTTTTTCTATATCTATCTAACTCTTGAATATTTGGACAAACTATATCTATCTAACTCATGAATATTTGGACTTCGATTCGAGTTGGGATTTTGATTCTTTGTTTTAGACAGTTTTCTTTGTCTTTTTTCCCACTAGTCACCCGTAGGTTTAGGAAATTACATGAAAACCTTTTGATATTTCACCGACATTTCAGATTAAGTATATATATGAATATGAATTAAAAAATAAAATAAAAAAAATTGCATTTGGACTTGTTTAGGCCTTTGTTTATTACAGTAGTCCATTTTTCATCATCAGAATCACAACAACATTCAAAAACCCTATTGTCTGCCGTCTTTCAAAACACACACTTTGCTCTGCATCTCAAAACACTTTCTCATGGCAGATACTCCTTGCCCAAGTGTTAACCCGGATCCTAACCCTGCTGATAACCCGAATCCTAACCCTGATGATAACTCGAATCCTAACCCTGCTGATATCCTTGTTGATGAGAAGCGTCTTATCCAGGTATTCTTTCTTTTCTCTCTTTTATTTTTTAAGAGTTTATTATATAATCTTAAATCATTTTTTTTCCTCCTCTATTTTGGTATACAATCTTAATCTATTTCTTATTTAATATTTCTTGTTCAAACAAATTGCACATATGTATCGCTCTTTACCATCTAAAGATGTCCGGTTCTTGCCACCATCCACGTTCGCTGACTCTTATGTGCTACTCTGGCCTCGTTTAAACCTGTATGGGCGTTCTATTCTCAGAATGGATCCGGCTGACGGCTACTTTAGTGGTTTTCACTACAATGTTGGAATACCATAGAGTATCGCCTTTTTGCAAGATTCGCCACCCTTGAATATGTAAATAATTCTTACTTTTCAACACGCGTACTATAATTTATTTTTATTATGTATTGTTATTATCTCTATATGTTTTTTGTTTTCTTAATCTTAATATAGATGGTGAAGAATCCTTGATCGTATCGACGCCCATATTCAGAAATTTACAGGCTTGGATCGATGAAAGACCATCTCAAAGAGTATGCTACACTGAACAAACACGGTGTCTATACACGTCCCTATGAACTTATCATCAAAGCCTCGTGTGATCTAGTACGTTGTCTGTTTTAATTATAACTCATTTATTTGTGGTATTTTTAGTATATAAGTTTAGTATTGTTAGTGCTCTAATTTCGTATCTGGCTCGTATGCACTCTAATAATATCAACGTAACAAGGTTTGTTCCTGGTATTATTGAAGTTTCGAATCTTTGTTTGATTTATGCTTGTGTTGGACAGTCGCACATATAGTAAGACGTACCCACATAATGTCATTTGTTGATTATAAGCTGCTAGAAAAGAAGGCTGTCATGTGTTGGCGTCATAGAAAATACCAAAACTACATTGTTTGCTAAGGAAGGATTAATTCCAACACCTAACGTGATTGCGTATTGTCTTCTGGTATATTGGAACATGCAACAATGAATAGCTGAAATGTAGTTGGATTAATGTTCTGCACATGTAGAGAATGCAACATCTGTTATTTGGAACAACCAACTTAAGAGTATCATATTAGATGCTTAGACATTTTCATATTAGAAATAAATATTGATCTATAAAATGATGAATGACTTATAGTCTGTGATTGCAACATTTTAAAACTTCCTAAATGGTAAGCCTTTTGAAACTACTATCTCGCATTAAGCTGGTTGGTGTTTATTAAAACATCCTAACATACACACTCAGAACAACCAACTAAAATCACATGATATAATGAAGAATTTTGGCTAAGTTTGGATAGCTACTTTGTCTCCCTACGTTCTCATCAGTAAATGCTTGCATAATAACTGGATTCTGTTTTATGTTTTCATTGGTACGTTGGTAATTAACTTTGTACTAGTTCTGTTTGGGCTGTTACCACTCTTTTAACTAGCAAAATCGTGGCAGATGCATTACTAGTTTGTTATATAATGCCATGTTATATTGTTGTTTTTGTTACATCGAGTTCCCATTTATATCCATATCCTTGCTTTTATTTTACATAGTCAATATGTGAAACTAGAAAGCCTTACTTACTATGGAAGCCGAAGTTTTCAAATGAAGTTGTATCCAAGAAGCATAAGTACTACAAAGTATCAAGATTTGGTTCCTTTCCATTGAGGTTTCCATTTGTGAATTTTGCTATTACAAGTAAAAAAATGTTGTTCTTTTGCAGCCATTAGTATGAGTTTCATGTGTGACCATGCTGACAGCATGTTTTTTGCTGATGGTAAGTTTTCTTTCTTTTTTTTTCCTATCTTTGTAAATTCAAATATCATCGATTTATGAACATCTGATTTTTTTTTTTAAATTTCAGAAGAACAACCTCAGCCAGATCCTGATCCCCTCTCACTTGATAAGACGCTTCTCATCAACAAGGATATCATCAGGGTTAGGATTCGGGTTATCAGCAGGGTTAGGATTCGGGTTATCATCAGAGTTAGGATTCGGGTTATCAGCAGGGTTAGGATTCGGGTTATCAGCAGCGTTAGGATCCGGGTTAACACTTGGGCAAGGAGTATCTGCCATGAGAAAGTGTTTTGAGATGCAGAGCAAAGTGTGTGTTTTGAAAGACGGCAGGCAATAGGGTTTTTGAATTTTGTTGCGATTCTGATGATGAAAAATGGACTACTGTAATAAACAAAGGCCCAAAGACACCCTAAACAAGTCCAAATGCAATTTTTTTATTTTATTTATTAATTACCACCAAAAAACCCTTAAAAAATAATTATGTGCAAAAAAAAACATTGTACATATGAAAAGTTGGATATTAAATTAAAACTATATATAAATTCGGTTTTCGGTTTTGACCCATAACCGAACCGAACTTCGGTTCGGTTCTCGGTTGGGTCACAGATATTTTCGGTTCGGTTCAGTTTTCGGTTATGCCCCAAAAAAAATTAATCGCACAAACCGAACCAAATAAACCGATTAACCCAAGAACCGATTAACACCCCTAGATTTCAAGATTCCCAAGAAGTAAAAGCAAGGAAACTATAAAAAGAGTTGGTCAATACAAGGACCATTTAGCACTGTATTTATCCACACAGACAATATTTACACTTTTTTTAAATGCAACTAACTACCTGACATTATATACACAACATATCAAACTTACAATGTCCGAAGCAAACCCATAACCATTTAATTGGGAATACTCTCACCCATAACCATTTAATTGGGGGGATTATATGACTGGTTCCAACTTAAATTTTTGTCAATTTAAGTAGCTTTCTTCTAGATTTCCCTAACTTTTTTTTTCGATTTTTTTTTTTTCAAATTTTTTTATTTCGCTTGTTTTTTCTGAATTTTTTTTTCAAAATTCTATTTCAATTTTTTTTTAGAATTTTTAGTTGAAAATTTTTTTTTGAAATTTTTTTAAATAACTTTTTTTTGTGACAAAAAAACAAACGTTTTCCGATAAAAAATTTTCACTTGTGAATAAAAAAAAGTTTATGAAAAAAATTCACGTGACCGAATTTTTTTTTTCACATGTGCTGATAAAAAATTTCCAAAAATAAATTTGAAAAAAAATCTAATACAAAAATTCTGGAAAAACGGACGATAAAAAGTTTTTTTAACAAAAAGTTCCTGGAAAAAAATCTAAAAAAAAATTTTGAAAAAAAAAAAATTCAAAAAAAAATATATAAGGAAGGTGGATGCAATTTTTTTTTTCAACGACATGACCATTTATGTAATTACCTAGTGATTGTGGATGCAATTTTCAAAAATCCGATTGGTAAAATGGTTATCACATGTTGTTCCAACTGACATAAAAATGTCAACATTATTTATTTTTTAATTTGATACTTAAAAAAGTGTTTTTAGACAAGTATGATGTTTTTTTAATGATTCTGACCCAATAAACATTAAAAAACAATTAATACTTGCCGATAGTTTTGAAGTTTTTCCTTAAATATTGAATAAGAGTAAATATATATTACTCCGTAATCCGTTTAGTGGTTGAAGATATGGTTTCCTATTATATGTACACTTTCGTGATATATAAATCCCACGTATTTAATGTTGTTATACATATTCTTGTTCCTCACCAAACAAAAAGGTATTGATCGATCGACCATGCCTACTGCTAACGGATACCCGTACCCCGATCCAGATCACGTCCTTCTTTACCTGGTAAGTTTCCTGTTCGTGCTTATTCCTTTTTCGATATTGTTATTGATGGCCCATACTATGAGAATGATCCTGAGAAACTTGCCGAGTGGCTTCGATACTACTATTATCTCCAATATCCATATACGTGGTATATTCACCAACACCAAGCTGTTATGGTTAATTATATTGACCTTTTGTGTTTATCGACGTCACAATGGCTTGCCAAAGGTACTTCCCTTTCCTCATTCGGCTGATATGAGGTATCCGTATATGTCTCCCTATCGGCATAAAAACCCTATTTTTGTTCCGATTATCGATAGAAGACAAGTACTTGACCCGATATGGATCAAGAGAGAGGCGATAGAGGATAGTGTACAACGAATGGATTGCTCTCAAGTAGAGGAAGGCTATGCTTGCACGATATGTCAAACTGAATTCAAAATAAAAAAATCCTTAGGTGTGCTTCCATACTGCAAACATCTCTTTCACTCCTGGTGCATAATGGAATGGCTCGAACAACAAAATCAATGCCCTATTTGTTATTGTCCAGGGTATATTGATCCGTACAATGCTTCTTTGGAAGTGGTTTTGTCGAAGTATTTGATTTAGAGGGTGTCGTTTCTTCAAGGCTTTTTAGGTTTGTTTTGGGTTGTTTTCGTGTTACGATTCTTTATTTTAGGTTATTTCTTTTTACAATTGGTGTTTTAAATTTTGTTTTTTCAGAACTACGTATCTTCTAGCTACTTGCTACTTTATGTTTATGATATTTCTTATGCGATTAGAAAAATTACATATATATTTTGCTTGCGTGCTTAGCCAAAAAGAGCCAGAGTTGTAATAATTTGAGATAATCATTTGTAAATGTATCTAACTTGCCACGGTTTTTTATCTTTATGTAGCAAATAAAAATGTTTGCAACTTCATGTACTAATGTGCCTTCTTCGTCAACTTAGTGTATATGGATCCGGATTTATTAAAAAGTATTTATAATTTAAAAGGTATAAAAGTCAATATCCACCATTGGATTTTTATTTGACCAGATCTACGGATGTCAACAAAAATGTAACATAAAAGGGTATATAAGGGCATGGTTGTCATTTCAATGTTTATTTGGGTTTGAGTGTTTGACAAACTGTTCGTAGATCCACACAATTCATTTGGTTTTTCAAAGAGGGTACTACTAAATTCACCAGGATTTTATTTTAGTCAACTAGTCAATATAGGGAATACCACTTTTTAAATATTTTGGGAATAGGGAAAAGCTTTTTCTGTCAAACACTTTTCAAGTCAACTAAATTAATTTACGGGTTCCCATACAATTGAAAATCACAAACACTTTTCTGTCAAACATAGCTTTTCCTTTCAAACACTTTTCTGTCAAACACTTAATATTACGGGTTCCCCATACTATTGAAAATCACAAACTTTATTTCCTAACTTGATAACTAACTAATTTAATTACAGTTAAAATATGACATAATCATATTATATATAAGTTGTCTAAATTTGATTTTTTACTAACAATCTGTAATATCATTCAACATTACAAGGTAATCCACCAATGTTATATTGTAATATAAGTTATTATCTTTTTTGTTCCTTGAATCTTCACCGGAAATCCACCTTCACCGGAAATCCGCCTTTCATCTCACCTTTTATGTAATCTCACCTTTCGTAATAGATCCAAACACAAAAAAAATCCGACAGTGGACACTTATCACCAAACAATCTCACCTTTCGTTGGACACTTATCACCAAACAATCCGACAGTGGACACTTATCACCAAAAAAAATCCGACAGTGGACACTTATCACCAAACAATCTCACAAAAAAAAATTCGTTGGGCAGTGACACAAATCGTGTATGGACGTGTTATTGGTATACCCTTCGTCCAGATCTCACCTTCGTTGGGCAGTGACTCAAATCCGACAGTGACTCAAACAAACCCTTCGTCCAGATCACACCTTTTTCTGTAATCGAAACAAACCCTTGGGCAGTGATTATGTTATACGAAACAAAAACCCCCCACAAACCTCACCTTTTCGGAACAAAAATGGGTAGATGGTAGATGGGTAGACGGTGGTATTATAGTGGTGGTATACGAAACAAAAATGGGTAGATGGTAGATGGGTAGACGATTGATGCGACAGTGGTTACAGGTAGATGGGTAGAAGAGAGGATATAAGGTGGAGCAAGAAAATGTGGAGGCTGGGGATAAAATAGAGGATATTAGGGTTTTAAGTAGATGGGTTATTGTTGTGTAGTGGGCTTTTTGGGTTTTTTTATTTATATTTTATTTAATTTTATTAATATTATTGATTTAATAACTACTTTAGTAATACGATGGTATATTCTGATTTTTTTTTTTTTTTTTTTTTGCAGGAGCTTATTTAAGTTGATATAAGAAAATGTCTTTTTTTGATGAAAATATGCATACATCGCCATTTTTCACTCGTGAGGTATAATTATTTTTTTGATATCATAGACAATAATTTATAAATATATGTTATTATTTTACAAGTGGATATTTTCGTTAACAATAACAAATTTAATTTTAGGTGTTCAAAACTCGTGAAGATTTAAAAGTTTAAGCAAACTAAGGCACGCTCTCTTGGTTACGTCATTGTAACTCAAAAATCATACACGAACGAAAGTGGTTTTTCCTATGAAGTCACGCTTATGTGTGATCGTGGTGGTGAATATAAACCGATTTAAACAAGCAAAAATTCTGCTACCAAAAAGATTAATTGTCCATTCCAGTTGGTAGGAAAATATTCAAATATGTATGGTGGTTGGTTGATGAGTGTGATATGTGATAAACATAATCATCTCCCTGCACAACATATGGAGGGCATCCATATCGGAGGCGATTGACTAAAGAAGAATATCAATTGGTTGAAGATTTGACCAAGAAGAATGTGGAGCCACGTGACATATTGTCAATAATAAAGGCGCAAAATAAGGATAACGTGTCAACACTCAAAGATATATATAATGCACAATCTAAAATTACTTAAGGCCGGAAGAGTTGGAAAAAGTACGATGCAGGTAAAACTATTTTAATGTTTTTTCCTCCTATATATTTTGGTTTATATCTTTTCAATAAATAAAAAGAAAAAATAATTATAAAAATTTCAACGAGGTTCTTATGTCCTTTTACACTCTAATGGTTATGTTCATGATTTTTCTACAAATGATGTTACGAATGAGTTGGACGCTCTCTTTGTTCACCACATCCTTTATATATGGCGTGCATTCCCACGTGTGATAATAGATGCTACTTATAAGACAAACAAGTATAATATGCCTTTTGTGGAGATAGTTGGAGTAACTTCAACACACAAGACATTTTGCATAGCATTTGCCTTTATAAGTGAAGAAAAGATGAAAAACTATAAGTGGGTGTTAGAGTGCTTAAAGTTGACACTTAACGAGCGCATGCATCCATGTGTTATAATCACGGACAGAGAATTGGCTCTGTTAAATGCATGCGAAAAAGTTTTTCCGAATGCTACACAGTTACTTTTTAGATGGCACATTAGCCAAAATATTTTGAAGAATTGTAGGCCATCGATCACGAAGAAACGAGATTGGGACTCATTTATTTTGGCATGGAATTCACTAGAAGATTCTCCAACATGTGCGTCGTACTTGGAGAACTACAAGCAACTTCAAGCAGTACTCAAAGATTATCAAGCATTACGTTTTCTCTATTTCACATTTAATATTATATTATTTTATATTTTATATTGTTTTCCTACATCACCTTATTATTTTTTAAACATTTCAGGTGTTTTAAGTTATGTAACCGAACAATGGTTAAAAACTCATAAAGAACGGTTTGTGTCGCATGGGTGACGTGTCTTAACTTCAACAATCGCACAACAAACAGATGTGAAAGCCAACACGCTAAGTTAAAAAGATACTTGAAATCTAAAAAACACGGCTTAGATCAATTTGTGGGATGTATCAATGAGATCGTGCAGTCTCAAGTTACAGCAATCAACGAAAGCTTTGAAAGAAGTAGAATCTATCGTTATCATCAACATAACATACAGTGTTTCAACTTATTACGGGGTTTTGTTTCCAATGAAGCTCTTGATATGATTTTAGGAGAAGCTAGTCGATTGAATGATCCTAAGTTTGAATACTCAATGTGTGGTTGTCAACTTCGTAAGGGTTGTGGGTTACCATGTGCTTGCGTACTTTCAGCGTACTTAATTTCAGGTCACCATATATAACTGCTATTATTTGATTAATTTTTTGAGGTCTTGGTTTTTCAAAAAATATTAAAAACAATTATTATTGTTTTATTGCAGGTGAGTATATCCCCTTGGAGTCAATTGATATCTTTTGGAGGACACTAGATGTCTCATGGTCAAAACCCTTGGAAGATGAAGATATTCAATGTGACGATGACTTACACATTTTTAAAGAAAATTTCAACAAGCAGTCCAATGGAGGAAAAATGAGTTTTTTAAGAAAGTTAGGTTGTATGAGCAATCCAATTGCAACTCTAATTAAAGAACCCGCGGTTAAAAAAATACCGTGGGCGACAAGCTTGAAGAAACAACAAAAAAAGTTTGTTGATCCAAAAGTTCAAGATCCTAGTAAAGTAGTCAATCAACCGGGCTTTTGGGTAGACTTGAATGAGGAAAGACCAAGAAACAGTTCATGCTCGAACTATGAAACACGTGAACGTGGCGTGTTCCGGACTTAAACCGGGAACCTCGGAGACATAGTTCATATGTGAGCCAATCGTCCACGAAACACGTTCGGAAAGATTTTGAATCAACTTCCACATATTTTCCATCCTTATGTTACAGATTTACAAGATGTCATAGGCGATGGAAATTGCGGATTTCGATCTATCGCGTCGCTCGGTCTCCCTCAAGATCGTGGCGTCGTATTGAGTGATTTGGTGCGGGAGTTAGATTTTAACCAACAAAAATACAAGTATATGTTTGGAACGAGAGGTTATAAAACAATTTATGAGACCGTAAAAAAGCTGGAAAATGGATGGAAATGCCAAACACGGGTTTGGTTATTGCCTCAGCATATAAAAAGAGTTGTTATAAGTCTAACTGGTGGAGGAAATGTTGGAGGCTGCACCACTAGTTTTCCGCTTTGGTCGACGCCACCACAATCGGAACCACACGAGACAATTGTGATTGCTCATGTGAATCGTAACCATTATATTAAAGCGACACTACGCGAAGGTTCACCATTACCGTTAACTCATCCACTTTGGATTACATATAAAAGTGAAAATGCATCAGGATGGGAGGACACATATGTTAGTCGTCAAAATGTGTTAGCGAATATTATTATCGTATTCCGGAAAATATTGACCTAACAAAGTAATCATGTAACGTTATTTCTATTGTATTTTTAATTATTCATTTTCAATAAAAATTTGTATTATTTGTTCACTTATAAGTACGTATATGTATATGACATAAGTAAAAAATAATTATATGTATATGTAAAAAAAAACAATTGAGAAAGCATGTACATTAATGAAAGTAATCACATTGAATGTATATTTTGGCTCATTAATGTATATTAATGAAAGTAATCATGTCCCTAGAATTATTTTATAAAAAAATCAATGATTAGTTCATCATGTTGGTGAATTATTTTATAAAAAAGTCAATGATTGGGTCATCATATTGGTGTATTTAGATGACCCCTTTCATTTTCACCTACCTCACATCATTGGATCTCCTTCTTACTACTTATTTTATTTTTCTTTATCACCTACCTTCCATCATCACCATCATCATGTCAAGTTATTATCTACATTTTATGATTGCATCTTTTTTATTTTGATTGAACGACTACAACTAAAATGAGAGGGCAAAACACATATTTTGAAGATGATATTGAAAAACGATTGTGAAAAATTATGATATTGAAAAATAGATGGTGATTTTGTAATTAAGCGATTGAATGTGATTGTAAGGGTTGGTCGCGGTGGTTTCTAGCGAGAGGTGGTTTTCGGAGGCGGGTCAGGGGCTGTCTGTGCGTGGTAAATACAGGTAAATTTGGCTAGAGTTTGAGAGTATAGGATGATAATTTTGTATACAAAATTGACTATTTGCTGTTCCTAAAGAGTTTGTATACAATTAATTAAAGGGCTGGATCTGTTTCTTTGTTTTGTTTTGTTAGAAGTGATGGATCTATTTCTTTGTTAGAATTGGTAATTAGAGTGATTTTTAGAAGAAATAGCAATGTTCATCAATTTTGTAACAAAAAAGTATCGTTCTTTCAATAAAATGTGTTGTTCATCAATAAAAATAGTTCATTTGTTCATCAATAAAAGTATTGTTCATCAGTTCATTAGTTAGTTTTGGTCATCAGTTATTTTTGATAATGTTCATCAGTTCAAGTTAGTATTGTTCATCAGTTCATCAATTTTCAAATAAAAATACGATATTTATCAGTTCATCAGTTATTTTTGATATTGTTCATCAGTTATTTTTTATAATGTTCATCAGTTATTTTTTATAACGTTCATCAGTTTTCGAAAAAAATAACGTTCATCAGTTATTTTTGATATTGTTCATCAGTTATTTTTTATAACGTTCATCAATTATATTTGATAACGTTTGATCCGTGCAAAACCGTCAAGTTTTCTCACGCAAGCTGACCACTTGTGAATGGTCAACTGTAAGAAACTTAAACAGCGGCTTAAGCACAAATGCAATGAAGATCTGGAGAGTATAGGGTTTCCGGGTCGTTATGTCCAGCGACGTGCAATGGATCACCAAACGTATAATGATCGAGAGATTTGAACGGAAAAGAGGGATCTGATATGATTATAACTACAGAAAAATCAAACAAATCTAAGAGGCTTAAATGCAAATTAAAGAAAATTAAAAAGATAAAAAATATTAAATAAACGCTATCACTATTTGCAAAATGATGAACGTTTAAAACTTAAAACTTACGTTTAAATAAAATTACGTAAACGTACAAAATAAAAAGTGAGATCTAAGAAATAAAAGTCCTAAAAATATGAAAATGATATTTTTACAATCCTAATGATAAAAGAAAATTTATAGAATAAGAAAATTATTTTTATAACTAATTATCTAATTATTATTAATTAAAAACTATTTTTAACTATTAAATAATAACCTAAAATACAAGAAATTATGAAATAAAGCTAGAAAAATAAAATTTTGACTTAGAAAAATCTAAAATAACAAAATAGAATTTTCAAAACTATTTTTGTATTTTTCTGATTATTTTTCTATTTTCTAGGAATTAAAAACTATTTAAAACTACTTAAATTATTTAAAAATACAAATTTAACTAAGAAAAATCTAGAAAAATATTTTTTTGTCTTTTTATATTTATCTTAACTTAAGAAAAATGAAAAATTATTTTTTTGAAACTTTTCTTAATTATTTGTATTAAATGCTAATTAAAAATGCTTAAAAACTGAATTAAATGCAGAAAAATAGCAAACAAACTTGGAAAAATATGAAAAATTCAAGATAAGTCTAAAATTATATTAGGAATCTAGGAAAAATTGAAAAACAGGTGGTTATGTGGGGGATTATGCAACTGCTATACCAAATGCTTATAAATAAGCACTTTGAATAAGCCAAAGACCACAAAAAGCCACCAACTGATTACACAAGCTAAAATATGCTAAAAGAACCAAAATGCAACAAGTATAAGCTGCTCTAAACCTCTGGAATGCTAACTACCAAGATTTGGTTGATTTGAGACTAAGCACAAAAACAGTTTCTGGGGGGCTATTTAAGCAAGAATAAGCTCCTAAATAAAATGGAAACTGGAAAAAAGAAATGGAAGCCTAAACTAGACCAGGGTGGCTATCTATAAACCAAAGCTGAGACCTAGATAAGCTCAAATGAGCTTAATGCAAGCCTTGCAAAACCCCTGTGCAGACTCAGCTTTCACTGAGTCAGTTGCACAGGGGAGTTTATGCCCATTTGACAAGCCCATTAGAAGCTTATAGAAAATTTACAAAAATACACAAAAATCACAACAATAAACTAGACAGGGGAGTTTTAAAACCACAATTTTCATTGAAATTGGCCAGGATGAGTCCAAGAAATTCACCCTAGTTGGCAAAAGCTGACTTTTCAAGGTTTGACTTTTGACATAAAAATGGAAAGGTTGACTTAAATGAGTTTTGAAGCCAATTTGTGGACAGATATTGATGTTAATATATGAAATAAGACTACTGCAATCTATGTTTATGTATTTCAAACACAAAATGAGCTTTGTTTTGACAAAATTTCAACAGTAAGGGTTAAGATAGTTTGAGAATCATTTTGACTTTGAGCTGCTGCAAGTGCAATATGAAGACAGAATTGAGCTTAAATGAACTAAACAAACATATAACAACAAGTCTTAAGCACAGAACTAACCTCTAAAACAGTTTTGACAGCAAATCCAAACACACCTATTAAACACGATATGAATTTAAACTACTTAAGCTACTGAACTACCTTGCTATATTGATCAAATTAAGTTTACATGACCTAAATACAACTATATAAACAGGTTTATACTAATGGTTACCACAGATACACAGACAAGCATAAAATGCAAAATGGCTTGAAATTTGAAAATGAGAAACTCACTCACCACTGTCCAGCTAGTGTTGCAGGCTAAACCAGAACCAATCTACTCTAAACTAATCTATTCTAACCCCAAAGCAAGCTGCATCAACCCCATTTCATGATCAAATCCAAATGAGCTTAAGCAGTTGACTTTTGTTGACTAACCATGACAATTGCTTGAAACTGAATCATAAGCTTTCAAAAGCTATAAATAACTTACCTAAGCCTTTTTGAACTTAAAAACAAGTCATTAGAAACTTGGATAATAGAATTTTGAACCGAAATTTCACAGTCAACATGAAACTTGGAACTTAAATAAAAACTTGGATTGATACTCACAAACACATTACAATGACAATTTAACATAAATGTGATACCAAGAAAACTGAATTACAACATTTGGACTTAAACTAAAACTTTTATTTAAAAAACGACATTAAAGAAAATTGTAAAACTAACTACTACTCTATCTAGCTTCTTCTTCCTCCTTTTTATATGCCAAAGGCTTCCTCTCCAAAAAGGAGAAGTTCCACTTCTTTTGAGACCATTGGATGACTAGAGGTCATCTTGGCCATTGATCATTTTGGCGGGGAAATTGTGTTTTGCTGTGAGGTTGAGTGAGATGAGGGGTGAGGTAATTAATGTATTTTGTAGTTGTGTGGAGGTGGGGGGAACAAGGAAGGGATAAGGTGAGGGAGGATTGTGTGTTGCAGGGATGTTGCAGGCATCAAGTGGGGAAGAAAACTTTTTGGCGCCAAAGGGGTGTTTTGTTTGACTTGGGATTTGATGGGCAGTTAATAGCAAGGGGTCCAAATGCTACTTGCCAGGGGTCCAAAGGGAAAAGCGGGGTCCAATGGTTTGTGATAGGGTCCAAATGGGTTTAAAAGGTTTAATAACATAGAGACCTTTGTTGTAAATTTTGAAATTCAAGGGACCATTGCTGCCATTTATGAAAAGTTTCCCAAGGGACTAAAAGTGACAAGTTTTAATAATATAAGGACTAAACCTGACATTTTCAAAATTCCAAGGACTAATTTTGCCAAATTTGAAACTTGGAGGACCAAACTTGTAATTTTCTCAAAATTTTGATATTTTTCACCAAAGGACTAATTTTGACAAGTTATGATTTAAAAAGGACCTTTGGTGATTTTCTTTTGAAATTAGGACTCAGGGACTATTTCTGACAATTTTAGAAACTTGGGGGACTGAAACTGCCAATTATGCAAACTTTGCTCATTTTTCATCTGATTTTGAACATTTGCATCTGAAACATATAAAATGCAATTTTGGAATATTTTCAGTATTTTGATGCATTTCTGAGCATTTTTAAACGTTTTGCAGTTCAGATTTAAACAAAAATGATGAGTATTTACACACTCATCAATCCCCCACACTAAACTATTGCTAGTCCTAGCAATTTTTGAGAAAAATTTAATGGATTTGAATCTCTTTACAAAAGCCATTACTTCGGAGTAGCCAAATGTTTTAGTTCAAGTAAGAACCATGGTACACCGATAACCATGTGATTGTGAGCAAACCACCAGCTTTCAACGGATTTGATTTGTCTTTACCAGAAGCCGTTTGCTATGGACTAGCCAACTCTTAGATAAATTATCAATATTATCTTTGGTGAGGTGATTACCAATTATGGTTTTTCCACTGCCTTTACCACAAGCCATAAACTTGCGGGCTAGCCAACTCTTCACTTTTTAGGATATGGTGAGTGGAATACCATACAATTTTGGGCAAATTGCAAGCCGTCAAGGATTTGAGATATCTTTACCAAGAGCCGTTTGCTCCTGGATTAGCCAATCCTTTATTTTATTAGACAAGGCGGTTGATAACCATAAGATGAGTCAGTGTAAAACACTTACTCCAAAAAACAATTTGGCCAAAAATGGGGGAATTGGTATAATTATATGATAAAATTCGTGAGAATCCCCTCCACACTTAGAAATGAATATTGCCCTCAATATTCAAAGTACCGGCGGTTATGCCGAAACAAAGAACGTAAAAGGGAAATACTACGGCCATTATTTTTGTGATTTTTTTTTTTTGAAATTTTTATTTACACAACATGTGGGGCAACCCCCCCCCCACACTAGGGTGGTACACACGGGTGAAAACCCATGTTTAGCTAGTTTTTGATTACGAGTCGCTAGCTTGACTCGACCCGAATAATTGGTTCATGGGAAGCAAAGTGGAAGGAACAATCTCCATCGGACTTTCATTCAAGATGTTTGGACAAACATTTGAAGCACGTGAAAGTTCCCCACCGATGAGATATACATAGAACCGGCTCAAAATGATAAATGAAATGGGGGTCAAAGATAGTGTCTTCATTTCCGAAGGAGTGAAGATGAAGAGAAATCACAAGATATTTGAGGAAAGGAAGAAAGATTTTGATAACAATCAGGATCCATTCTTCATCCTCAAATGTAGACATATCGGGAGGAAGGTTGAGGGTAGTATCATAATAAAAGCGACTCATATGATAGAGTACACCTTCCTCCGAGCCAATATCATCCTCAAGATCAAAATAGAAATGATCATGTTCCGGAGGACATATGTCATGAGAGAGTTCACCGGAGAACTCTTTATGAAGAGAATCATTCACTTGAAGTGAAATTGTGAACTCTTGTTCCATTTTGGGCTCATCACTATCCTCGGTCCGAGTATCAAGAGTGGATTCTCAGAAATTAAAGTGAATTCAGAGTTGAATTCAAATAGAGGATTGGTGAAAGTAGCTTTGAATGTTTCGGGAACAAAGTGATCAACATTCTCTATTGGATTGTTGGGATAAGAAGTGAGTGAACGATCATTGATGTGAGTGAGTTCATCGGAGAACTCCTCAAGAAGAGGGTCAGACTGTGGGAGTGATGCCTCAACATACTCGATGTTTCCATAGGAAGCACAATCTTCGCTAAAATTGGAGAAAGTTTCAAAATGATCATTTGAACACTCAAGAGGGGAAAGAGAATCACACATATGGTCAAAATTTCCCTGTGACTCTCTCGGGATTGGGACAAGGTTCTCAACACTAGACTTTATGAATTCGTCCGATTCCTTTTTCAGGAACAGTGTCAAGATGCTCATCCCCATGTTCAGAGAGTGAGTGGGAGCTTTGGGTGTGATAGCAGTTGTTTGAGATGGCATCTCAACTGCTGGGATATCAACTGACTGAGGGAGTTGAGAAATATTATCTTTAAAAGGATAAAAACTCTCCTCGTCATCATCATATAGAGCTGCCTTAAGAAATTGGGAACGCCTTAGAGCTGCATGCTCTAGGACTAAAAATTCTTCCTAGATTCACGGGCCTCCCGCTCTTGGTAGCAATTCTCCCATGGTTTTTTCACCACTCACTTGATTCTTAAAGTTACTAATCATATCATCAAGTGTTTTCATTGCGGTTTCAAAATCTTGGGAGATTTCTTGAGACAACGGCTCAGGTGAAGTTTGAACCGTATAGTCTTTGTGAAGGTTGGAAATTGTCAAACATGTGAGAGTCATGATTTTACAAGGAACTGGGTCCCTATTTGACAATCGAGCTGAAATGGGGACCTCCACGAGTATACAAAACGTAAAACTGTGAGTTGGACTGGTGAATCATATGGATTTTGGTCATAACCAAAGTTACGAGCATTACCGGAAAAACTGTTCATAGACAAAGTGTTTCGGATTGACACTCAAATCCTTGGTGAGGACCTCCACAATATTCACAACAGTAAAACTGTTGATTATATGAAGATAAGTCGGGCTGTGGTGGGTAATTGGAAAAGTTTGAGGGGTCGTTAAATGAGTTCTGATTAGGATCATAATCAAATGAATTCCTCGAACCACAAAACAAACAACTCCCGTTATGAATATCATTACCACATTGTACACACGTACACCAACGACAGGGTGAACCATAAAGAGGCTCACCACATCCGACACAAGGAATAAATGATTTCATTTGATAGTTATGAGAAGGAATCAGTTTATTCAAAGAATCAACAAAACCAACAAGGTGATCTGAATGACTATCAAGTCTCGAAGAACATTTTGAAAAATCAGGAGATGGGACAAGTGGTGTGCTCACGAGCTAGCAATTTCCACCACTTCGTTATGGTCTTGGTTTCGGTTCTTGAGAAGCGTGAAGATTAGGCAAGTCATTCTTGCTAGTCACCGGTCTAAATTCTGCATGTTTGCTTTTAACCGTAAATCGTGAAAGTTTAGGATCAATTCTAGACGGCTTAGGAGCAATTGAGGGTTTAGATCTTTGGATAACTGTAGGTTGGACGTATTTAGCACTTTCATTATCAGAGGAGGGAAGTACCGGTCCTTTGTCACCCGGTTTCTCGTTCCATTTCCCTACGCATAATTAATGGATCATCACGAACAACACGAATTCTTGACATATGGGATAAGTATAGCGTGTTTCAACTTGCCCAGAATTAGTCCTCGAGAGATTCCATGAGAATAGAAGTTTAGAATCAAATGGATAGAGGGTAAAGGGATAAAGAATCAAAAAGGGTAAGAGGTTAAAGAGGAATATTTTGGTATTTTGAAAAACATTTTGCAAAAACAAAAGAATGAAAATCTTTTGGGTTTTGATTTTTAAAAGAAAATAAAAACACATACGATGGTATAAACAAGGAGTGAATATTCAAATCACTAATCTGCTAGACGGAAGATAATCAGCACGCTCCCGGCACGGCGCCAAAAATTTGATCCGTCGCAAAACCGTCAAGTTCTACCACAAGCTGACCACTTGTGAATGACCAACGGTAAGAAACTTAAAACAGCTTAAGCACAAATGCAATGAAGATCTGGAGAGTATAGGGTTTCCCCGGGTCTTTATGTCCCAGCGAGCTGTGCAATGGATCACCAAACGTATAGTGATCGAGAGATTTGAACGGAAAGAGGATTGATATGATTATAACTACTGAAAAATCAAACAAATCTGAGGCTTAAATGCAAATTAAAGAAAATTAAAAAGATAAAAATATTAAATAAACGCTATCACTATTTGCAAAATGATGAACGTTTAAAACTTAAATCTTACGTTTAAATAAAAATGTAGCGTACAAAATAAAAAGTGAGATCTAAGAAATAAAAGTCCTAAAAATATGAAAATGATATTTTTACAATCCTAATGATAAAAGAAAATTTATAGAATAAGAAAATTATTTTTATAACTAATTATCTAATTATTATTAATTAAAAACTATTTTTAACTATTAAATAATAACCTAAAATACAAGAAATTATGAAATAAAGCTAGAAAAATAAAATTTTGACTTAGAAAAATCTAAAATAACAAAATAGAATTTTCAAAAACTATTTGTATTTTTTTGATTATTTTCTATTAAGAAGAATTAAAACTATTTAAAACTACTTAAATTATTTAAAAATACAAATTTAACTAAGAAAAATCTAGAAAAATATTTTTTTGTCTTTTTATATTTATCTTAACTTAAGAAAAATGAAAAATTATTTTTTTGAAACTTTTCTTAATTATTTGTATTAAATGCTAATTAAAAATGCTTAAAAACTGAATTAAATGCAGAAAAATAGCAAACAAACTTGGAAAAATATGAAAAATTCAAGATAAGTCTAAAATTATATTAGGAATCTAGGAAAAATTGAAAAACAGGTGGTTATGTGGGGGATTATGCAACTGCTATACCAAATGCTTATAAATAAGCACTTGAATAACCAAAGACCACAAAAAGCCACCAACTGTTTACAGAAGCTGAAATATGCTAAAAGAACCAAAATGCAACAAGTATAAACTGCTCTAAACCTCTGGAATGATAACTACCAAGATTTGGTTGATTTGAGACTAAGCACAAAAACAGTTTCTGGGGCTACTTTTAAGCTTAAGAATAAGCTCCTAAATAAGCTGGAAACTGGAAAAAAGAAATGGAAGCCTAAACTAGACCAGGGTGGCTATCTATAAGCCAAAGCTGAGACCTAGATAAGCTCAAATGAGCTTAATGCAAGCCTTGCAAAACCCCTGTGCAGACTCAGCTTTCACTGAGTCAGTTGCACAGGGGAGTTTATGCCCATTTGACAAGCCCATTAGAAGCTTATAGAAAATTTACAAAAATACACAAAAATCACAACAATAAACTAGACCAGGGGGAGTTTTTAAAACCACAATTTTCATTGAAATTGGCCCAGAGATGAGTCCAAGAAAATTCACCCTAGTTGGCCAAAAACTGACTTTTCAAGGTTTGACTTTTGACATAAAAATGGAAAGGTTGACTTAAATGAGTTTTGAAGCCAATTTGTGGACAGATATTGATGTTAATATATGAAATAAGACTACTGCAATCTATGTTTATGTATTTCAAACACAAAATGAGCTTTTGTTTTGACAAAATCTCAACAGTAAAGCTGTTAAGATAGTTTGAGAATCATTTTGACTTTGAGCTGCTGCAAGTGCAATATGAAGACAGAATTGAGCTTAAATGAACTAAACAAACATATAACAACAAGTCTTAAGCACAGAACTAACCTCTAAAACAGTTTTGACAGCAAATCCAAACACACCTATTAAACACTGATATGCAATTTAAACTACTTAAGCTACTGAACTACCTTGCTATATTGATCAAATTAAGTTTACATGACCTAAATACAACTATATAAACAGGTTTATACTAATGGTTACCACAGATACACAGACAAGCATAAAATGCAAAATGGCTTGAAATTTGAAAATGAGAAACTCACTCACCACTGTCCAGTAGTGTGCAGGCTAAACGGAACCAATCTACTCTAACCTAATCTATTCCAACCCCAAAGCAAGCTGCATCAACCCCATTTCATGATCAAATCCAAATGAGCTTAAGCAGTTGACTTTTGTTGACTAACCATGACAATTGCTTGCAACTGAATCATAAGCTTTTCAAAAGCTATAAATAACTTACCTAAGCCTTTTTGAACTTAAAAACAAGTCATTAGAAACTTGGATAATAGAATTTTGAAACTGAAATTTCAACAGTCAACATGAAACTTGGAACTTAATTAAAAACTTGGATTGATACTCACAAACACATTACAATGACAATTTAGCATAAATGTGATACCAAGAAACTGAAATTACAACATTTGGACTTAAACTAAAACTTTTATTTAAAAGCGACATTAAAGAAAATTGTAAAACTAACTACTACTCTATCTAGCTTCTTCTTCCTCCTTTTTATATGCCAAAGGCTTCCTCTCTCCAAAATGAGCAGTTCCCACTTCTTTTTGAGACCATTGGATGACTAGAGGTCATCTTGGCCATTGATCATTTTTGGCGGGAAATTGTGTTTTGACCTGCTGAGGTTGAGTGAGATGAGGGGTGAGGTAATTAATGTATTTTGTAGTTGTGTGGAGGTGGGGGGAACAAGGAAGGGATAAGGTGAGGGAGGATTGTGTGTTGCAGGGATGTTGCAGGCATCAAGTGGGGAAGAAAACTTTTTGGCGCCAAGGGGGTGTTTTGTTTGACTTGGGATTTGACTGGGCAGTTAATAAGCAAGGGGTCCAAAATGCTACTTGACAGGGGTCCAAAGGGAAAGGCAGGGTCCAATGGTTTGTGATAGGGTCCAAATGGGTTTAAAAGGTTTAATAACATAGGGACCTTGTTGTAATTCGAAATTCAAGGGACCATTGCTGCCATTTATGCAAAGTTTCCCAAGGGACTAAAAGTGACAAGTTTTAATAATATAAGGACTAAACTTGACATTTTCAAAATTCCAAGGACTAATTTTGCCAAATTTGAAACTTGGAGGACCAAACTTGCAATTTCTCAAAATTTTTGATATTTTTCACCAAAGGACTAATTTTGACAAGTTATGATTTAAAAAGGACCTTTAGTGATTTTTCTTTTGAAATTAGGACTCGGGGACTATTTGACAATTTTAGAAACTTGGGGGACTGAAATCGCCAATTATGCAAACTTTGCTCATTTTTCATCTGATTTTAAACATTTTGCATCTGAAACATATAAAATGCAATTTTGAAATATTTTCAGTATTTTGATGTATTTCTGAGCATTTTAAAGTTTTTCTTTGTTGATTTAACCAAAAATGATGAGTATTTACACACTCATCAATCCCCACACTAAACTATTGCTAGTCCCTAGCAATCTTTTGAGAAAAATTTAATAGATTTGAATCTCTTTACCAAAAGCCATTACTCCTGGAGTAGCCAAATGTTTCAGTTCAAGTAAGAACCATGGTATACCGATAACCATGTGATTTTGAGCAAACCACCGACTTCAACGGATTGATTTGTCTTTACCGAAGCCGTTGCTCTGGACTAGCCAACTCTTAGATAAATTATCAATATTATCTTTGGTGAGTCGATTACCAATTATGGTTTTCCACTGCCTTTACCACAAGCCATAAACTTGCGGGTAGCCAACTCTTCACTTTTAAGGATATGGTGAGCTGAACACCATACAATTTTGGGCAAATTGCAAGCCATCAGCGGATTTGAGATATCTTTACCAAGAGCCGTTTGCTCCTGGATTAGCCAATCCTTTTGTTTATTAGACAAGGCGGATTGATAACCAATTGAGTAAGTGCAAAACACTTACTCCAAAAAAATATTTTGGCCAAAAATGGGGAATTAGGCGGTATAATTACATGATAAAATTCGTGAGAATTCCCCCACACTTAGAAATGAATATTGCCCTCAATATTCAAAGTAACGGCGGTTATGCCGAAACAAAGAACGTAAAAGAGAAATACTACGGCCATTATTTAGAAAGTTTTTTTAGAAACTTATATACACAACATGTGGGGCAACCCCCACACTAGGGTGGTAGAAAGTAGAAAGAAGTCAGAAATATGGGTGATAACCCATATGGCATGCTCTGTTGTTTGATTACCGAGTCGCTAGCTTGACTCGACCCCGAATTAATTTGTTCATGGGGAAGCAAAGTGGAAGAGACAATCTCCATTGGACTTTCATTCAAGATGTTTGGACAAACATTTGAAGCACGTGAAAGTTCCACACCGATGAGATATACATAGAACCGGCTCAAGATAAATGAAAATGCCGGGGTCAAAGATAGTGTCCTCACTCCGAAGGAGTGAAGATGAAGAGAGGAAGTCACGGTAGGTGAAGAAAGAAGGAAAATCATGATGACGATCATGATAAGATCTTCTTCCTCAGGATTCAAGTGCATTGCACTCGTTGGATTATCGGTTGAGCTCTTTGGGAAAGCATCTCGAGGGAGGGTTGGAAAATTTGTCATAAATACAAGCGGACTCTCATGATAGGTGAGAACTTTTCCCCGAGCCATGATTTTTGCCATCAAGCGATCATGTCCGGAGTCATGATATGAGTGAGTTCACCGGCGAACTCCTCATGAAGAGAATCATTCACATGATGTAAATTTGTGAATTCTTGTTCCATTGTGGACTCATCACTATCCTCAATCTGAGTATCAAAGAGTGGATTCTCAGAAATTAAAGTGAATTCAGAGTTGAATTCAAATAGAGGATTGGTGAAAGTAGCTTTGAATGTTTCGGGAACAAAGTGATCAACATTCTCTATTGGATTGTTGGGATAAGAAGTGAGTGAACGATCATTGATGTGAGTGAGTTCATCGGCGAACTCCTCAAGATGATGAGGGTCGACATCGATCGCTGTGGGAAGAGATGCCTCAACATACTCAATGTTTCCATAAGAAGCACAATCTTCGCTACCATCGGAGAAAGTCTCAAATTGATCGTTTGAACACTCAAGAGGGGAAAAAGAATCACACATATGATGATCAAAAAGTTCCTGTGACTCTCTCGGGATTGGGACAAGGTTCTCAACACTAGACTTTATGAATTCGTCCGATTCCTTTTGAGGAACAGTGTCAAGATGCTCGTCCCCCATGTTCAGAGAGTGAGTGGGAGCTTTAGGTGTGATAGCAGTTGTTTGAGATGGAATCTCAACTGCTGGGATATCAACTGACTGAGGGAGTTGAGAAATAATATTCTTTAAAGGATAAAAACTCTCCTCGTCATCATCATATAGAGCTGCCTTGAAAGAAATTGGGAACGCCTTAGAGCTGCATGCTCTAGGGCTAATAATTCTTCCCTAGATTTGCGAGCCTCCCATTCTTCGGCTAGCAATTCTCCCATGGTTTTTTCACCACTCACTTGATTCTTAAGGTTTTGAATTATATCATCAAGTTTTTTCATTGCGGTTTCAAAATCTTGGGAAGTTTCTTTGAGACAACGGCTCAGGTGGAGTTTGAACCGTATGGGGCTGTGGAGGTTGGAAATTGTCAAAACATGTGAGAGTCATAATTTTACAAGGACTGGGTTCCACTTGACATCGAGCTGAAGAGGACCTCCACAAGTAAATTTGTGCAGTGCGGACTGGTGAATCATATGGATTTGGTACATAACCAAAGCTTCGATGTGTCATTACGGAAAACTTTGATAGCACGGTTCGGATTGACACTCAAATGAATACCTTGGTGAGGACCTCCACAATTCACAACAGGGTGGCTAAAATGGATTTTGAGGAGTCGGGCTGTGGTGGGTAATTGGAAAAGTTCGGTCGTTAAGTGCATGAGTTTTCGATTAGGATCATAATCAAATGAATTCCTCGAACCACAAAACGAACAAAATCCATCCGTTATAAGATCATTTCCATTGTACACTCTACACCAACGACGGGTGAACCATAAAGAGCTCAACATCGTTGACATCAAAATCATTTGATAGTTATGAGAAGGAACGGTTTATCCAAAGAATCCACAACCATACAATACCGCTGATTGACTATCAAGTCTCGAAAAATTTGAAAAATGGGGTTGGGACAAGTGGGTAGTCGGAGAAATTTCCACCACTTCGTTATGGCTCTGGTTCGGTTCTTGAGAAGCGTGAAAGAGTCATTTTGATCACGGTCTAAATTCGCATGAATTTGCTTTTAACCTCGTGAAAGCAAACAACTTCTAGACGTTAGGAGCAATGAGGGATGTCATGGATACCGCTCGTTCGCACTTTCATTCCACACCAGGAGGAAGTAAACCTGGCTTGTCACCCCATTTCAACGTTCCATTTCCCACAAAAATGGATCATCACGAACAACACGATTCTTGACATGAGATGGGATAAAGTAAACGTGTTTCACGACAGTCCCAAATTCGTCCTCGAGGATCATAAGATAGAAGTTTAGAACGTTTAGAGGATACGAGAGAAAAGAATCAAAGCAGATAAGGTGGATAAGAAGAATCTTTTTGGATTTTTGAATAAACATTTTGTAAAAATAAGAAAGAAAATCTTTTTGGGTTTTTGTGTTTGTTGAAACTGATTTTAAAAATGTTTTGGATTTTTTATAAGAAAATATAAATACATATAGATGGTATAAACAAGGAATGAATATTCAAATCACTAATCTGCTAAACGTAAGATAATCAGCACAGACCCGGCAGCGGCGCCAAAATTTTGATCCGTGCCAAACCGTCAAGTTTTCTCACTCAAGCCGGCCACTTGTGAATGGCCGACCGTAACAAACTTAAAACAGTTCAAGCACAAACTCAATGAAGATCAGGGGAGTATAGTGTTTCCCCGGGTCGTTATGTCCCAGCGAGCTATGCGAAGAATCACCAAACGAATAGTGATCGAGGGATTTGAACGGAAAAGAAGGATTTGAATTATTATAACTAAGGAAAAAGGAAACAAATTACAGGGGCTTAAATGCAAATTAAAGAGAATTAAAAAGATAAAAAATATTAAATAAACGCTATCACTATTTTTAAAATTGATGAACGTTTAAAACCTAAAACTTACGTTTAAATAAAAATTACGTAAACGTACAAAATAAAAAGTGAAACTAAAGAAGGATAAAAGCTCTAAAAATATGAAAATGACATTTTTACAATCCTAATGATAAAAGAAAATTATTAGAAAAAGAAAATTATTTTTATAACTAATTATCTAATTATTATTAATTAAAAACTATTTTTAACTATTTAATAATAGCCTAAAATACAAGAAAATATGAAATAAAGCTAGAAAAATAAAATTATGACTTAGAAAAATCTAAAATAACAAAATAGAATTTTCAAAACTATTTTTTATATTTTTCTGATTATTTTTCTATTTTCTAGGAATTAAAAACTATTTAAAACTAATTAAATTACTTAAAAATACAAATTTAACTAAGAAAAATCTAGAAAAATATTTTTTTGACTTTTTATATTTATCTTAACTTAAGAAAAATGAAAAATTATTTTTTTGAAACTTTTCTTAATTAATTGGATTAAAAGCAATTTAAAAAGTGCTAAAAAATGAATTAAATGCGAGAAAAATAGCAAAATGACTTGGAAAAATCTGAAAAATTCAAGATAAGCTAAAATAATATGGAATCTAGGAAAATGGAAAAACATGTGCTTGTGTGTAGAATGAGAACTGCTATACCAAGTGCTTACAAATAAGCACTTTGAATAAGCCAAATGAAAACCAAAAGCCACCCAACTGTAACAGAAGCTATAATAAGCTAAAAGTACCAAAATGCAACAAGTTATAAACTGCTCTAAACCACTGGAATTGCTAACTACCAAGATTTGAATGATTTAGCTAATGAGCTAAAACAGTTTTAGTGAGGGCCACTACTTTTAAGCTTAAAATAAGCTCCTAAGATAAGCTGGAAATGAAAACCAAGAAACTGGATCTAAACTAGACCTGGCTGAGACCTAGTAAACCAAAAAGGAGCCTTGGACAAGCTCTCAAGAGCTGGCTGCAAGGTCTGCAAAACCCCTGTGCAGACTCAGTATCAACTGAGTCAGTGCACAGGGGAAATAAGGCCATGTTTGCAAGCTGATTTGGGACTAATAAAAATTTGACAAAATCTATACACAAAAATTCACAATAAGAAAATAGACAGGGGGAGTAAGATTTTAAAACCACAAGATTCACTTGAAATTACCCGAAATGAGCCCATGAAAAATCAACTCAGTTGAGCATAAACTGACCTTTTGCACATTTGACTTTTTTGACAGAATTGAAAGTTTGACTAAATGGAACTTTGAAGCCAATTTGTGGATTGATTATGATCTTAATAGATGAAATAAGACTACTGCACTCTATGTTTATGTATTTCAAACACAAAATGAGCTTTTGACTTTATAAAAGCTCAACAGTTAAGCTGTTGAGACAGTTGTGGATTTTGAACTTTTTGAGCTTTGCAAGTGCACAAGTTAAAGACAAATATGAGCTTAAATGAAATAGCTACACAAGCATGAAACAAGTCTTAAACAGAACTAACCATAAACCTAAATCACAGTTTTACAAGCTTTAAATCCAAACACACCATAAACATTGATTTGCAATAAAGAAAATTACTCAAACTACTGAACTAACTAGCATTAATGATCAAACGAGTTAAGTTTACATCCTAAATACAACTAAATAAACACATAAAAACCAGTGGTGACCACAGATACACATACAAGCAAAATATGCAAATTGACTTGAAAATTGAAAATGAGAAATTCACTCACATGTGTCCAGCTGGTATGCAGGCTAAAACAGAACCAATCTACTCTAACCTAATCTATTCCAACCCCAAAGCAAGCTGCATCAACCCCATTTCATGATCAAATCCAAATGAGCTTAAGCAGTTGACTTTTGTTGACTAACCATGACAATTGCTTGAAACTGAATCATAAGCTTTTCAAAAGCTATAAATAACTTACCTAAGCCTTTTTGAACTTAAAAACAAGCCATTAGAAACTTGGACAATAGAATTTTGAAACTGAAATTTCAAACATCAACATGAAACTTGGAACTTAATTAAAAACTTGGATTGATACTCACAAACACATTACAATGACAATTTAGCATAAATGTGATACCAGAACTGAAATTACAACATTTGGACTTAAACTAAAACTTTTATTTAAAAAACGACATTAAAGAAAATTGTAAAACTAACTACTCCCTTCTCTTTCTCCTCTTGCTTCCTTTTTATACCCAAACTGCTTCTCCACTTGTTCTGAGCTTTTCCCACATCTATTTGAGACCCTTGGATGAGTTAAGTTGATCTTGGCCATTCATTCCATTTTGGCGGGAAAAAGGTATTAGCCAGTTGGGAGGGTTGAGTGAGACGGACAAGGTTAAAGAGGCATTAAATGTCTTTTGGAGTGTTGTTGAGGATGAGGGGACATGGAGGAGTAAAGGTGAGGAGGGGGGATGAGTGTTGCAGGGTTTTTGAGCTAGATGTTGAAAGAAGAAAAAAGGCGGGTAGGGGGTTTTATTTGACTTAGGGTTAAGCTGGTTTTAATATTAAAGGAAGTCAAAATCGGGGGTCAAAATGGGTTAAGTGGCAGGGTCAAAGGGTTTTGATAAGGTCAAATGGGTTTTAAGGATTTAATAACATAGGGACCAATTTGTATTTTACTGATTCGAGGACCAAAGGCTGCCCAATTGCAAAAGTTGCTCCAAGGGACCACAATTGACAAGTTTCCATAGTACAAGGACCAAACTTGACATTTTCCAATTTCCAAGGACCATTTTGCCAATTTTGAAACTTGGAGGACCAAACTTGTAATTTCTCAAAACTTTTGATATTTTCACCAAGGACTAATTTTGACAAGTTATGATTTAAAAAGGACCTTTGGTGATTTTCTTTGAAATAAGGCTCGGGGACTTTTTGACAAAATTTGAAACTTGGGGGCTGAAAGCGCCAATTATGCAAACTTAGCTCATTTTCATCTGATTTTAAACATTTTGCATCTGAAACATATAAAATGCAATTTTGAGATATTTCAAGTATTTTGATGCATTCTGAGCATTTTTAAACGTTTTGCAGTTCAGATTGACCCAAAAATGATGAGTATTTACACACTCATCAACATGCGTTTCATGACTATTGTGCTCACCTTAAGGATAGTCTAGAATGTCTCCGTGAGATTGTTGAAGAGGATTTCATTAATAAACCTCTATATAGAGAAATTAGGTTGCATGCATTGAGGCCAAAGCGATCTTAGGAGGTGCTAGAATGTTTAGTACACAACATGCCTAAATCCTTAGGTGCGAAAAGGAAAATTTGTGATGCCTTGTTCTATATCTAGTGCCAAGCATACAAACCATTCTAGGCGGTTTTAAGAAAGTGAACACCAATGTGCCCTCTAGTAGTACAAACCCTTCCACATCTAGTTCAGGAATGCAAAAAGTAGATCAACCAACTAATGTTCCCATAATTCCCTCACAGGGTAATCGAGTGAAATTAAAGCAGCGGGTCAAAGCCTCCGGGCAATACCAAGCAAGATAGGACCTCTTAAACTAGAATGTGCATTGGAAGAGTAGAAGACCAACCTAGGAACTTTAAGTTTGAGTTGAATAAAACGAATCGTGTTGATTCTGAAGTATTAGCATAGAAGTACTATAGTGGTGAATTACGATTACTATTTGCAAACCATGTAATGGCGATGCTTTTGAATTACATTACTAATCATGAATATGGTGTGATGCTTTTGTCTATCTTGTCAAATGCCCGGTTAAAATTGTTTATGCTAAAAATCATGCAAAGAAGGCTAAAAGGCAAAAGCAAAAGAAAGTTAGAAAGCAGTGAAACCCACGGGAAAAGAACTTTTAGTAAAGATGGTTATCAATGGATACCTTTTGGCCATGGGTGTCGGTTACGCCCTCTCGATACGCTAAGACAATGCCACTAGAAAATGGATGCCCTCTTTTGGTAGAACTATTCCTTTAAGAAGTGAACATACTTTGAATAGGTTGAAATACAAACACGTATTGCATCTATTCCTAATGATTCCATTGCTTCTATTTACGATATGGGTGTTTCTATTTTTCGATGTGGATTGTTCAATCAACTGTTACAAACCAAGTGGAACCCATTCTTGCAGGGGATCCCAATTATCGATTATCCATTCTTATGCGTTCAGTTGCAGATGGATTCAAATCGTTAAGTGGTACTTGGACTCAGTACATTTCCAACATATGACTAGAGACACGGTCGGCTCATGAACTTTGTGAGTAAATTCGCCGGAATTTGTTGGATTGAGGGAGCGACCATTTTGGAGCAATTATGGGTTATTGATGATTATGTAGTTGGCAAAGTGTAATCTCCAGGTATATTATGTGGAAGGTCTTTGATATAATTTGTTCTCTGTTGGTCAAATCTGTGATTCCGATCTAGAGGTGGCCTTTAGAAAACATACTTGCTTCGTTAGAGAACTTGATGGTGTGGAATTATTAAGAGGTACTAGTGGTTCTAACCTATACACCATCTCTATCGAAGACATGATGAAGTCTTCTCCAATCTGCTTATTATCAAAGGCTTCTAAAACAAAGTCATGGTTATGGCATCGTCGTCTCAATCACTTGAACTTCGTAACCATTAATAACCTTTGAAGGATCTTGTCGGGAGGCTTACCAGTTAAAATATGAAAAAGATCATCTTTGTTCGACGCCAATTGGGTAAAAGCGAAATATGCCCACAAACCAAACCATAGAATTCATAATGGAAGTTCTTCATACCTTAATATGGATGCAATGTGACCAATGAGGTTCAAGCGATAAATGAGAAGAAATACATTCTAGTAGTTGTTGATGACTACTCTCGATTTACTTGGGTAAAGTTTTAAGGACAAAGGATGAAACTTGGATGTCATCATCAAACTAATCAAACGACTTAGGGTTCGACTCAACAATAAGTCGAGGAATTGTTCAAGCTTGAGATAATGGCTAGGAGTTTGGTACATAACAAGACTTAATTGAGTTTTATGAAAGTGTTGGAATCAGATCATCAAAGAGGTGTTCCACGAACTCCTCAGCGAGCGGTGTAGTTGAAAGACAAAATCGAACTCTTGTGGAAGCCGCAAGAACAATGCTAATTTATTTAAAGGTTCCAATGTTTTCTATGGGTGACATTGCCCTTTGGATTTGCTACACAAAATCGTTCCTTATACACCTCTCATGGAAAAACTCTATATGAACTTATTCATAGCGAAAC
This sequence comes from Chrysanthemum makinoi, assembly GCA_910596185.1. Taxonomy (NCBI): domain Eukaryota; kingdom Viridiplantae; phylum Streptophyta; class Magnoliopsida; order Asterales; family Asteraceae; genus Chrysanthemum; species Chrysanthemum makinoi. The sequence continues at coordinate 76,566,548 of OU343225.1, read as the reverse complement.
CCGATCTCTCCTACCTTAATGTGTTTGGTGCTTTGTGCTATCCAACGAATGACGGTCAAGACTTAGGTAAATTAAGAGCAAAAGCAGATATTGGAGTTTTTGTTGGTTATGCACCAAACAAGAAGGGTTACTTAATCTACAACAAGAGAACCCGATATCATGGAAACAATTCCGCGTTACTTTTCGATGGTGACTTTTAAACATATAGGATTTCACAAACACACTATAAACCATAATAACTATAGAGTACAATATGTTTAGAGAGAGAAAGTTCTAGAGAAATGGAAGAGTTGGGAACTTTAGTGAGAGAAAGAAAAATCTTATTATGAGCTCTAACTCTCTACCTTGGGAGGTAGAGAGTATATATAGTACTTACATAAGCATACGGCGGAACGTGGATCGGGCATTAGTGGGTAAAGACAAATCCGTCCTCCATTGTTACAAAACAAAATACTACTTAACATTAAATAACTCGACTCTGAGCTATCGCGATTACATATACTTGAGGTGACGAGCACTTTAACTCTTGGATTTTCCAAATCCTAACAATCTCCCCCTAAGGGAGGTCACCTCAAACATACATTAAATTTCATAGAAAAAAACAGATATTACATTGAGATTGTTCTTGGATTCTTGTTAAATATCGTAGTCTTTGATTCTTCATTTTGCATGTTTTGGATAATCAGAGTAAAGGTCTTTAAGCTGATCCACGTGATCTGAGTTTTGTGCCAGCTTTGAGATCATCGGCAACATTAAACTCGACTCATCCATTGTGGTGTTGGTATTATGTGATGTTGTGACTTTTGGACCGACATGCTCACATTATGGATCATGATTTATTCTTATCAGAGTAGCGGAAGCTTTCGTTGATTCATGATATTGGCATGTGTGTAAGAAGCATGGAGTGAAAATATTCGAGTCATTGATGCACTAATCATGATTTCTTTAGATATGAATGTGTTGTGTGAGCATGCGGCTATAAATTGACCGCTCCATTACGTCGGTACGCAAGCGTCGGGGTGTACCTACATAAAGCGGTTAGCAATAAAGCACCACGAAAGTGTCTTTGATCACCTACAAGTGTGCACGGTGATCGAGGAAGAATTCCTAAGAATCTCCTTGGGGTTTGCGGTACGCTCTATTCTGTTCTCAAACCGGAGCGTCTCAAAGACAACACGAGTGAGTGAACTAGCAATGAGATTCAGCGATTGATGAAAAGAGATTTAAAAACAATGCGTGTATTGCTCAATAGAAATTGTTTTTGCAATACAACGAAGGTTTTAATGAAAATCAATTATCAATCAAAACACCTTTTAATTTTGAGAAATAAGAATTACGGTCGGCGTGCTAAAGAAAGAGTTTTTAAGCACAACTACCGGTTTTCAAAGGTATCCGTCAATCCATAACTTTGAACCGGGATAGATTCAAAAGATTGAATCTCTCCATTGTTTCTCGTCTTGTCACATGGTTGATCTATTGGATAGATCTCACATGCCACCCACCCGGAGCTTGTTTGATGTTGGCTCTAGAAGGCTTTCCATCTTCATTGTGAATATGAATGCATATCACTTAGATGTTCCGGCAATACCACAAGGATAATGCGTAGGACTCATAAGATATAATCTCTCTTTCCACATAGTGTGAAACAGAGAGTCTTCATTGAAAGTGTCCTAATGAGATTTATTGATGATCTCGTGGCTCTAGACTCAATTGTGCATATTTGGTTCCTATGCCGGAGACTAGGGAGAGGGTCTCCTTCTTCAATATCAACAATCTCTAAGAGAAAGTCGATAGATTATGTCGGTTCCCGTGAGAATGAAACAAGCCCTTTTAAGAGGAACTTGAGTGGTTTGGAAAGTTTGAAGTGCAGTGCGTTCTTTGGGTCCATGGCGTCTTGTCTTCAATACCGATGTTACCTTGGTAACCACCAGTAGTATATGAATTGAACCGGTTTCGCCTAAGTTGAATAAATGGAGGGCTATTTCTTTTCACCCTTTTTCACATTCAATTCTGTATCATTCTTCAACCCCTTGATGCTTACGAGACTTCATTACTAGAACCTTGTTGGGTTTATTCGATTACTAGCTCGATCTCGATCCGCACTCTTCCCATATCTCACTTTTCTCCTTTTTTTCATCATACCTAAGGACTTCTACACTATCTAGTGGATTGTCCCTGGGTAGATCCCTCCGGTTCTGCGGATCATGGGACCTCAACCTAACCTTATCATCCTTATATCACCATACATAAAGTAAAGTTGGTAGGTCTTTTTGGTATCGTTCATTTGCCATTGGAACCAATTGAAAACCATTTGAAAAATCAATCAAGATACTTGTGATATAGAATCAAAGCATTTTGTATCTTAATTGTTTTGATATTTTAGAAATGCTCCCCCTCAACATATGCATAAAGATTTATAAATTGTTTAGCACATGGAGGCAAGAGATCTTTGAAATCGTTAGATTAAGAGTGAAAGGTCCAATCTTTTGATTAACATTTTCTAAAATCATCATCATCACTTCCTAATCAATTTGAGTAGATAAAACATTTTAAGGAAGGATGATGTTTTCACAAGTTTGCTCCCCCTCAATATGTGCCTCGAATTATGAAAGAGTTTTGCACATATTAGAGGAACCTACTTAGAGACAATTCAATCACGTTTCAATAATTTGAGGTTTAAAATAGATGCTCCCCTCAACATGTGCATGGAAAATTTGAAATCGTTTGTCACTTACGGGGAGGCAAACATGCTAATCACTTATGAAACCATTTATCGAATTATCAGTTTAAATTCAATTTAAATCACAAATTCTCCCCGATCACAATTATCAAATCATTTGAGATTTGTGATCTCTGTAGATTTAAATTGATTTTGAAAGCATTTAAGGAGAATTGTGACATGATTATGAAAGCGTTTTGCGATAAGGTTGGATTTTGAGACTTTAAACTCCATTGATTAAACATGCATAATTATCTTTTGAAAACATAATAATAACCAAGGTCTGGAACCAATTGTGTAACATTTTGAAAACCATTTAGAGTAGACCTTACTCATTTAAGTGCAAATTGTTTGAAAAGAACACTTTGATTTAATTGAAAAATCATTCTCCCCTCAATCAATGACGAAAGTCGTTGATTGATGAATTGAGATTTTGACACTTGATAAGTTCTTTTGATTTTCAAAAATAGATTCGAAGTGTTTTCAAAACAATTGAGTTTTCATAAGATTGCAAATATTTTTCTGAGGAATCTTTAGAAGGAAAAATATTTGAAGTTAAACATTTGTCTTGTTGATGACAAACGTTTGTTTTTTAGAATCAGAGCATTAGGATTGAAACATGAGATAAAGCATGGCTCTGTTCTTTCTTTGAAAAGCGGGTTACTGCCTGAAATAATAGTAAACCATTGTTTCTCTTTCTCCTTTTTTTTTTTTTTTTTTATTTTAAAAAATTAACAACATCTAAAGTCCCGTATCATTCTTTGAATGATAGCATTAAGACTGTAGATATTATCGAATTGAGAAAAGCATGACAAAATGACAATATTTTTGAGGATTTTTTGAATTTTTCACATTTTTATAGATTTTGAAAGTTTTAAAATTTTCTATTTGATTTTTTGAGGGTTTTGTATTTTTGTATTTTGCTTTTTGGATAAATATATACAAAGTATAGATGAAGGAAAGACATTTACTCCTCGTCTTCCTCAACGAAGGCGTTTGAGTGTTTACGGTTGAAGGCTTTTCAATCCAAGTCGTGGAAGAATAAACTCAAAAAGTTCTCTTGGAAGAGCTTTGGTGAAGATATGCTAAATTGGTATTCGACTTCACAAAATAGAGTTTCACCACACCGTTTTCCACTTGCTCCCTGATGAAATGATGTCGGATGTCGATGTGCTTTGCTCTAGAGTGTTGAACATTGTTGCATGAGAGAGCAATAGCACTTTATTATCGGATCTTGAGGATTTTGTTGAATTCAAAGCCATAGTCAGATAATTGTGATCTCATACAAAGGATTTGAGCGCAACAAGATGACATGGCTATGTATTCAGCCTCTGTAGAGGAACTAGAAGTGCTCATTTGCTTCTTTAAAGACCAACATTTTACAAGCTTATCACCCAAAAAGCCGCACCTCTGTGTACATTAATGGTGTATCTTGATATCCTGCATGATCGCATCTGCATAGGCATTAGTGACATACCGGTGTCCCGAGGTATTTTCCATAGTCCCATATTGATGGTTCTTGGATACGAAAGACCCGTTTAACCGCTTCAAAGGTGCTTTTTAGTTGGCTTAGCACGATATCTAGCACACATGCACACAACGAACAAGATGTCAGTGCGCGCTAGGCGTGAGGTACATCGAGGATCCAATCATGCTACGATATTTCGTTTGATCTACCATGATCCCTGAGTGGTCCTCATCCAGCTTGGTTCGTTCAATCATGGGAGTGTCAACGGTGTCACATGATACAAATCCAAATTTCTTTAAGATCTCATTTGCATATTTATATTGATTTATGAAAAGGGTTTTATATCAGACAGGTTACCCAACTTTCCCATTTTGTTCGCCTAAGTTACCAAACTTTCATTTTGTTCACTTAGGTTACTGAACTTTAGTTAAGCATTCAACCTCCATTTTTCAGTGTAATCAAAGTAACCCAAATGCATTTTTTTAGGTAAGTTAATGTCACACCCTCGCCGGAGGCGGAAACACGAGGTGTAACGAAAGGGAACATAAGCACAAGATAATAGAACATACCAACGTAAATATTTAAAAGAAATAGTACACCATTACAATACGGGTTTAGCGATCCCGTAGGCAAATATATTACAAAGTTTAGATTCCAAAATATTTTGTTCTAGTACATAACGATTTGTAGTGACAAAGTAGAAAACTTCATTATGCAAGACGGTAGAAAAAGCACTAACGATCACCAGAAATGCATGAGAGAAAAACGGGTCAACTATGAAAATAGTTGGTGAGTAAACATGTTTAGCAAAATAAGAAAACTCGTATGAAAGAGTCCAAGGTTTCGATTATCGGAAATAGTCCACAAAGCAAAGGAATTGTAAATCCACTCGGTTCCAAGTTCGCCCATACAAAACTTGCAACTCGTGTATTCACAGCCCATTGCACAAAAATATAGCGTATGAAGTAGTCAAGTATAGGCGGTCATAATAGTTCAAAATATATTACCACGAATATAATAATTGGGATGCTACTTGATGAAACCAAATTAAAATTTTGGGTGCCACTACCCAAAGTTATGTTGGGTGCCTCTTCCCAAAAAGATATCTTGGGTGCCTCTTCCCAAAAGATATACTTTGGTGCCTCTTCCCAAAGATATACTCTCCGAACACGGGAGACTCTTATAGTGATGCTCGAACATGGGAGACTTTGGGACAAGGTCATAACATATGCGGTTCAATAAGTTCTAACAAGTCATAATTTAAGTAATTAAGTTCAAGGATTTGTTTCAAGTTCACAAGTTCTAGTCAAACTAGTTAATAAAAGTAATAAACAATTTAGCTCAAGAGCGGTTCATGCATTTAAGCCCCAAATATAGTAAAACGGTAAAAAGGGGGGTGTGATTACTCACTGGATGAATAGATGCGATGACAAAAGTGGTTACACCGAAATGTAGCGTGAATCTCGAAACTGACTAGATACTTGATGAGGTGATTAGAACAAGGGATTAAACCTAAACACCCTAGGTTTTTATTTCAAAACCTTAATCAAGAGTGACACTAGATTGTTTAACACTTGATTTGGAAAAACTTTATGAATCTCTTCTTGAACACAAAGGTGGTAGGTTTTAGGAGAGAGGAAGAAGAGAGAGAGAAATTTTTGACTAGAAGACTTGCATTATTGTGATTGTAAATGTGTAAGTAAACTTTGAGTGTATATCTATACAAGAAGATTTTTACCCACTTGACTAACCCTCCCCTTGGCCGGTTTTTGGGGGAAGTGTTTCCCAAAATATCTTTTTTTTTTTTTATTATGTATTATGTATAAAATGGTGTAAGTAAATGTAAGTTAAATGAGGATAAGTGGTAACTTACATGTGTATTTGTACAATAGGGTAGTTTTAGTTAAAAAATGAATTTTAATGGATCAAAGTAAAATATATTGTAGTTATAAAAATTGTAAAAATATGTTTCTTGCAAAATTTGAGTGGAATAATAATTATCGTGTAATATTTAAGAAAACCGTCGTAATTATGTAAATATAATAATTTATATACGAAATAAATTTAAAACACCGGGTAAACTAATAATAATATTTTTATCATCTTAATATGAGTATAAAATATATCGGAATAATTTTTGGAAGTATCGGGTCAAATGTTCAAAATAATTAATTCGCGATAAGCGTTTATTTAATATAATTATGCGTTTTACCGTGAAATGAAAAATCATGCATGACTAATATGATGAATATTGAGTTTAAGAAATGAACGGAAATTGAGAATTGTGACATTCTTCCCATGTCAGCGGAATCACGTCCTCGTGATTCGATTAACGATACTATGGTCTGAACCTCGACAAGAGTTCTAAAGTTCATGCTGCGTATGAATGAGCGATCTAAATGATCATATCAATGCCCATGCGTACAGGTTCCCCATTCAACTAAGTACGTGCTCGTGATTAGATTGGATAGGGTAAACTTACCCAATATCGAACGTAGCCCTCAAAAGACCTTTAGATAGTGACTTGAGTAAACTTGTTTCTTAGCTCGACTTTCGCAACTCATCAAACAAGAACTGTCACTAGATCAAGCTAGGAAACAAGTCTTTTGAATGAAGTCTTTTGAAAGATTCGCTCGATTTTGGATTTGCTTACACAATTCAAATCAAATCAACAAAATATATATAACAACTAAGGTCGATATCAATAGGTCACAAATTAATCAATGTCGAGCGTGGTAAAGATTGGAAGGAAGTTATGCACTCAAAATTATTATGCAATGCATGAAATAAGGTAGTTGTTCGAAAGAATGTACCCGTTAAGCGTTGCGGGCTTCCTCGGTACCCAGATAGAATGCTCGACCACGTCGCGGGGAACTTCAATGTTCTGATCTTGTGGGCCTTCTATTGCCAATGCCAGGTTTGGACGATTACCTCATTGATTGGGAGTTCTTTTTCGACTTTGGGCCGGGTATTGCGAAGGTGATCTAGACTTCCACACTCGTAACATGCCTTCTCTCGTCTTGATTCCCGATCTGTTTGAGCAATTTTTGCTGAAGTGGCCCGTCTGTCCACATTTGTCGCACCTTGGGCGTCTCAGTGGTGATAGTTACATCGAGTGCTAAAGGATGTGGACACAGCATATCTTTTAGCTCACGGTAGAGTCGCCATAGTTCTTGGTTATTCGTTGCCTCTTGTCTTGTTGACCCTGGTCTCGGCTTCCCTGGTGATCCTCCTGCCGGCTTTAGTCCATTGTCGTTTGCTTTTGTTAGTTCTCGGCACTGATCACATCATTTGTCAAGCGTCACGCCATACCCAGCGGTGACTTGCCGCAGTGGTTGGGTTTGATGGTGGCGATCCCTCTAATTTCGGTATCAATCCCCATATATATCGGTCGATCAACTTCTCCACAGTGGAAACCATGTGAGGAACCATCCTAGTTAACTTGTGGAAACGGATCGTACTTGGAAGACTTCTACTCCAACCATCAAGTGATTCCAAAATTCCGCTTCCAACTTCGACTTCATCTTTTCTGCAGTACTCATCGGTTAGTAGTTTCTAAATGCTTCCCATGATAACGCATTTGCAGCCCCTCTCCTCTATGTCTGTAGTTGGTTGTTCCACCAGGTCAATGCTCGCCCCTGTAGTAGACCAGCAGAGAACTCAACCTTGTTTCCTTCAGTACATTTCGTGATACTAAGTTTTGACTCAACATTCTCGAACCAGGTTAGCAGTCCAATGGCACCCTCGGTACCATGAAATTCCATTGGCTTGCATGTCATGAAAGTTTTGTAGCTGCATCCATGACCAGCTTTTGAAGTACCTTCTCGGCGTTGGTTGCGTCTAGCATCGAGATGTGTTATAATTTGGGTGAGTAGATCCGCTATTCAGTAAGCGTTGTTGTTTGGATCGTCATTGTTGTTTGGGTTGCGTTGTTGTTACCTCCTGGCGTGTGTTTCTTGCAGCCATGATCCTACAAATGGACCAAAACATCGGGTTGAGTAAACGACATTGAACGAAGTCGGATGAGGTGCTTGAGCGGTGGTAATGTGTTATAGTGATCGAAATATGACAGGATCAGGGACATGCTATGTCTAACAAGTCGAAAGATGGAAAAGAGAAGATATGAACAAGGTACGGTAATGTAGGCGTGAACGTAAAAACATGCTATGCATACCCACCCGACCAATGCAAGCGGTGACCAGACTCAAAAGGCTCGACTAAACATGATTTAAATTTACCCTTCTTATCATTGCATGGTTCTTCATAAATTAGACATAGTTGATCAGGCTATGTATAATTTATGATTAACGATGCAAAGATAGGACTAGATGACTCGGATGATGTTCAATGTTTAATAATTTTTTTTTTTTTTAGGTTATATACATTTTGTGATTTTTATTTTGAAAAATCGGCATTCTCTATAACCTTTGGCTCTGGTACCAATCTGTCACACACACACCCTCGGCATGGAGGAAGAAACACGAGGTGTAACGGAAGGGAACATAAGCACAAGATAATAGAACATACCAACGTAAATATTTAAAAGAAATAGTACACCATTACAATGCAGTTTAGCCGTCACGACAAATATATTACAAAGTTTAGATTCCAAAATATTTCGTTCTATTACATAATGATTTGTAGTGACAAGTGAAAACTTCATTATGCAAGACACGGTAGAAAAAGCTTACTAGCGATCACCTGAAATGCATAGAGAAAAAGCGGGTCAACTATGAAAATAGTTGGTGAGTAAACATGTTTAGCAAAATAAGAAAACTCGTATGAAAGAGTCCAAGGTTTAGGTTATCGAGAAATAGTCCACAAAGCAAAGGAATTGTAAATCCACTCAGTTCCAAGTTCAGCCATACAAAACTTGTAACTTGTGTGTTCACAACCCATTGCACAAAATATAGCGTATGAAGTAGTCAAGGATAAGCGGTCATAATAGTTCACAATATAGTACCACGAATATAATAATTCAGGGATACTCTTGATGAAACCAAATTAAGTTGGGTGCCACTACCCAAAGTTATGTTGGGTGCCTCTTCCCAAAGATATACTGGGTGCCTCTTCCCAAAGATATACTGGGTGCCTGATTCGTCAAATAGTATATATAAGAAATATCAAATACAAATACCCGAGAGAATTACAAACCAACCCTTTAGGAAAAAGGTCGACACGCAAAACTCTCAAATATTCGATAAGTGATACCGGATAAGGATATCGGTCATTTCTAACGAGGTGTGAATTGAGAATTTCGTTTGAGGTTTGTTATTAAAATGCTCGATGTTACGGGTTTTTGTTTCAGTTACGTTACCTACAAATTAACTAAAGGGAAAGTAATTAAGGCTACGGGAACAAAGTAAATGATTAACTAACTATTACTAAGCATACGTAACAATAAAATTAAGTTATACTAAGTCCTAGAGTGATAATATGCAAAAAGCGTGAAAACGGGCTAATCCAGAGCCTCAAAAAGTGAAAATGATGCAATTTAAGGCCTAAGGATGTGAAACTAATTTTCCTACGTTCTAAACGACTAAAAGTAATTTTAGGAAAAAGGGTATTTTTTTAGACTTTTAAATTATTTATTATGATTTAAAAACTAATTTAATCTAATTTAATTATAAAAATACTAAACTATTTTGGAAAAATCTGAAAATTTCACTAAAAATACTTTAAGGCCTACTGGTTCTAGGAAAATTATAAAAAGGTGAATACTGCTTTACGAAATAAGCAGTTAAAAAGCTAAATAAGCTACTTAGGCTAGAAACTGAATTTGTGTTTAAAGAATTAATGTTGCAAGATATGAATGAACAAAGACCGTAGGGCAGTTGGTTGTGTGTTGTGTGTTGGTATGTAATTTGATGCTGGAGACACGAGTTGAATCGGGTGCCTTGCACCTTTTTTGCAATTATTTTTTTCAATTTTTTTTCTTTATGACTAAGTATTAGACCTGAAATAAACTATTTTGACAAAACTTTAGACTTGGAAAAAGCTGAAAATAAGCTGTAAAAGGGAGATGAGCATAGGTTTAGCAACGATTTCCAACAGATTCAAGTTAAGTGAGATC
>OU343225.1:76434415-76556188 GCA_910596185.1 Chrysanthemum makinoi | reverse complement strand
AATGGATCATCGAACAACACGAATTCTTGAATATGGGTAAAAGTAGCGTGTTTCAACTTCGTCCAGAATAGTCCTCGAGATTCCATGAGGAAGAAGTTTAGAATCAAATGGATAGAGGGTAAAGGGATAAGAATCAAAAGGGTAAGGGTAAAGAGGAATATTTTTGGTATTTTGAAAAACATTTTGCAAAACAAAGAAAATATGAAAATCTTTTGGGTTTTTTGATTTTTAAAAGAAAATATAAACACATATCTGAGGATGTATAAACAAAAAGTGAATATTCAAATCACTAATCTGCTAGACGAATGTCGGCACTATTTGCTCCGGCGGTACGGCGTAAAATTTGATCCTTGCAAAACCGTCGTTTCTCCGCAAGCTGACCACTTGTGAATGACCAACGGTAAGAAACTTAAAACAGCTTAAGCACAAATGCAATGAAGATCTGGAGAGTATAGGGTTTCCCCGGGTCTTTATGTCCCAGCGAGCTGTGCAATGGATCACCAAACGTATAGTGATCGAGAGATTTGAACGGAAAAGAGGGATCTGATATGATTATAACTACAGAAAAATCAAACAAATACAGAGGCTTAAATGCAAATTAAAGAAAATTAAAAAGATAAAAAATATTAAATAAACGCTATCACTATTTGCAAAATGATGAACGTTTAAAACTTAAAACTTACGTTTAAATAAAATTACGTAAACGTACAAAATAAAAAGTGAGATCTAAGAAATAAAAGTCCTAAAAATATGAAAATGATATTTTTACAATCCTAATGATAAAAGAAAATTTATAGAATAAGAAAATTATTTTTATAACTAATTATCTAATTATTATTAATTAAAAACTATTTTTAACTATTAAATAATAACCTAAAATACAAGAAATTATGAAATAAAGCTAGAAAAATAAAATTTTGACTTAGAAAAATCTAAAATAACAAAATAGAATTTTCAAAACTATTTTTGTATTTTTCTGATTATTTTTCTATTTTCTAGGAATTAAAAACTATTTAAAACTACTTAAATTATTTAAAAATACAAATTTAACTAAGAAAAATCTAGAAAAATATTTTTTTGTCTTTTTATATTTATCTTAACTTAAGAAAAATGAAAAATTATTTTTTTGAAACTTTTCTTAATTATTTGTATTAAATGCTAATTAAAAATGCTTAAAAACTGAATTAAATGCAGAAAAATAGCAAACAAACTTGGAAAAATATGAAAAATTCAAGATAAGTCTAAAATTATATTAGGAATCTAGGAAAAATTGAAAAACAGGTGGTTATGTGGGGGATTATGCAACTGCTATACCAAATGCTTATAAATAAGCACTTTGAATAAGCCAAAGACCACAAAAAGCCACCAACTGTTTCAGGCTGAAATATGCTAAAAGAACCAAAATGCAACAATTATAAACTGCTCTAAACCTCTGGAATGCTAACTACCAAGATTTGGTTGATTTGAGACTAAGCACAAAAGATTTCTGGGGCTACTTTTAAGCTTAAGAATAAGCTCCTAAATAAGCTGGAAACTGGAAAAAAGAAATGGAAGCCTAAACTAGACCAGGGTGGCTATCTATAAGCCAAAGCTGAGACCTAGATAAGCTCAAATGAGCTTAATGCAAGCCTTGCAAAACCCCTGTGCAGACTCAGCTTTCACTGAGTCAGTTGCACAGGGGAGTTTATGCCCATTTGACAAGCCCATTAGAAGCTTATAGAAAATTTACAAAAATACACAAAAATCACAACAATAAACTAGACCAGGGGGAGTTTTTAAAACCACAATTTTCATTGAAATTGGCCCAGAGATGAGTCCAAGAAAATTCACCCTAGTTGGGCTGACTTTCAAAAGGAAGGTTTGACTTTTGACATAAAAATGGAAAAGTTGACTTAAATGAGTTTTGAAGCCAATTTGTGGACATAAATTGATGTTAATATATGAAATAAGACTACTGCAATCTATGTTTATGTATTTCAAACACAAAATGAGCTTTTGTTTTGACAAAATCTCAACTTGATAAAACTGTTAAGATAGTTTGAGAATCATTTTGACTTTAAGGACTTGAGCAAAGTGCAATATGAAGACAGAATTGAGCTTAAATGAACTAAACAAACATATAACAACAAGTCTTAAGCAGAACTAACCTCTGCAGTTTTGACAGCAAATCCAAACACACCTATTAAACAGCGATATGCAATTTAAACTACTTAAGCTACTGAACTACCTTGCTATATTGATTAAATTAAGTTTACATGATAGTCTAAATACAACTATATAAACAGGTTTATACTAATGGTTACCACAGATACACAGACAAGCATAAAATGCAAAATGGCTTGAAATTTGAAAATGAGAAACTCACTCACCACTGTCCAGCTAGTGTTGCAGGCTAAACCAGAACCAATCTACTCTAACCTAATCTATTCCAACCCCAAAGCAAGCTGCATCAACCCCATTTCATGATCAAATCCAAATGAGCTTAAGCAGTTGACTTTTGTTGACTAACCATGACAATTGCTTGCAAGCTGAATCATAACTTTTACAAAAGCTATAAATAACTTACCTAAGCCTTTTTGAACTTAAAAACAAGTCATTAGAAACTTGGATAATAGAATTTTGAAACTGAAATTTCAACAGTCAACATGAAACTTGGAACTTAATTAAAAACTTGGATTGATACTCAAAAACACATTACAATGACAATTTAGCATACCTTAATGTGATACCAAGAAAGAAATTACAACATTTGGACTTAAACTAAAACTTTTTATTTAAAATTAACGACATTAAAGAAAATTGTAAAACTAACTACTACTCTATCTAGCTTCTTCTTCCTCCTTTTTATATGCCAAAAGCTTCTCTCTCTCAAAATGAGCAGTTCCCACTTCTTTTTGAGACCATTGGATACTAGAAGTCATCTTGGCCATTGATCATTTTGGCGGGGAAATTGTGTTTTGACCTGCTGAGGTTGAGTGAGATGAGGGGTGATGTAATTAATGTATTTTGTAGGTGTGTGATTATGTGGAGGTGGGGAACAAAAGGGATAAGGTGATGGGAAGTGGGTTCATTGTGTGCAATTCTTGGAGGATATTTGCGGGCATCAAGTGGGGAAAGAAAACTTTGCGCCAAAGGGGGTGTTTTGTTTGACTTGGGATTTGGTGGGCGGTTAATAAGCAAGGGGTCCAAAATGTACTTGTGAGGGTCCAAAGGAAAAGCGAGGGTCCATGGTTTGTGATAGGGTCCAAATGGGTTTAAAAGGTTTAATAACATAGGGACCTTTGTTGTAAATTCTGAAATTCAAGGGACCATTCTTTGCTGCCATTTATGCAAAGTTCCCAAAACTAAAAGTGACAAGTTTTAATAATATAAGGACTAAACTTGACATTTTCAAAATTCCAAGGACTAATTTTGCCAAATTTGAAACTTGGAGGACCAAACTTGCAATTTCTCAAAATTTTTGATATTTTTCACCAAAGGACTAATTTTGACAAGTTATGATTTTAAAAGGACCTTTGGTGATTTTTCTTTGGAAATTAGGACTCAGGGGACTATTCTGACAATTTTAGAAACTTGGGGGACTGAAAGCGCCAATTATGCAAACTTTGCTCATTTTTCATCCGATTTTAAACATTTTGCATCTGAAACATATAAAATGCAATTTTGGAATATTTTCAGTATTTTGATGCATTTTTCGAGCATTTTTAAGCGTTTTTTGATTCAGATTTAACCAAAATGATGAGTATTTACACACTCATCAATCCCCCACACTAAACTATTGCTAGTCCTAGCAATCTTTTGAGAAAAACTTAATGGATTTGAATCTCTTTACCAAAAGCCATTACTTCCGGAGTAGCCAAATGTTTTAGTTCAAGTAAGAACCATGGTACACCGATAACCATGTGATTTTGAGCAAACCACCGGCTTTCAATGGATTTGATTTGTCTTTACGAAGCGTTTGCTCTGGACTAGCCAACTCTTAGATAAATTATCAATATTATCTTTGGTGAGTAGATTACCAATTATGGTTTTTCCCTTTGCCTTTACCACAAGCCATAAACTTGCGGGCTAGCCAACTCTTCACTTTTAGGATATGGTGAGCTGAATACCATACAATTTTGGGCAAATTGCAAGCCGTCAACGGATTTGTGATATCTTTACCAAGAGCCGTTTGCTCTTGGATTAGCCAATCCTTTTGTTTATTAGACAAGGCGGACTGATAACCATAAGATGAGTACAAGTGTAAAACACTTACTCCAAAAAAAATTTTGGCCAAAATGGGGAATTGGTATAATTATATGATAAAATTCGTGAGAATCCCCTCCACACTTAGAAATGAATATTGCCCTCAATATTCAAAGTACCGGCGGTTATGCCGAAACAAAGAACGTAAAAGGGAAATACTACGGCCATTATTTGAAAGGTTTTTTTTTTTTTTTTTTTTTTTTTTTTTTTTTTTTTAAAGTTTATATACACAACATGTGGGGCAATCCCCTACAAAGGGTGGTAGAAAGATAGAAAAGAAGGTACACACGGGTGAAAACCCATGTTTAGCTCTTGTTTTTGATTACGAGTCGCTAGCTTGACTCGACCCGAATTATTGGTTCATGGGGAAGCAAAGTGGAAGGAACAATCTCCATCGGACTTTCATTCAAGATGTTTGGACAAACATTTGAAGCACGTGAAAGTTCCACACCGATGAGATATACATAGAAACGGCTCAAAAATGATAAATGAAAATGCCGGGGTCAAAGATAGTGTCTTCATTCTCGAAGGAGTGAAGATGAAGAGAAATCACAAGATATTTGAGGAAAGGAAGAAAGATTTTGATAACAATCAGGATCCATTCTTCATCCTCAAATGTAGACATATCGGGAGGAAGGGTGAGGGCAGTATCATTAATAAGCTTGACTCAATGATAGAGTACACCTTCCTCGAGCCAATATCATCCTCAAGATCAAAATAAAATGATCATGTTCGGAGGACATATGTCATGAGAGAGTTCACGGAGAACTCTTTATGAAGAAGAATCATTCACTTGAAGTGAAATTGTGAATTCTTGTTCCATTTTGGGCTCATCACTATCCTCGATCGAGTATCAAGAGTGGATTCTCGAAATTAAAAGTGAATTGAGTTGAATTCAAATAGAGGATTGGTGAAAGTAGCTTTGAATGTTTTGGGAACAAAGTGATCAACATTCTCTATTGGACTGTTGGGATAAGAAGTGAGTGTACGATCATTATCAAGAGATAGAAATCGATCGATGAAAGTGGATTGATGTGAGTGAGTTCATCGGTGAACTCCTCAAGATGAGGGTCGGACTTGGGAGTGATGCCTCAACATACTCGATGTTTCCATAGGAAGCACAATCTTAGCTAAATTGGAGAAAGTTTCAAAATGATTTGAACACTCAAGAGGGAAAAGAGAATCACACATATGGTCAAAAGTTCCTGTGACTCTCTCGGGATTGGGACAAGGTCCTCAACACTAGACTTTATAAATTTGTCCGATTCCTTTTGGGAGCAGTGTCAAGATGCTCATCCCCATGTTCAGAGAGTGAGTGGGAGCTTCGGGTGTGATAGCAGTTGTTTGAGATGGCATCTCAAGCGGGATATCAAGCTGGCCAGCTGAGGGAGTTGAGAAATATTATCTTTAAAAGGATAAAAGCAGAAAAACTCTCCTCGTGTCATCATATAGAGCTGCCTTAAGAAATTGGGAGCATCTTAGAGTACGCATGCTCTAGGACTAAAATTCTTCCCTAGATTTACGGGCGGCACTCTTGACTAGCAATTCTCCCATGGTCTTTTCACCACTCACTTGATTCTTAAAGTTACTAATCATATCATCAAGTGTTTTCATTGCGGTTTCAAAATCTTGGGAGATTTCTTGAGACAACGGCTCAGGTGAAGTTTGAACCGTATAGTCTTTGTGAAGGTTGGAAATTGTCAAACATGTGAGAGTCATGATTTTTACAAGAAGGCGGGTTCCCTATTTGACAATCAGAGCTTGAAATGGGGACCTCCACAGTACTCACAACATAAAGCTGAGTGCGGACTGGTGAATCATATGGATTTTGGTCATAACCAAAGTTCGAGTATTATGACGGAAAAGCTGTTCATAGACAAACGTGTTTTCGGATTGACACTCAAATCCTTGGTGAGGACCTCCACAATATTCTAACATAAAAGCTGTTGATTATATGAAGATAAAGTCGGGTTAGAACATGTGGTGGGTAATTGGAAAAGTTTGAGGGGTCGTTAAATGAGTTCCGATTAGGATCATAATCAAATGAATTCCTCGAACCACAAAACAAACAACTCCCGTTATGAATATCCTTACCACATTGTACACCGCTACACCACGGCAGGTGAACCATAAAGAGGCTCACCACAACCCACAAGGAATAAATGATTTCATTTGATAGTTATGAGAAGAATCATTTATTCAAAGAATCAACAAAACCAACAAGGTGATCTGAATGACTATCAAGTCTCGAAGAACATTTTGAAAATTCCGGAGGTGGGACAAGTGGTGTGCTCTGAGAGCTAGCAATTTCCATCACTTCCGTTATGGTCTCTGGTTACGGTTCTTGAGAAGCGTGAAGATTAGGCAAGTCATTCTTGCTAGTCACGGTCTAAATGCATGTTTGCTTTTAACGTAAATCGTGAAAGTTTAGGATCAATTCTAGACGGCTTAGGAGCAATTGAGGGATTAGATCTTTAGATAACCGTAGGTTGGGCGTTTTAGCACTTTCATTATCAGAGGAATACGGTCCTTTTCATTTCTCGTTCCATTTCCCTTGAGAATTAATGGATCATCACGAACAACACGAATTCTTGACATTTAGGGATAAAGTATACGCGTGTTTCAACCGTCCCAGAATTAGTAAATAGTCGAGATTCCATGAGAATAGAAGTTTAGAATCAAATGGATAGAGGGTAAAGGGATAAAGAATCAAAAAGGGTAAGAGGTCAAAAGATGAATATTTTGGTTTTGAAAACATTTTGCAAAACAAAGAATGAAAATCTTTTGGGTTTTGATTTTTAAAAGAAAATATAAACACATACAGATGGTATAAACAAGGAGTGAATATTCAAATCACTAATCTGCTAAGACGGAAGACTATATCAGCCACTTTGCTCCGGCGCGCGGCGTAAAATTTGATGTCGGCAAAACCGTCAAGTTTTCTCACGCAAGCTGACCACTTGTGAATGACCAACGGTAAGAAACTTAAAACAGCTTAAGCACAAATGCAATGAAGATCTGGAGAGTATAGGGTTTCCCCGGGTCTTTATGTCCCAGCGAGCTGTGCAATGGATCACCAAACGTATAGTGATCGAGAGATTTGAGCGGAAAGAGGATAGTGATATGATTATAACTACAGAAAAATCAAACAAATACAGAGGCTTAAATGCAAATTAAAGAAAATTAAAAAGATAAAAAATATTAAATAATCGCTATCACTATTTGCAAAATGATGTTTTTGAGCGTTTATAAAACTTAACGTTTAAATAAAATTACGTAAACGTACAAAATAAAAAGTGAGATCTAAGAAATAAAAGTCCTAAAAATATGAAAATGATATTTTTACAATCCTAATGATAAAAGAAAATTTATAGAAAAAGAAAATTATTTTTATAACTAATTATCTAATTATTATTAATTAAAAACTATTTTTAACTATTAAATAATAACCTAAAATACAAGAAAATATGAAATAAAGCTAGAAAAATAAAATTTGACTTAGAAAAATCTAAAATAACAAAATAGAATTTTCAAAACTATTTTTGTATTTTTTGATTATTTTTCTATTTTCTAGGAATTAAAAACTATTTAAAACTACTTAAATTATTTAAAAATACAAATTTAACTAAGAAAAATCTAGAAAAATATTTTTTGTCTTTTTATATTTATCTTAACTTAAGAAAAATGAAAAATTATTTTTTTGAAACTTTTCTTAATTATTTGTATTAAATGCTAATTAAAAATGCTTAAAAACTAATTTAAATCAAGAAAAATAGCAAACAAACTTGGAAAAATATGAAAAATTCAAGATAAGTCTAAAATTATATTAGGAATCTAGGAAAAATGGAAAAACAGGTGGTTTGTGTGTAAGGAATTGAAGCAACTGCTATACCAAATGCTTATAAATAAGCACTTTGAATAAGCCAAGAGCCACAAAAGCCACCAACTGTTTACAGAAGCTGAAATATGCTAAAAGAACCAAAATGCAACAAGTATAAACTGCTCTAAACCTCTGGAAACTAACTACCAAGATTTGGTTGATTTGAGACTAAAAGCTAAAACTTGTTGCAGTTTTGAGGGGTCTACTTTTAAGCTTAAGAATAAGCTCCTAAATAAGCTGGAAACTGGAAAAAAGAAATGGAAGCCTAAACTAGACCAGGGTGGCTATCTATAAGCCAAAGCGGGAACTAGATAGCTCAAATGAGCTTAAGCTCTGTGCAAGCCTTGCAAAACCCACTGTGACTCAGCTTTCACTTTGAGTCATGCCTGAGGCATTTATGCCCATTTGACAAGCATTTTTAGAAGCTTATAGAAAATTTACAAAAATACACAAAAATCATAACAATAAACTAGACCGGGGGAGTTTTTTAAAACCCAAATTTTCATTGAAATTGGCCAGAAGATGAGTCCAAGAAAATTCACCCTAGTTGGCCAAAAACTGAATTTTCAAGGTTTTGACTTTTGACATAAAAAAAAATGGACTAAAGGTTGACTTAAATGAGTTTTGAAGCCAATTTGTGGACAGAGATATGATGTTAATATATGAAATAAGACTACTGCAATCTATGTTTATGTATTTCAAACACAAAATGAGCTTTTGTTTGACAAAATCTACAGATAAAGCTGAGGCAGTTAAGATAGTTTGAGAATCATTTTGACTTTTGAGCTGCAAGCACAAGTTATATGAAGACTAGAATTGAGCTTAAATGAACTAAACAAACATATAACAACAAGTTTCTTAACTGCAAACTAACCTCTAATTCAACAGTTTTGACAGCAAATCCAAACACACCTATTAAACCTGATTGCAATTTAAACTACTTAATCTGAACTACCTTGCTATATTGATCAAATTAAGTTTACATGACCTAAATACAACTATATAAACAGGTTTATACTAATGGTTACCACAGATACACAGACAAGCATAAAATGCAAAATGGCTTGAATTGAAATGAGAAACTCACAAGTGTTCCAGTAGTTTGCAGGCTAAACCAGAACCAATCTACTCTAACCTAATCTATTCCAACCCCAAGCAAGCTGCTGCATCAACCCCATTTCATGATCAAATCCAAATGAGCTTAGCAGTTGACTTTTGTTGACCATGATCCAAAATTGCTTAAGCTGAATCATAAGCTTTTCAAAAGCTATAAATAACTTACCTAAGCCTTTTTGAACTTAAAAACAAGTCATTAGAAACTTGGATAATAGAATTTTGAAACTGAAATTTCAACAGTCAACATGAAACTTGGAACTTAATTAAAACTTGGATTGAGACTTGAAACATTACAATGACAATTTAATAAATGTGTACCATAAACTGAAATTACAAACATTTGGACTTAAACTAAAACTTTTATTTAAAAAAGCGACATTAAAGAAAATATGTAAAACTAACTACTACTCTATCTAGCTTCTTCTTCCTTCCTTTTATGCCAAAGGCTTCCTCTCTCCAAAATGGCGATTCACTTCTGCATTTGAAATCAGACCATTGGATGACTAGAGTCATCTTGGCCATTGATCATTTTGGCGGGAAATGGTGTTTTTGACCTGCTGGGTTGAGGGGGTGAGATGAGGGGTGAGGTAATTAATGTATTTTTGTAGTTGTGTGGAGGTAAGGAAGGGATAAGGTGAGGGAGGATTGTGTGTGTTGCGGATGTTGCGGCATCAAGTGGGGAAGAAAACTTTAAAGCCAAGGGGGTGTTTTGTTTGACTTGGGATTTTTTTAATGCAAGGGGTCCAAAATGCTACTTGAAGTAAGGGAGGATGAGGGTCCAATGGTTTTGATAGGGTCCAAATGGGTTTTAAAGGTTTAATGCAAGGGACCTTTGTTTAAATTCGAAATTCAAGGGACCAGGCTGCCATTTATGAAAAGTTTCCCAAGGGACTAAAAGTGACAAGTTTTAATAATATAAGGACTAAACTTGACATTTTCAAAATTCCAAGGACTAATTTTGCCAAATTTGAAACTTGGAGGACCAAACTTGTAATTTCTCAAAATTTTTGATATTTTTCACCAAAGGACTAATTTTGACAAGTTATGATTTAAAAGGACCTTTGGTGATTTTTCTTTTGAAATTAGGACTCAGGGACTATTTCTGACAATTTTAGAAACTTGGGGGACTGAAACCGCCAATTATGCAAACTTTGCTCATTTTTCATCTGATTTTAAACATTTTGCATCTAAAACATATAAAATGCAATTTTGGAATATTTTCAGTATTTTGATGCATTTCTGAGCATTTTTAACGTTTTGCAGTTCAGATTTAACCAAAATGATGAGTATTTACACACTCATCAATCCCCCACACTAAACTATTGCTAGTCCCTAGCAATCTTTTGAGAAAAATTTAATAGATTTGAATCTCTTTACAAAAGCCATTATTACTTGGGTAGCCAAATGTTTTAGTTCAAGTGAGAACTATGGTACACTGATAACCATGTGATTTTGAGCAAATCACCACATTTCAGCGGTTTGATTTGTCTTTACAGAAGCCGTTTGCTGGACTAGCCAACTCTTAGATAAATTATCAATATTATCTTTGGTGAGTTGATTACCAATTATGGTTTTCCACTGCCTTTACCACAAGCCATAAACTTGCGGGCTAGCCAACTCTTCACTTTTTAGGATATGGTGAGGTGAATACCATACAATTTTGGGCAAATTGCAAGCCGTCAACGGATTTGAGATATCTTTACCAAGAGCCGTTTGCTCCGGATTAGCCAATCCTTTTGTTTATTAGACAAATGGCATAACCATAAGATGAGTCATGTAAAACACTTACTCCAAAAAAAAATTTGGCCAAAAACGGGGGAATTGGTATAATTATATGATAAAATTCGTGAGAATCCCCACACTTAGAAATGAATATTGCCCTCAATATTCAAAGTACTGGCGGTTATGCCGAAACAAGAGAACGTAAAAGGGAAATACTACGGCCATTATTTGAAACACAAAAGGTTACAATTTTTTTTTTTGAAATCTTTATATACAACATGTGGGGTATCTCTCCCACACTAGGGTGGTACACACGGGTGAAAACCCATGTTTAGCTACTGTTTTTGATTACCGAGTCGCTAGCTTGACTCGACCCCGTATTAATTGGTTCATGGGGAAGTAAGTGGAAGGAACAATCTCCATCGGACTTTCATTCAAGATGTTTGGACAAACATTTGAAGCACGTGAAAGTTCCACACCGATGAGATATACATAGAAACGGCTCAAAAATGATAAATGAAAATGTCGGGGTCAAAGATAGTGTCTTCATTCCCGAAGGAGTGAAGATGGAGAGAAATCACAAGATATTTGAGGAAAGGAAGAAAGATTTTGATAACAATCAGGATCCATTCTTCATCCTCAAATGTAGACATATCGGGAGGAAGGGTGAGGGTAGTATCATTAATAAGCAAACTCATATGATAGAGTACACCTTCCTCCGAGCCAATATCATCCTCAAGATCAAAATAGAAATGATCATGTTCCGGAGGAGATATGTCATGAGAGAGTTCACCGGAGAACTCTTTATGAAGAGAATCATTCACATGAAGTGAAATTGTGAACTCTTGTTCCATTTTGGGCTCATCACTATCCTCAGTCTGAGTATCAAAGAGTGGATTCTCAGAAATTAAAGTGAATTCAGAGTTGAATTCAAATAGAGGATTGGTGAAAGTAGCTTTGAATGTTTCGGGAACAAAGTGATCAACATTCTCTATTGGATTGTTGGGATAAGAAGTGAGTGAACGATCATTATCAAGGAGACTTTCGGTCTCTATCGTGAAATCGACTTTCATTGATGTGAGTGAGTTCATCGGAGAACTCCTCAAGAAGATCGACATCGGTCAGACTGTGGGAGTGATGCCTCAACATACTCGATGTTTCCATAGGAAGCACAATCTTCGCTAAAATTGGAGAAAGTTTCAAAATGATCTTTTGAACACTCAAGAGGGGAAAGAGAATCACACATATGGTCAGAAGTTCCCTGTGACTCTCGGGATTGGGACAAGGTTCTCAACACTAGACTTTATGAATTCGTCCGATTCCTTTTCAGGAACAGTGTCAAGATGCTCATCCCCATGTTCAGAGAGTGAGTGGGAGCTTGGTGTGATAGCGTTTGTTTGAGATGGAATCTCAGCTCTGGGATATCAACTGAGGAGTTGAGAAATATTATCTTTAAAAGGATAAAAACTCTCCTCGTCATCATCATATAGAGCTGCCTTAAGAAATTGGGAACGCCTTAGAGCTGCATGCTCTAGGACTAGTAATTCTTCCCTAGATTTCAAAGGCAATTTGGGGCCTCTCGTTCTTCGGCTAGCAATTCTCCCATGGTCTTTTCACCACTCACTTGATTCTTAAAGTTACTAATCATATCATCAAGTGTTTTCATTGCGGTTTCAAAATCTTGGGAGATTTTTTGAGACAACGGCTCAGTGTCTTGTTGGGGTGGAGTTTGAACCGTATAGAGTCTTTGTGGAGGTTGGAAATTGTCAAACATGTGAGAGTCATGATTTTACAAGGAATGGGATTCCCTATTTGACAATCGAGCTGAAATGGGGACCTCCACATTACTCAACATGATAAAAGCTGTTGAGTCTGGCTGGTGAATCATATGGATTTTGGTCATAACCAAAGTTACGAGCATTACGGAAAACTGTTCATAGACAAACATGTTTCCGGATTGACACTCAAATCCTTGGTGAGGACCTCCACAATATTCACAGTAAAATGTTGATTATATGAAGATAAGTCGGGTTGTGGTGGGTAATTGGAAAAGTTTGAGGGGTCGTTAAATGAGTTCCGATTAGGATCATAATCAAATGAATTCCTCGAACCACAAAACAAACAACTCCTGTTATGAATATCATTACCACATTGTACACACGCATACACCACGACGGTGTGAACCAAAAGAGGCTCACCACATCCGACACAAGGAATAAACGATTTCATTTGATAGTTATGAGAAGGAATCAGTTTATTCAAAGAATCAACAAAACCAACAGGTGATCGAATGACTATCAAGTCTCGAAGAACATTTTGAAAAATCCGGAGGTGGGACAAGTGGTGTGCTCTGAGAGCTAGCAATTTCCACCACTTACGTTATGGTCTCTGGTTCGGTTCTTGAGAACGTGAAGATTAGGCAAGTCATTCTTGCTAGTCACCGGTCTAAATTCTGCATGTTTGCTTTTAACAGTAAATCGTGAAAGTTTAGGATCAATTCTAGACGGCTTAGGAGCAATTGAGGGATTAGATCTTTAGATAACCGTAGGTTGGGACGTTTTAGCACTTTTCATTATCGGGAAGTACGGTCCTTTGTCACCCCGATTCTCGTTCCATTTCCCTACGCAGAATTAATGGATCATCACGAACAACACGAATTCTTGACATATGGGATAAAGTATAACGAAGTTTTCAACTTCGTCCCAGAATTCGTCCTCGAGAGATTCCATGAGAATAGAAGTTTAGAATCAAATGGATAGAGGGTAAAGGGATAAAGAATCAAAAAGGGTAAGAGGGTAAAGAGGAATATTTTTGGTATTTTTGAAAAACATTTTGCAAAAACAAAGAATGAAAATCTTTTGGGTTTTTGATTTTTAAAAGAAAATATAAACACATACAGATGGTATAAACAAGGAGTGAATATTCAAATCACTAATCGCTAGAGCGGAAGATAATCACCTGCGCTCCCGGCAGTGGCGCCAAAATTTGATCCGCAAAACCGAGTCAAGTTTTCTCACTCAAGTCGACCACTTGTGAATGACCAACGTAAGAAACTTAAAACGGCTTAAGCACAAATGCAATGAAGATCTGAGAGTATAGGGTTTCCCGGTCGTTATGTCCCAGCTGTCGATGGATCACCAAACGTATAGTGATCGAGAGATTTGAACGGAAAAGAGGGATCTGATATGATTATAACTACAGAAAAATCAAACAAATACAGAGGCTTAAATGCAAATTAAAGAAAATTAAAAAGATAAAAAATATTAAATAAACGCTATCACTATTTGCAAAATGGTGAACGTTTAAAACTTAAAACTTACGTTTAAATAAAATTACGTAAACGTACAAAATAAAAAGTGAGATCTAAGAAATAAAAGTCCTAAAAATATGAAAATGATATTTTTACAATCCTAATGATAAAAGAAAATTTATAGAATAAGAAAATTATTTTTATAACTAATTATCTAATTATTATTAATTAAAAACTATTTTTAACTATTAAATAATAACCTAAAATACAAGAAAATATGAAATAAAGCTAGAAAAATAAAATTATGACTTAGAAAAATCTAAAATAACAAAATAGAATTTTCAAAACTATTTTTGTATTTTTCTGATTATTTTTCTATTTTTTATGAATTAAAAACTATTTAAAACTACTTAAATTATTTAAAAATACAAATTTAACTAAGAAAAATCTAGAAAAATATTTTTTGTCTTTTTATATTTATCTTAACTTAATAAAAATGAAAAATTATTTTTTGAAACTTTTCTTAATTATTTGTATTAAATGCTAATTAAAAATGCTTAAAAACTGAATTAAATCAAGAAAAATAGCAAACTAACTTGGAAAAATATGAAAAATTCAAGATAAGTCTAAAATAATATTAGGAATCTAGGAAAAATAGAAAAACAGGTGGTTATGTGGGTTATGCAAAGCGTGCTTGCTATACCAAAGTGCTTATAAATAAGCACTTTGAATAAGCCAAAGACCACAAAAAGCCACCAACTGTTTACAGAAGCTGAAATATGCTAAAAGAACCAAAATGCAACAAGTATAAACTGCTAAACCTCTGGAATGCTAACTACCAGATTTGGTGATTTGAGACTAAGCTAAAAGCAGTTGAGGGGCTACTTTTAAGCTTAAGAATAAGCTCCTAAATAAGCTGAAACTGGAAAAAAATGGAACCTAAACTAGACCAGGGTGGCTATCTATAAGCCAAAGCTGAGACCTAGATAAGCTCAAATGAGCTTAATGCAAAGCTTGCAAAACCCCAATGCAAACTCGAGTCATTAACTGAGTCAGTTATGCAGACCATTTGACAAGCCCATTAGAAGCTTATAGAAAATTACAAAATACACAAAAATCACAACAATAAAACTAGACCAGAGTTTTTAAAACCACAATTTTCATTGAAATTGGCCCAGAGATGAGTCCAAGAAAATTCACCCTAGTTGGCCAAAAACTGACTTTTCAAGGTTTGACTTTTGACATAAAAATGGAAAGGTTGACTTAAATGAGTTTTGAAGCCAATTTGTGGACAGATATTGATGTTAATATATGAAATAAGACTACTGCAATCTATGTTTATGTATTTCAAACACAAAATGAGCTTTTGTTTTGACAAAATCTCAACAGTAAAGCTGTTAAGATAGTTTGAGAATGATTTTGACTTTGAGCTGCTGCAAGTGCAATATGAAGACAATGGCTTAAATGAACTAAACAAACATATAACAACAAGTCTTAAGCCAAGAACTAACCTCTAAAACAGTTTTGACAGCAAATCCAAACACACCTATTAAACACTGATATGCAATTTAAACTACTTAAGCTACTGAACTACAGCTATATTGATCAAATTAAGTTTACATGACCTAAATACAACTATATAAACAGGTTTATACTAATGGTTACCCCAGATACACAGACAAGCATAAAATGTAAAATGGCTTGAAATTAAAAAGTGAAAATGAGAAACTCACTCACAATCCCAAGTGTTGCAGGCTAAACAGAACCAATCTACTCTAATCCTAATCTATTCCAACCCCAAAAACAAGTGCATCAACCCCATTTCATGATCAAATCCAAATGAGCTTAAGCAGTTGACTTTTGTTGACTAAACATGACAATTGCTTGTAAATCTGAATCATAAGCTTTTACAAAAAGCTAATAAGCTTACCTAAGCCTTTTGAACTTAAAAACAAGTCATTAGAAACTTGGATAATAGAATTTTGAAACTGAAATTTCAACAGTCAACATGAAACTTGGAACCTTAATTAAAACTTGGATTGATACTACAAACACATTACAATGACAATTTTAGCATAAATGTGATACCAACTGAAATTACAACATTTGGACTTAAACTAAAACATTTATTTAAAAAGCGACATTAAAGAAAAATTGTAAAACTAACTACTACTCATCTAGCTTCTTCTTCCTCCTTTTATATGCCAAAGGCTTCCTCTCTCAAAATGAGCAGTTCCACTCTTTTTGAGACCATTGGATGGCTAGAGGTCATCTTGGCCATTGATCATTTTTGAAATTGTGTTTTGACCTTGTGAGGTTGAGTGAGATGGGGGTGAGGTTTAATGTGATTTTGTAGTTGTGTGGAGGTGGGGGAACAAGGAAGGGATAAGGTGAGGGAGGGATGGTTTTTGTGGTTTTGGGGCAGCATCAGTGGGGAAGAAAACTTTTGGCCAAGGGGTGTTTTGTTTGACTTGGGATTTGACTAGGTTGAGGCGTTAATAAGCAAGGGTCCAAAATGCTACGAGGGGTCCAAAGGGAAGGCAGGGTCACAATGGTTTGTGATAGGGTCCAAATGGGTTTAAAAGGTTTAATAACATAGGGACCTTTGTTGTAAATTCTAAAATTCAAGGGACCATTGCTGCCATTTATGCAAAGTTTCCAAGGGACTAAAAGTGACAAGTTTTCCAAATAATATAAGGACCAAACTTGACATTTTCAAAATTCCAAGGACTAATTTTGCCAAATTTGAAACTTGGAGGACCAAACTTGCAATTTCTCAAAATTTTTGATATTTTTCACCAAAGGACTAATTTTGACAAGTTATGATTTAAAAAAAAAAGGACCTTTGGTGATTTTTCTTTTGAAATTAGGACTCAGGGGACTATTTTCGACAATTTTAGAAACTTGGGGACTAAACGCCAATTATGCAAACTTTGCTCATTTTTCATCCGATTTTAAACATTTTGCATCTGAAACATATAAAATGCAATTTTGGAATATTTTCAGTATTTTGATGCATTTAGCATTTTAAGCGTTTTGCAGTTCAGATTTAACAAAAATGATGAGTATGTACACACTCATCAATCCCCCACACTAAACTATTGCTAGTCCCTAGCAATCTTTTATGAAAAATTTAATGGATTTGAATCTCTTTACCAAAAGCCATTACTTCTGGAGTAGCCAAATGTTTTAGTTCAAGTAAGAACCATGGTATACCGATAACCATGTGATTTTGAGCAAACCACCAGCTTTCAACGGA
Source organism: Chrysanthemum makinoi (assembly GCA_910596185.1). Taxonomy (NCBI): domain Eukaryota; kingdom Viridiplantae; phylum Streptophyta; class Magnoliopsida; order Asterales; family Asteraceae; genus Chrysanthemum; species Chrysanthemum makinoi. Next base: position 76,538,716 of record OU343225.1, on the reverse strand, counting down.
TTTGATTTGTCTTTACCCGAAGCCGTTTGCTCTGGACTAGCCAACTCTTAGATAAATTATCAATATTATCTTTGGTGAGCTGATTACCAATTATGGTTTTTCCACTGCCTTTACCACAAGCCATAAACTTGCGGGCTAGCCAACTCTTCACTTTTTAGGATATGGTGAGGTGAATACCATACAATTTTGGGCAAATTGCAAGCCGTCAACGGATTTGAGATATCTTTACCAAGAGCCGTTTGCTCCGGATTAGCCAATCCTTTTGTTTATTAGACAGACTGATAACCATAAGATGAGTCAGTGTAAAACACTTACTCCAAAAAATTTTGGCCAAAAATGGGGGAATTGGTATAATTATATGATAAAATTCGTGAGAATCCCCTCCACACTTAGAAATGAATATTGCCCTCAATATTCAAAGTACCGGCGGTTTATGCCGAAACAAAGAACGTAAAAGGGAAATACTACGACCATTATTTGAAATTTTTTTTTTTTTTTTTGAAATCTTTATATACACAACATGTTGGGCAACTCCCCACACTAGGGTGGTACACGGGTGAAAACCCATGTTTCTACTGTTTTTGATTACGAGTCGCTAGCTTGACTCGACCCCGAATTAATTGGTTCATGGGGAAGCAAAGTGGAAGGAACAATCTCCATCGGACTTTCATTCAAGATGTTTGGACAAACATTTGAAGCCCGTGAAAGTTCCACACCGATGAGATATACATAGAACCGGCTCAAAAATGATAAATGAAAATGCCGGGTCAAAGATAGTGTCTTCATTCATTCGAAGGAGTGAAGATGAAGGGAAATCACAAGATATTTGAGGAAAGGAAGAAAGATTTTGATAACAATCAGGATCCATTCTTCATCCTCAAATGTAGACATATCGGGAGGAAGGGTGAGGGTAGTATCATTAATAAGCAGACTCATATGATAGAGTACACCTTCCTCCGAGCCAATATCATCCTCAAGATCACAATAGAAATGATCATGTTGGAGGATATGTCATGAGAGAGTTCACCGGAGAACTCTTTATGAAGAGAATCATTCACTTGAAGTGAAATTGTGAACTCTTGTTCCATTTTGGGCTCATCACTATCCTCAGTCTGAGTATCAAAGAGTGGATTCTCAGAAATTAAAGTGAATTCAGAGTTGAATTCAAATAGAGGATTGGTGAAAGTAGCTTTGAATGTTTTGGGAACAAAGTGATCAACATTCTCTATTGGATTGTTGGGATAAGAAGTGAGTGAACGATCATTGATGTGAGTGAGTCTCATCGGAGAACTATCCTCGATGAAAGTGGATTGATGTGAGTGAGAGAGATGATGATCGGACTCGTGGGAGTGATGCCTCAACATACTCGATGTTTCCATAGGAAGCACAATCTTCGCTAAAATTGGAGAAAGTTTCAAAATGATCATTTGAACACTCAAGAGGGGAAAAAGAATCACACATATGGTCAAAAGTTCCCTGTGACTCTCTCGGGATTGGGACAAGGTTCTCAACACTAGACTTTATGAATTCGTCCGATTCCTTTTCAGGAACAGTGTCAAGATGCTCATCCCCATGTTCAGAGAGTGAGTGGGAGCTTCGGGTGTGATAGTAGTTGTTTGAGATGGAATCTCAAGCTGGCGGGATATCAAGCTGAGGGAGTTGAGAAATATTATCTTTAAAAGGATAAAAACTCTCCTCGTCATCATCATATAGAGCTGCCTTAAGAAATTGGGAGCGCCTTAGAGCTGCATGCTCTAGGACTAATAATTCTTCCCTAGATTTACGGGCCTCGTTACTTAGCAATTCTCCCATGGTCTTTTCACCACTCACTTGATTCTTAAAGTTACTAATCATATCATCAAGTGTTTTCATTGTGGTTTCAAAATCTTGGGGGATTTCTTGAGACAACGGGTGGAGTTTGAACCGTATGAGTCTGTGGAGGTTGGAAATTGTCAAACATGTGAGAGTCATGATTGTTACAAGGAACGGGTTTCCTATTTGACAATCAGAGTGAAATGGGGACCTCCACAGTACTCTCACAACAGATAAAAGCTGTTGAGTGCGAATTGGTGAATCATATGGATTTTGGTCATAACCAAAGTTCGAGCATTACACTGGAAAAGCTGTTCATAGACAAAGCGTGTTTCGGATTGACACTCAAATCCTTGGTGAGGACCTCCACAAAATTCAAGCTGTTGATTATATGAAGATAAGTCGTGGTGGGTAATGGAAAAGTTTGAGGGTGTTAAATGAGTTCGATTAGGATCATAATCAAATGAATTCCTCGAACCACAAAACAAACAACTCCTGTTATGAATATCATTACCACACTGTACACACGTACACCAGCGGCAGGTGAACCATAAAGAGGCTCACCACATCCGACACAAGGAATAAATGATTTCATTTGATAGTTATGAGAAGGAATCGGTTTATTCAAAGAATCAACAAAACCAACAAGGTGATCAGAATGACTATCAAGTCTCGAAGAACATTTTGAAAAATCCGGAGGTGGGACAAGTGGTGTGCTCCGAGAGCTAGCAATTTCCACCACTTCCGTTATGGTCTCTGGTTCTGGTTCTTGAGAAGCGTGAAGATTAGGCAAGTCATTCTTGCTAGTCACCGGTCTAAATTCTGCATGTTTGCTTTTAACCGTAAATCGTGAAAGTTTAGGATCAATTCTAGACGGCTTAGGAGCAATTGAGGGATTAGATCTTTGGATAACCGTAGGTTGGACGTTTTTAGCACTTTCATTATCAGAGGGAAGTACCTGGTCCTTTGTCACCCCGATTTCTCGTTCCATTTCCCACAGAATTAATGGATCATCACGAACAACACAATTCTTGACATTATGGGATAAAGTATAAGTGTTTCAACTTAGTCCCAGAAATTGGTCCTCGAGATTCCATGAGAATAGAAGTTTAGAATCAAATGGATAGAGGGTAAAGGGATAAAGAATCAAAAAGGGTAAGAGGTTAAAGATGAATATTTTTTTTTTTGGAAAACATTTTGCAAAAACAAAGAATGAAAATCTTTTTGGGTTTTGATTTTTAAAAGAAAATATAAACACATACAGATGGTATAAACAAGGAGTGAATATCCAAATCACTAATCTAGCTAAGGAAGATAATCAAGCCAGCCCGGCATGGCGCCAAAATTTGATCCATACCATCCAAAACCGTCAAGTTTTCTCTCACTGACCACTTGTGAATGACCCGGTAACAAACTTAAAACAGCTTAAGCACAAATGCAATGAAGATCTGGAGAGTATAGGGTTTCCCCGGGTCTTTATGTCCCAAGCGGTAGTGCGATGGATCACCAAGCGTATAGTGATCGAGAGATTTGAAGCGGAAAAAGAGGGATCGATATGATTATAACTACTGGAAAAATCAAACAAATACAGAGGCTTAAATGCAAATTAAAGAAAATTAAAAAGATAAAAATATTAAATAAACGCTATCACTATTTGCAAAATGATGAGCGTTATAAAACTTAAAACTTACGTTTAAATAAAATTACGTAAACGTACAAAATAAAAAGTGAGATCTAAGAAATAAAAGTCCTAAAAATATGAAAATGATATTTTTACAATCCTAATGATAAAAGAAAATTTATAGAATAAGAAAATTATTTTTATAACTAATTATCTAATTATTATTAATTAAAAACTATTTTTAACTATTAAATAATAACCTAAAATACAAGAAATTATGAAATAAAGCTAGAAAAATAAAATTTTGACTTAGAAAAATCTAAAATAACAAAATAGAATTTTCAAAACTAATTTTGTATTTTTCTGATTATTTTTCTATTTTCTAGGAATTAAAAACTATTAAAACTAATTAAATTATTTAAAAATACAAATTTAACTAAGAAAAATCTAGAAAAATATTTTTTTGTCTTTTTATATTTATCTTAACTTAAGAAAAATGAAAAATTATTTTTTGAAACTTTTCTTAATTATTTGTATTAAATGCTAATTAAAAATGCTTAAAAACTGAATTAAATGCAGAAAAATAGCAAACAAACTTGGAAAAATATGAAAAATTCAAGATAAGTCTAAAATTATATTAGGAATCTAGGAAAAATTGAAAAACAGGTGGTTATGTGGGGATTATGCAATCTGCTACCAAATGCTTATAAATAAGCACTTTGAATAAGCCAAAGACCACAAAAGCACCAACTTGTCTGAAGCTAAAATAGAACCAAAATGCAACAAGTATAAACTGCTCTAAACCTCTGGAATGATAACTACCAAGATTTGGTTGATTTGAGACTAAGCACAAAGCAGTTTGGGGCTACTTTTAGCTTAAGAATAAGCTCCTAAATAAGCTGGAAACTGGAAAAAAGAAATGGAAGCCTAAACTAGACCAGGGTGGCTATCTATAAGCCAAAGCTGAGACCTAGATAAGCTCAAATGAGCTTAATGCAAGCCTTGCAAAACCCCTGTGCAGACTCAGCTTTCACTGAGTCAGTTGCACAGGGGAGTTTATGCCCATTTGACAAGCCCATTAGAAGCTTATAGAAAATTTACAAAAATACACAAAAATCACAAAAATAAACTAGACCAGGGGGAGTTTTTAAAACCACAATTTTCATTGAAATTGGCCCAGAGATGAGTCCAAGAAAATTCACCCTAGTTGGCCAAAAACTGACTTTTCAAGGTTTGACTTTTGACATAAAAATGGAAAGGTTGACTTAAATGAGTTTTGAAGCCAATTTGTGACAATATTGATGTTAATATATGAAATAAGACTACTGCAATCTATGTTTATGTATTTCAAACACAAAATGAGCTTTTGTTTTGACAAAATCTCAACAGATAGCATTAAGATAGTTTAGAATCATTTTGACTTTGAGCTAATGCAAGTGCAATATGAATGACGCGAGAATTGAGCTTAAATGAACTAAACAAACATATAACAACAAGTCTTAAGCACAGAACTAACCTCTAAAAACAGTTTTGACAACAAATCCAAACACCTATTATAACAGCGATATGAATTTAAACTACTTAAGCTACTGAACTACCTTGCTATATTGATCAAATTAAGTTTACATGACCTAAATACAACTATATAAACAGGTTTATACTAATGGTTTACCACAGATCAAACAGAGACAAGCATAAAATGCAAAATGGCTTGAAATTTGAAAATGAGAAACTCACTCACCACTGTCCAGCTAGTGTTGCAGGCTAAACCAGAACCAATCTACTCTAACCTAATCTATTCCAACCCCAAAGGCTGCATCAACATTAATTCAAACCAAATGAGCTTAAGCAGTTGACTTTTGTTGACTAACCATGACAATTGCTTGCAATCATAAGCTTTTCAAAAGCTATAAATAACTTACCTAAGCCTTTTTGAACTTAAAAACAAGTCATTAGAAACTTGGATAATAGAATTTTGAAACTGAAATTTCAACAGTCAACATGAAACTTGGAACTTAATTAAAAACTTGGATTGATACTCACAAACACATTACAATGACAATTTAGCATAAATGTGATACCAAGAAACTGAAATTACAACATTTGGACTTAAACTAAAACTTTTATTTAAAAAACGACATTAAAGAAAATTGTAAAACTAACTACTACTCTATCTAGCTCTCTTCCTCCTTTTATATGCCAAAGGCTTCCTCTCTCCAAAATAGCAGTTCCCACTTCTTTTGAGACCATTGGATGACTAGAGGTCATCTTGGCCATTGATCATTTTTGGCGGGAAATTGTGTTTTGACACTTTGTGAGGTTGAGTGAGATGAGGGGTGAGGTAATTAATGTATTTTGTAGTTGTGTGGAGGTGGGGGAACAGGGATAAGGTGAGCTGGGAGGATGGGTTGTGTGCGGGGATGTTCAGGGCAATTAAGGGGAAGAAAAAAAACTTTTTGGGCGTAGGGGTGTTTTGTTTGACTTGGGATTTGACCCACTGGGCGGTTAATAAGCAAGGGGTCCAAAATGCTACTTGACAGGGTCCAAAGGGAAAAGGGGTCCAATGGTTTGTGATAGGGTCCAAATGGGTTTAAAAGGTTTAATAACATAGGGACCTTTGTTGTAAATTCTGAAATTCAAGGGACCATTGCTTGCCCATTTATGCAAAGTTTCCCAAGGGACTAAAAGTGACAAGTTTTAATAATATAAGGACTAAACTTGACATTTTCAAAATTCCAAGGACTAATTTTGCCAAATTTGAAACTTGGAGGACCAAACTTGCAATTTCTCAAAATTTTTGATATTTTTCACCAAAGGACTAATTTTGACAAGTTATGATTTAAAAAGGACCTTCGGTGATTTTTACTTTTGAAATTAGGACTCGGGGACTATTCGACAATTTTAGAAACTTAAGGACTGAAAGCGCCAATTATGCAAACTTTGCTCATTTTTCATCTGATTTTAAACATTTTGCATCTGAAAACATATAAAATGCAATTTTGGAATATTTTAGATATTTTGATGCATTTCGAGCATTTTAAACGTTTTTTGAGTTCAGATTTAACCAAAAATGATGAGTATTTACACACTCATCAATCCCTCATACTAAACTATTGCTAGTCCCTAGCAATCTTTTGAGAAAAATTTAATGGATTTGAATCTCTTTACCAAAAGCCATTACTTCTGGAGTAGCCAAATGTTTTAGTTCAAGTAAGAACCATGGTACACTGATAACCATGTGATGTTGAGCAAACCACCACTTTCAGCGGTTTGATTTGTCTTTACAGAAGCCGTTTGCTCTAGACTAGCCAACTCTTAGATAAATTATCAATATTATCTTTGGTGAGTAGATTACCAATTATGGTTTTCCACGCCTTTACCACAAGCCATAAACTTGGGGCTAGCCACTCTTCACTTTTTAGGATATGGTGAATTTGAATACCAATACCATACAATTTTGGGCAAATTGCAAGCTGTCAACGGATTTGAGATATCTTTACCAAGAGCCGTTTGCTCTGGATTAGCCAATCCTTTTGTTTATTAGACAAGGCGGACTGATAACCATAAGATGAGTCAGTGTAAAACACTTACTCCAAAAAAAAATTTTGGCCAAAAATGGGGGAATTTGTATAATTATATGATAAAATTCGTGAGAATCCCCTCCACACTTAGAAATGAATATTGCCCTCAATATTCAAAGTACTGCGGGTTATGCCGAAACAAAGAACGTAAAAGGGAAATATTACGGCCATTATTTAGATTTTTTTTTTTTTGAAATCTTTATATACAACATGTGGGGCAACCCCCCACTAGGGTGGGTGGTACACGGGTGAAAACCCATGTTTAGCTACTGTTTTTTGATTACCGAGTCGCTAGCTTGACTCGACCCCGAATTAATTGGTTCATGGGGAAGCAAAGTGGAAGGAACAATCTCCATCGGACTTTCATTCAAGATGTTTGGACAAACATTTGAAGCATGTGAAAGTTCCACACCGATGAGATATACATAGAACCGGCTCAAAAATGATAAATGAAAATGCAGGGGTCAAAGATAGTGTCTTCATTCCCGAAGGAGTGAAGATGAAGAGAAATCACAAGATATTTGAGGAAAGGAAGAAAGATTTTGATAACAATCAGGATCCATTCTTCATCCTCAAATGTAGACATATCGGGAGGAAGGGTGAGGGTAGTATCATTAATAAGCACACTCATATGATAGAGTACACCTTCCTCCGAGCCAATATCATCCTCAAGATCAAAATAGAAATGATCATGTTCCGGAGGACATATGTATATGTCATGAGAGAGTTCACCGGAGAACTCTTTATGAAGAGAATCATTCACTTGAAGTGAAATTGTGAACTCTTGTTCCATTTTGGGCTCATCACTATCCTCGGTCTGAGTATCAAAGAGTGGATTCTCAGAAATTAAAGTGAATTCAGAGTTGAATTCAAATAGAGGATTGGTGAAAGTAGCTTTGAATGTTTAGGGAACAAAGTGATCAACATTCTCTATTGGATTGTTGGGGGATAAGAAGTGAGGCGATCATTGATGTGAGTGAGTTCATCGGAGAACTCCTCAAGAAGAGGTCGACCGCGTGGGAGTGATGCCTCAACATACTCGATGTTTCCATAGGAAGCACAATCTTCGCTAAAATTGGAGAAAGTTTCAAAATGATCATTTGAACACTCAAGAGGGGAAGGAGAATCACACATATATATGGTCAAAGTTCCCTGTGACTCTCTCGGGATTGGGACAAGGTTCTCAACACTAGACTTTATGAATTCGTCCGATTCCTTTTCAGTAACAGTGTCAAGATGCTCATCCCCCATGTTCAGAGAGTGAGTGGGAGCTTGGGTGTGATAGCGGTTGTTTGAGATGGCATCTCAACTTGGGATATCAACGGTGAGGGAGTTGTGAAATATTATCTTTAAAAGGATAAAAACTCTCCTCGTCATCATCATATAGAGTTTGCCTTAGAAATTGGGAGCATACTTAGAGTGCATGCTCTAGGACTAATAATTCTTCCCCTAGATTTACTGGGCCTCCCGGCTCTAAGTTTTGGCTAGAAATTCTCCCATGGTCTTTTCACCACTCACTTGATTCTTAAAGTTACTAATCATATCATCAAGTTTTTTCATTGCGGTTTCAAAATCTTGGGAAATTTCTTGAGACAACGGCTCAGGTGGAGTTTGAACCGTATATCTTTGTGGAGGTTGGAAATTGTCAAACATGTGAGAGTTATGATTGTTACAAGGCGGGTTCCCTATTTGACAATAGAGCTGAAATGGGGACCTCCACAGTACTCACAACTGCTTGAAAAACTGCTGAGTCCGACGGGATTTGGTGAATCATATGGATTTTGGTCATAACCAAAGTTCTGAGCATTACCAGGAAAGCTGTTCATAGAAAGCGTGTTTCGGATTGACACTCAAATCCTTGGTGAGGACCTCCACAATATTACAACTTAAATGTTGATTATATGAAGATAAAGTCGGTTTGTGGTGGGTAATGGAAAGAAAAGTTTGAGGGTCGATTAAATGAGTTGATTAGGATCATAATCAAATGAATTCCTCGAACCACAAAACAAACAACTCCCGTTATGAATATCAATACCACATTGTACACCGCATTGTACACCAGCGACGAGGTGAACCATAAAGAGGCTCACCACATCCGACACAAGGAATAAATGATTTCATTTGATAGTTATGAGAAGGAATCGGTTTATTCAAAGAATCAACAAAACCAACAAGGTGATCTGAATGACTATCAAGTCTCGAAGAACATTTTGAAAAATCGGGAGGTGGGACAAGTGGTGTGCTCTGAGAGCTAGCAATTTCCACCACTTCCGTTATGGTCTCTGGTTATGGTTCTTGAGAAACGTGAAGATTAAGCAAGTCATTCTTGCTAGTCCGGTCTAAATTACACATGTTTGCTTTTAACGTAAATCGTGAAAGTTTAGGATCAATTCTAGACGGCTTAGGAGCAATTGAGGGATTAGATCTTTGGATAACCGTAGGTTGGACGTTTTTAGCACTTTCATTATCAGAGGGAAGTACCTGGTCCTTTGTCACCCCGGTTTCTCGTTCCATTTCCCTACGCATAATTAATGGATCATCACGAACAACACGAATTCTTGACATATGGGATAAAGTATAACGTGTTTCAACTTCGTCCCAGAATTCGTCCTCGAGAGATTCCATGAGAATAGAAGTTTAGAATCAAATGGATAGAGGGTAAAGGGATAAAGAATCAAAAAGGGTAAGAGGGTAAAGAGGAATATTTTTGGTATTTTTGAAAAACATTTTGCAAAAACAAAGAATGAAAATCTTTTGGGTTTTTGATTTTTAAAAGAAAATATAAACACATACAGATGGTATAAACAAGGAGTGAATATCCAAATCACTAATCTACGCTGGAAGCGGAAGATAATCAGACAGCCACTGACTCCCGGCGTAAAAATTTGATAAGGTGCAAAGCCGTCAAGTTTCTCACGCATAGAGTGACCACTTGTGAATGGCCAACTGTAAGAAACTTAAAACAGCTTAAGCATAAATGCAATGAAGATGCACAGGAGTATAGGGTTTCCCAGTCTTTATGTCAGTGGCTGTGCAATGGATCATGGCATATAGGTGATCGAGATTTGAGAGGAAAAGAGGATGCGATATGATTATAACTCTGAGAAAAATCAAACAAATCTGAGAGGCTTAAATGCAAATTAAAGAAAATTAAAAGATAAAAAATATTAAATAAACGCTATCACTATTTGCAAAATGATGAGCGTTTAAAACTTAAAACTTACGTTTAAATAAAATTACGTAAACGTACAAAATAAAAAGTGAGATCTAAGAAATAAAAGTCCTAAAAATATGAAAATGATATTTTTACAATCCTAATGATAAAAGAAAATTTATAGAATAAGAAAATTATTTTTATAACTAATTATCTAATTATTATTAATTAAAAACTAATTTTTAACTATTAAATAATAACCTAAAATACAAGAAATTATGAAATAAAGCTAGAAAAATAAAATTTTGACTTAGAAAAATCTAAAATAACAAAATAGAATTTTCAAAACTATTTTTGTATTTTTCTGATTATTTTTCTATTTTCTAGGAATTAAAAACTATTTAAAACTACTTAAATTATTTAAAAATACAAATTTAACTAAGAAAAATCTAGAAAAATATTTTTTTGTCTTTTTATATTTATCTTAACTTAAGAAAAATGAAAAATTATTTTTTTGAAACTTTTCTTAATTATTTGTATTAAATGCTAATTAAAAATGCTTAAAAACTGAATTAAATGCAGAAAAATAGCAAACAAACTTGGAAAAATATGAAAAATTCAAGATAAGTCTAAAATTATATTAGGAATCTTGGAAAAATGGAAAAACAGGTGTTTATGTGGGGGATTATGCAACTGCTATACCAAATGCTTATAAATAAGCACTTTGAATAAGCCAAAGACCACAAAAAGCCACCAACTGTTTACAGAAGCTGAAATATGCTAAAAGAACCAAAATGCAACAAGTATAAACTGCTCTAAACCTCTGGAATGCTAACTACCAAGATTTGGTTGATTTGAGACTAAGCACAAAAACAGTTTCTGGGGCTACTTTTAAGCTTAAGAATAAGCTCCTAAATAAGGCTGGAAAAAAAATGGAAGCCTAAACTAGACCAGGGTGGCTATCTATAAGCCAAAGCTGAGACCTAGATAAGCTCAAATGAGCTTAATGCAAGCCTTACCAAAACCCAATCACAGGGACTTCGGCTTTCAGTGGGTTAGTTACCTGAGGGAGTTTATCCCATACTTGACAAGCCCATTAGAAGCTTATAGAAAATTTACAAAAAAATACACAAAAATCACAACAATAAAACTAGACCAGGGGAGTTTTAAAACCACAATTTTCATTGAAATTGGCTTAGAGATGAGTCCAAGAAAATTCACCCTAGTTGGCCAAGCGAAACTTTTCAAGGTTTGACTTTTGACATAAAAATGGAAAGGTTGACTTAAATGAGTTTTGAAGCCAATTTGTGAACAGATATTGATGTTAATATATGAAATAAGACTACTGCAATCTATGTTTATGTATTTCAAACACAAAATGAGCTTTTGTTTTGACAAAATCTCAACTTGATAAAGTTGTTAAGATAGTTTGAGAATCATTTTGACTTTGAGCTGCTGCAAGTGCAATATGAAGACAGAATTGAGCTTAAATGAACTAAAAAAACATATAACAACAAGTCTTAAAAGCGAGAACTAACCTCTAAAAAAAGCAGTTTTTGTGACAACTAAAATCCAAACACTTTACCTATTAAACACCATTGATATGCAATTTAAACTACTTAAGCTCTTGAACTACCTTGCTATATTGATCAAATTAAGTTTACATGACCTAAATACAACTATATAAACAGGTTTATACTAATGCAAGGTTACCACAGATACCACAAGCATAAAATGCAAATGGCTTGAAATTTGAAAATGAGAAACTCACTCACCACTCGGCTAGTGTTGCAGGCAAACCAGAACCAATCTACTCTAAATTGCTAATCTATTCTAACCCCAAAGCAAGCTTGATCAACCCCATTTCATGATCAAATCCAAATGAGCTTAAGCAGTTGACTTTTGTTGACTAACCATGACAATTGCTTGCAACTGAATCATAAGCTTTTCAAAAGCTATAAATAACTTACCTAAGCCTTTTTGAACTTAAAAACAAGTCATTAGAAACTTGGATAATAGAATTTTGGCTGAAATTTCACAGTCAACATGAAACTTGGAACTTAATTAAAAACTTGGATTGATACTCACAAACACATTACAATGACAATTTAGCATAAATGTGATACCAAGAAACTGAAATTACAACATTTGGACTTAAACTAAAACTTTTATTTAAAAAACGACATTAAAGAAAATTGTAAAACTAACTACTACTCTATCTAGCTTCTTCTTCCTCCTTTTTATATGCCAAAGGCTTCCTCTCTCCAAAATGAGCAGTTCCCACTTCTTTTTTAGACCATTGGATGACTAGAGGTCATCTTGGCCATTGATCATTTTTGGCGGGAAATTGTGTTTTGACCTGCTGAGGTTGAGTGAGATGAGGGGTGATGTAATTAATGTATTTTGTAGTTGTGTGGAGGTGGGGGGAACAAGGAAGGGATAAGGTGAGGGAGGATTGTGTGTTGCTTGAGGGATGTTCTACTTGCATCAAGTGGGGAAGAAACTTTTTGGCCAAGGGGTGTTTTGTTTGACTTGGGATTTGCGGCGGTTAATAAGCAAGGGGTCCAAAATGCTACTTGATGAGGGTCCAAAGGGAAAGGCAGGGTCCAATGGTTTGTGATAGGGTCCAAATGGGTTTAAAAGGTTTAATAACATGTTCAGGAAAGGAGTTGCCATCGTTAGAAAACCCATAAGAACTGTTAACTTTTTCCGGAACATGAGTGCAACATACCGCATTGGTCGTTGGAGTGGTAAACGGGTCGGAGCAGCGTATAGTCAATAGTGGTGGAAGGCGTAATGTGTGTGAGGTGTCTGTATTTATAGAGAAGAGTTTATTTGTGATTAAGTGTTGTTTTTAGATGTAAGATATTGAGATTTGCGTTGACTTAACACGTGTATTCATCAAGGTGAAAGGGTTTATTACCCTTTACACCTGTATGACAATGCCTCATGTGATGGACTAAGGGTGCATTTGGTATGTAAAAGGGTTTACAATTGGATTTAGATTTGTTTATATGATAATTGAAATAAAATATAATATAAAAAATAAGATGTGGAAATGAAAACAAAAAAGTGAGTTAAAACATGTGGCTATAAATATTTGAAAGAATAAACAAAATATTAAATTGAATTAAATAATTAAAACCCGTTCAAAACCCCAAACCTTTTAAAAAAATATCTTAACCAAACATTAGCAATTTGGTTTGTAAAAAGGTGCATTTGGTTTTGTAAAAGTTTTGCAATTAGATTTAGCTTTTATATATCACGATAATTGAAATAAAATATAATATAAAAATAAGAAAAGAAAATGATAACAAAAAAGTGAGTTAAAACATGTGGCTATAAAAGTTTGAAAGAATAAACAAAAATATTAACTTGAATTAAATAATTAAAACCCACTCAAAACCCCAAATCCTTTAAAAAATGTCATAACCAAACATTGGATTTAACTTGTCACTCAACCCAAACCCTTTAAAAACCACCAACCAAACGCACCCTAAATCACTAAGAGAAACAGAAGAATTACTAATGTTATCTTTTTAACAATAGCAATTTATCAAAGATTAAGTAGCGGTAAATTAGTAACATGATATGAATTTTATTTTCTAAACCGTACAGAACATGAGTTTGTATACCTCCTTGAATATCTATGAAAATGTATTTTTATCAACTACAGTATTAAATCTACGTGTGCTTATTGTTGCTTATTGTTTATACATAAGTTTGGCTTTTGAATTTTGATATAAGAGTGTTTATCATATATAAATTCTTTTGCAATATAATAAAAACATGGGTTACCTCTTAATTTATTACGTAGTAATTGTTTTATGAATAGTGGACGGTGGTGGTGGTGGAAAGTGGTAGTGCTAGGGTGGTGGTTGAAGAAGAAAATAGTGTGATTGGTGATGGTGGGACTACATGAGAGTTGTTATAAAAAGGGGAAAAAATACATTAAACAAATTAATAAAAAAAGGAAATACAGATGCATTAAAGGAGGGAAAAAAAAAGGCGAAAAGAGAAGCATACCCTGTTAGGCATGTGAGGCATGTGATAGGAGATAACGACCAAAAGACGTTGAGGTTAGGGAGGTGGAGCCTTAGACCACGGTGGAACGTTGGAGACTCGCCAAGGGAATTTTTTCGAAAATGGACTAAAAATGAAATATGGCCAAACCGCAGGGACAAATGGTGTATTGTCCTATAATAATAAAGAAAAAAATTTAAAGATTTGTTTCATAAATCGTCCATGAGGTGTTCTGTTACATAAATCGTCCATGTAGATGTGAAAGGACTATTTTGCTCTCACGTGACAAGCACATGACCTCATCTAACGGGGTAAAACAAAATGGCCGTTTGCGATCAACTCAAAAAGTGAAAGAAGAAGGGGACGATTGATGTACTTTTTGAGAGTTAAGTACGAAACGTGAAATTTTGGGTAAACCACAAAGACGATCTTTGTAAAATTAAATAATTGTAATTATAAAAAAAAAATTGCTTATCAATATCCCACCTCCTTCACTCATAACCACCTCTTTAACCAGCTTTTACATATACAAATAAGCCTTAAACCCGTTCTTCCCGAAAGAACCCTCGACTGTTGATCAATGAAAACAATCGGCATCAAAGGTTAAAGATGTTTAAAATACCATATGTATTATTATTATTATTATTATTATTATTATTATTATTATTATTATAAACCAACACTTTTATTAAAAACTCATAGGATTACAAAAAATTAGTGGGAAGCCTCGAAACCAACTGGGCCCCCACACCTCTAGCAATGGCAAAATCAATCCTATTAAAAATATGAGCTAGCTGCCGCAGCGCTCAATGTCTTGAGTCGTGGAGAGAAGCGTCGAATCACAGCTTAAGTAAAATATGCATCCTTCTCAAGTTCTCCAAAAGAAAGAAAAGAAAAGGGGAGAAAACCATATCCAATATCCACACATTTTAACACCGTATTTGTCGCTTCACGATGTGCATCATCGCGCGCGCCGGCATAAAATCAGTCATCCCGGATTGCGTCAAGGGCGGCGATAAAGTAAGATCAACACATCCACGCCCACTATCCACGAGAGTAAAGTAATATATCGGTCGGTCGCAAGGATCGTCCCCATCTCCGAGAAAAGCCCAATATCCACCTCGCTACGGCGAAATTCCGGACGGGAGCATATATCAACAAGAACATCCCGCACAAGGTTATGCAGATGTTTAATGCCAACAATACCGCATACGAAACAGCGCATGATCCCCGTAAATATCTCCGAGAAAATACCTTAGAACAAAATTTGAACTGCGGTACGAGCGGTGAAAAGAGGAACACCAGCGATAGCATAGCACACAGCGATAAGCCACGGCATTCATAGATTGTCGATCCGGATATCGAGCCACCCTAAGCCAATCCGAGTATGATCCTCGCTGTGAACTCCATGCGCGCCATCACAGTCGAGGAGAAAGATTGAATGTAGACTCAGCGGTTTGGGTAACCGATCAAAATATATATCTGCCAACTTCTTCATAAGTTTGGGGGCAGTGACCTCGCTAGGGTTACTCAAAAGGTCAATATCCATATTAACATTAAAAGTACGTAGAGCATCATCAAAAGAGGGACCAGCATAACAATACCGTAACTAAGGATAGCGACCGTAAGCTAGCAGATTGAAGTCTAGAAGCAAGGAAAGCATAATTCAAGAGCACACCGCAGTAATATAAACCAAGCCCCCAAAAGCAAAAGGTTATGGCGAAGTCTCCACCCAATCCCCAAAACCGCCCGTAAAGGGACAATACCTCCAAGGAAGAACGGCGCCGCATCAAAAGAAACCGAGCACACTCAAAGACCCGAGAACATGCGATAGAAAAATATAACTTAGAAATACCAAAGACATGTACGAGAAGCAACAACTCGCACAGGGTCATTGAGTTTGGCAACCGCCTCCATAAGTTCAATAGTTTTAGCAACCCGCTTCAGACCAACTTACTACCAAACTCAAAATCCACACAACAGGTCCACTAATTTAACGCCATGAGAGGCGAGAAATATTGGGAAAAAACACCAGATACCGCCTGGGTCCTCCCTGTGGCCAAAACTCGCTTTTATCAACATTGAGGTGTAAACCCCGACAAGGTCCATCTGCCATAATCAACTCTAAAACCATACCCACAACCAAGGTATCACCAATAATAGTGCCATCATCCAGATACCAAGCTTGAAAGGAAAGGTCAATAGAATATCTAATCTTACTGTGGGATGTAACACTAAAGCAAAAAGAAGAGGCCCAAGCGGATCACCTTGTTGCACACCTTGATGAGACCAAAGAGTATGCTCACCATAATATAATCTAGCGGGACTATTATTATTATTATTATTATTATTATTATTATTATTATTATTATTATTATTATTATTATTATTATTATTATTATTATTATTATATTTTATTTTTATTTATTATTATTATTATTATAAGTGTTATGGTAAAGTGAAACATTATACAGTTAGTTTCAATGTAAGTTGAATTTACGGTTGTGTTTGTTTTTTTGAAAAAATGTCTTATGAGCCTCTTACTCTTACTGAGTTAGAGGCGGTAAGAGGTGGTCAGACATTATTGTTGTTTGTTTTTTTTTTCTTTTGAGTCAGACCCAGTCAGACATATAACATTTTACTCAATAAGAGGTGGGGGGATTATATGACTGGTATATGACCGGTTCCTACTTGAATTTTTGTACGGTACCTTATGTATGAGAGTATTCCCAATTAAATGGTTATGGGTTTGCTTCGGACATTGTGAATTTGATCTGTTGTGTATATAATGTCAGGTAGTTAGTTGCATTTAAAAAAAGTGTAAATATTGTCTGTGTGGATAAATACAGTGCTAAATGGTCCTTGTATTGACCATATTTTCAGATTCTTTGAAGTATTTTACCATATGACATAGATAACACTTAGTAATATCCATAAAATAGATTTTGTTTCTTTTTATTTAAAATAAGTAAACTCTACCACAATACCATTGAGAGAAGAAAACAGAAAACGTTATTTTTTACTAATGATATTTTTCGGACTTTTAACTGACTAATTTACAATGTTTAAACCTACCATAATACAAACTCAAACCCAATAAAGTCTTCTCTTTCTAGAAGGGTGGCGTAGCTACTTTAGAATTGTTGCACATAGCAAAAATTAAATTTAATTAAGACCTGTCATTTTATGATGATAGACACAAGCCCTTTTGACAGTAGCCGTTGAAAATGTTTATTGCTTGATAGAGTAAAAACAATACTAAAAAGAAGTTCGCAAAGTTCATTAATTGTTGGTACATGCTTCGTGTTTATCAACGTCAAGATGTTCAACAATGAAATACCGTAGCTAAAACGGTTAATTGTGCGGAAATGTATATGACTTGTCACCTTTTGTAGTTCTGTGTAGTTAAACTTTATAATCTAATTTTTTTATGTAAGTTTTGTGTATTATCTGACGATTTTACCCTTATACACTCAAAAAGAGAAGAGAAGTTCTAAATCCCATATGATACACTAAAAAGATGGTATTCAAAAGTATGCTATATAGATTTAGAGAAAAATAAATTGGCTACACAAAACTATAAAAAATAGCAAGTTATATACATTTTTGTTCAATTGGCCCTAGTTAAAACGGTACCATCATTATATATTTTGTTTAGTTAGCAGAAAAAAGTGGGTTTTTAAAAGTTATTTTTTTATTTCCACACTATGTGTATACCTTACAAAATGTCCTCTCATATCTATAATTTCAAGCTTTAAAGCATTCTTCTTACCTTTATGTTTTCTATCCCAAAGTTAGCATAGCAATGAATACACCCTACTTACATGGTTCTACCACAAATTTATGTTTATTACGCGTATATAGTTATATCAATCATACGAAGCACTTTGTTTTATCTTTCAGCAAATCAACTAGCTCGGATGTGTTTAAAAAGTTACATATGTCACATTTCAGCTCTTATTTGAAACATGTACTGAAAAGTATGTAAACTTGCAATTTTTGTTGTCGTGAAGGTGTGAACTAGTGCTAGGTTTTTCGAGCATAACCAAAATCTGGAATTTATGAAATTGTAAACTTGTACTTAGTAAATGCAAATAGACGTCTTAGATACGAGCCCATCTCTACTTTATAAAACAAATTTGCATATTTTTTAAAACTTAAAATCTCTTAAAAATAAGTATAGCTGATTTCTTGTTATATCCCTCTTAATTTACTCATTATTAATAATGGCAACTTTGACAATGAATTTAAACTTACAAACACATGATTGACAACTTTTTTAGCAACAAAAAATTAATATTTACAAACATAATATGACAGCTAAATTAAGTCTTACACCATAATATATAACATCATATATCCCTTTATCAATTGGCTTACAAAATAATGTTTGTGCGTGTATTCATTTAAGGTCACATGGTTGCAAACGGTTGCATCAATTTTTAAAAAATAAGCAAAAACAACAAACAAGCGGTTGGATCAAGGGTTATACCGTAATCAGAAGTTCGTAAATATAATTATTTGCCGCTCTATGCCGTTGTTTTGCGTAAGTATTCGTCTAATATGCTCAAAACAATAAGTCTAACATTGCAACGGTCTCATTGAGTTAAAGCATTTTCACCTACGAGTATTAAGACCAAGTGATTAAATAACATCTACCCATCTTTAATGCCAACATCCACCCCTCAAATCCTCAATAAATATCTTCAAATACTCGTTCAAGTCATTCAATTTCTTAACCGAACAACATAAACACACACAACCATGACTATTCTTTCTTTGTCTTCGTCTCACAAGCCATTAGTATGTTAACTTCAACCAACTTTAATAACACAAAAAGTATTCTCTTCAATGAATACTTTAAAACATAAACCCGGGCGAAACTCACGCTAAACATGCTCAAGCCCATTTATATTTCTACTTCTATTTTACGACATACAAGCAACAAACTATTCTATAATTGAAATAGGTATTCTTGGAAACATAACAAGGTAAACAATTTGATTCCTTACTATTTTATCTCACGTTACTACTTTGTTTTTGCAAATCATACTATTTAGGATGCGTTTAAACTTTTATATGTGTTACATTCGAACTCTTATTTGATATGTACGTATTATGATGTTAATGATTGTTCATTTTTTGGCTAAAAATTAATTGGTGTTGGAGAAGTATCACATGACTAGTAACTTTTGTATATTTATCCGTATGTTTTAGTGAAAATAATGATACATATGCCAAATATGGGTCACCAAAACTATTCTAGCATGGTTATCAATTAAGCTGAATTTAAATGATACAAGATAGGAGTTTCTTTACCTCTGAGCATGAACTCCATTTTGTAGTGTTTCACTTTTTTAAAAGATAAAATGTATAGAGTTTGAAGCTTTTACAAATGTATAGGAAAAAGGTACATGCGTAATAAATGTTAAATGTAGACTGCAAGTCAAAGGAAATAAACCATGCATCGTGCATTCAATATCAACTACCCCATCTTCTCTATATCAATAACTACTGCTATCTTCAACAAACACATACATAACATACACCAACAGGGTCGGGAAAGGGAAAACGGCCGGGAGAGGGAGGACGGGAAAGAGAACAGAAAATGGATTACCTTGTCGGTTGTAATGGCTAAAAAACTGCTCAAGGTATGATCCGAACGCCTCAACTGTAGAATAAGCCGCGCTAGCCTATTCCTTAGCAAATCTAGCCTCTTGCTCAGCCACGCGAGCCCGTTCTTGCGCCTCCTCAGTTTGCTTCCTTATCAATTCTTTCTCCTGCTCCGCCACCAACACCTGCGGTCATGTCGCCTAGTAATATAATCTTGACCAACAGGCCGATGTGTGGACATGTGAGAAGTTGAGCCACCACCAGGTAACCTCCTGCCCCTGCCTGGCATATTCTGGCGGTTGTCACTCGGAACTATATAAGCCAATATTTCTTCGTTGCTCATGTACGAGATGACACCTCCTTTGACTTGCTCTTGAAGAGCCTTCATCGCATTCTGTGTAAGTTATAAAAAAAAATATGTTAAAAACTAGTAAGTTAGAAAAAAAATAATAAATAAGAAGTAAATTAATATTAATGACGCATGTTAAGAGATAAATTACTTACGTAAGCCATCTCGTTATCTTTGGTCTTAAATGTGTCATTTCTTGTTGAATGCCCCTTCCTCTAATTTTCAATAAGGTCCTCATTTTGACCATTATTGTTAACCCTCTATACATACAATATAAAATAAACTAATGAGGTAAATATAAACAATATAAAAACCTTTAAAAATCACAAAAATTATAATGAGTCTTACATAATTGTTTTTTCCTTGAACGAACGATTGTCTCCCTTGGTGAGTTAGTATCTTGTTTTTAGCTCGATTATCTGCCTTTTTGGCAGCTCTTGCCATCCGTTTAAGATCGGACCACCAATCGACCAACATCTCCCATTGCCCTTTCTGTTATCCAGCTTTCAAGGCTGTTCTCGTGCATCTCATGGGTATCAAAGTAGCCTTGAGCTTATATTTTTTATAGTAACCTCATCTGTAGTGTCAGCCCGAGTCCTACCCTTTCCCCCACCGTATATTCATTCTTCCAAACACAAATTTTGGTCTCGTCATTTAACAAAGGCGCGAAGTTGAAATAGGTCTACAACTAAATATACGCATTTAAACAAACACACAATTTAAATATAACACGCATATCTAAACAGTCGATAACAAAATATAAATAGATCCACCTCCCTATTTAACAAAACATAAATAACTCGCTTCTCAATGTCATATTGTCCCCACCAAAATACTTCTACCAGCTGCAAACACAAAAACACACCAAAAAATATAAGCAAACATCAACAATTATCTGAGTTAAAACTTGAAGTTTTACATAGAAGGTGGCAAAATAACAAATGAGTCCAGTTGGGCTTATAAGCTACTAATCAACATGTGAATTACTCAATTGAGTGAAATTAACTAATTTGATCTTAAATGGAAACCAACATGTCAAGTGAATAAATGAAAACACTTGGTGGCTTTGAGCAAATATCAACTTGACCAAACTCAACAATAAACTGATATTGTCCTCAACTAACAAGGGTGACCGAAGCTAACAATGGTGACCGAAGCCTGAAAATTACATTAACAAAGTCAAAAAAAATTAATTATCAACCTAACATTGCTAATAATAAAAATCAAAAAGAAAACAAAATATAAATAGATCCACCTCTCTATTTAGCTTGAGAACAATTTGTATTCGTATCGAATGACAACATTACATACGCTACAAATGCCCTCGTTCTTTAAATATGAGTTAAATTATTTTAGAGTATCACTAGAAATGCGATCATTCAAGTTATTTAATTAAAACATCAAAATTATTTATAACACAAGTTGTTTATTCTTAGATAAAAAAAAAAGAGCCGGTGCTGACAAGGTACTATCAATAATGAAACAAATATTAAACATAAATGAGTCATATAATTCAAGTTTATATGCAATTTATCATTAGTTTACAAGTGTAATAGGGCCTTTTTGTTGTTACTTCCTAGGACCACCGGAAACCACGAGACGACTTTCAAACTTCATAGCATACAATCCAAACATGTAGAGCTACTATACTAACACTACTCTTCTACTATCAAATATTAAGCAAGCAAACTATTCGCCTGATAATGAAAGCATACACATAATTTATTACGTGCTTAGAGTTTAAATGAAAAAATATTATCATTTTGTGATACCTAAAATAAAATGCTAACACGTAACTTGATGAATTATGCAAAATTTTAACTTCATAGTTTTAGTCTTGAAAATCTAAGTTTAAGTTCATATCCAACGCAGCCTTGGCATGTTGACTGTCATAAAACTGAAAAAAACATGAAACACCTAAGTTGAACAGAATTGACTTCCTTTCGCAAAATATTTAAGATACTGTTTGAGTAGATGTACGAGAAAAGCTCGCATGAATTAAATCGAAACGTAGATGGTTCCCATTATCATCAACAGGTAACTCTACCTTTTCCACATTGCCTTTTAACTCGAATATATGAACACAAAATGAACTATATAGTATATACATAACTCGTAACATCGAACGGCAAACAGTTATATTCATTTGAATATTCAGTGACATTTATGATTTACATGCCTAATAAAAGGATGTTAGATATGATATTCACTTTATCAACAGAAAAAAAAGATTCATAATTACAAAAATTAAATATGATTTTGAGTGATGTCCAAACCTTTTGAAGATATTTTTTAGAAGGGCAATAAAAAAAATGCATCGAACTTGACACTTTTTATGATTGTGTGTAGCCAACTATATTTTTTCTTATTGTGTGTACGAATTCAAAATTCATTATTGTGTGTATTTTGTGACCATTTTCTTAATTTTTTCAAATTTCAAGGGTAAAATGGTCATTTTACATAGTAATAGTCACAAAATACACATAATGTTAAATTGGAAAGTTTAGTACATACAATAAGAAAAATAGTTCTACACACAATCACATAAAGTGTCAAGTTCGATGCATTTTTTATCATTTGCCCTTTTTTAGAATGTAGATTTCCTGCGTACACTATTTTATCTTCATCATCTTTGTCTTGATCCCTGCAGAAATCAACATTTTCCAGGTTTCTCATTTTAATTTTTGATGAAACCATTTCCATACAAGGACGCAACTAATGTTTCTAATGTATTAATAAACTGGAACAAAGGGAGCAGTGTATATATGCAAGAACTACTCTTCAGTTTTCGTAAGCGAAGCTCAAAAACAAATACCAAGTACTTCAAAACACGACATTTTAATGATACAGAGTGAAATTGCAACTATTAATTTTATGAACATCTATGTTTGCAAATTCAAATGAAGCGACATGAAAAGAAACGCAACAACTAATAACATACAAGAGTATATATATTAATTCAGGCAACAACGATAAAATAGATGGATATTTTACA
The DNA here is from genome assembly GCA_910596185.1 of Chrysanthemum makinoi. Taxonomy (NCBI): domain Eukaryota; kingdom Viridiplantae; phylum Streptophyta; class Magnoliopsida; order Asterales; family Asteraceae; genus Chrysanthemum; species Chrysanthemum makinoi. The sequence goes on along the minus strand of OU343225.1, from coordinate 76,515,568 downwards.
CATTCTAGTGAACCTAAGCTTACTTGACATCAATCGATTTAAATCTCTTGCTCTTGCTTATACTGTTGTTGCTGCTACCGCTAGCCATTAAATTCAAGGCTAAGAATCCCCAACACTGCGTTAAACAAATCCACAACACATATAAGAAGTCCCATAAAACACATAAAAAATAAAAATAAAAATCTTAAACAAACACCCCTTTGTGTTGTTCTTATATGAAGTTGAACTTAAAAAATTACCTGAAAATGGTTCTTCTTGATAGAATGCTACTCGAACCCTTTTCTTTTCTAGAGAATTGAAGTGGTTTATAAAAGGGTTGTACAACTCAACTAATATCATCTCCTGCATAGCCATTACTTACTTTTTCTCCTAGAAAATTATTTTCAAAAGATACCACTGAATCATGAAGTACTGTTTTACAAAAATGGAAAAGAGTGTTACAAAAAGTCACCTCAAACACACCTCAAACACCAAATCAACAAATAGTCAAAATAAACACATTAAACATAAAACCAAACTACATCTAAGGTTAACCAAACAGAAAAATAAAGATAAACTCATATGTGAGTTGTATCCTTTCGCTGGGCTTTCTCACTTTCCCAAAACACACACAAACCGAATAAACGTAATCTATGAGAGTACAAAGGTAGGTAAGAAGTAGAAACAATGTACTATGATTCTCAAAAATCACTGTAACACTCTTTGCCATTTTTGTGAAACAGTATTTCAAGATTCAGTTGTATCTTTAAAAACAATTTTCTAGGAGAAAAAGTAAGTAATGGTGGTCATGAATTTGAAGATGAGTATGATGACTATGACTACGATGACTATGCGAATCAGGTTCATGATCTTCCAGGGAATTTAGATGCCTTTAATGCCATGTATGGCACCAAGCTTCAAGGTCCTAGGAAGTAATTTTCTTTCGTTATCCTATGTTATCATTTGAATAGTGGTTTGTTTTCTTGTTTAGAAAATAGGAAGTATCTTGTTATGTAAGCTTTATGCCTATGTAAAGATATGGGATTTCACTCATATCCATTGTACTTAAAACGCTTCTTGGTTAATATATTTACCAGGTGGATTACTCCCCTTTCAAAAAAAAAAAAGCAAGTTATTTTATGCGAGATGATATTAATTGAGTCGTACAACCCTTTTATAAACCACTTCAATCCTCTAGAAAAGAAAAGGGTTCAAGTAGCAGTCTATCAAGAAGCACCATTTTTAGGTTATTTTTTTAACTTCAACTTCATATAAGAACAACACAAAGGCGTGTTTGTTTAAGCTTTTTATTTTTATTTTTTTTATGTGTTTTATGGAACTTCTTATATGTGTTGTGGATTTGTTTAACGCAGTGTTGGGGATTCTTAGCCTTGAATTTAATGGCTAGCGGTAGCACCAGCAACAGTACAAGCAAGAGCAAGAGATTTGAATCGATTGATGTCAAGTAAGCTTAGGTTCACTAGAATGTGTACAATATCCATCTATTTTATCATTGTTGTCTGAATTATTATATATACTCCTGTATGATATTAGTTGTTGCGTTTCTTGCCATGTCGCTTCATTTGAATTTGCAAACATAGATGTTCATAATATTAACAGTTGCAATATCACTCTGTATCATTAAAATGTCATGTTTTGAAGAACTTGATATTTGTTTTTGAGCTTCGCTTACAAAAATTGAAGAGTAGTTCTTGCATATATACACTGCTCCCTTTGTTCCAATTTAATCATACATTAGGAAAATTAGTTGCGTCCTTGTATGAAAATGGTTTCATCAAAAATTAAAATGGGAAACCTGGAAAATGTTGATTTCTGCAGGGATCAAGACAAAGATGATGAAGATAAAATAGTGTACGCAGGAAATCTACATCCTAAAGAATATCTTCAAAAGGTTTAGACATCACTCAAAAGCATATTTAATTTTGTAATTATTAATCTTTCTTTTTTGTAGATAAAGTGAATATCATATCTAACATCCTTTCATTAGGCATGTAAATCATAAATTTCACTGAATATTCAAATGAATATAACTGTTGGCCGTTCGATGTTACGAGTTATGTATATACTATATAGTTTCATTTTGTATTCAACTATTCGATATAAAAGGCCCTGTGGAAAAGGTAAGAGTTACATGTTGACGAGAATGGGAACCGTCTAGATTTCGATTTAATTCATGTGAGCTTTCCTCGTACATCTACTCAAAACATTATCTTAAATATTTTTCGAAAGGAAGTCAATTATGTTCAACTTAGGCGTTTCAAGTTTTTGTTCAGTTTTATGACAGTCAACATGCCAGGCTGCGTTGGATATGAACTTAAACTTAGATTTCCAGACTAAAACTATGAAGGTAAAATCTTGCATAATTCATCAAGTTACGTGTTAGCATTTCTTTTTAGGTATTGCAAAATGATAATAATTTTTCATTTAAACCCTAAGCACCTAATAAATTATGTGTACACTTTCATTATCAGGCGAATAGTTTGCTTGCTTAATATTTGATAGTAGAAGAGTAGTGTTAGTATAGTAGCTCTATATGTTTGGATTGTATTCTATGAAGTTTGAAAGCCGTCTCGTGGTTTCCGGTGGTCCTAGGCAATAACAACAAAAAGGCCCTATTACACTTGTAAACTAATGATAAATTGCATATAAACTTGAATTATATGACTCATGTATGTTTAATATTTGTTTTATTATTGAAAGTACCTAGTCAGCACCGGCTCTTTTTTATCTAAGAATAAACAATTTGTGTTATAAATAATTTGATGTTTTAATTAAATAACTTGAATGATCGCATTTCTAGTGATACTCTAAAATAATTAAAACTCATATTTAAAGAACGAGGGCATTTGTAGCGCATGTAATGTTGTCATTTGATACGAATACGAATTGTTCTCAAGCTAAATAGGGAGGTGGATCTATTTATATTTTGTTTTCTTTTTTATTTTTATTCTTAGCAATGTTAGGTTGATAATTGAATTTTTTTGACCCTGTTAATGCAATTTTCTGGCTTAGGTCACCATTGTTAGTTGAGGACAATATCAGTTTAATGTTGAGTTTGGTCAAGTTGATCTTTGCTCAAAGCCACAAAGTGTTTTCATTTATTCACTTGACATGTTGGTTTCCATTTAAGACCATATTAGTTAATTTCACTCAATTGAGTATGTCACATGTTGATGAGTAGCTTATAAGCTCAACTGGACTCATTTGTTATTTTGCCACCTTTTATATAAAACTTCAAGTTTTAACTCACATAATTGTTGATGTTTGCTTATATTTTTTTGGTGTGTTTTTGTGTTTGCAGCTGATAGAAGTATTTTGGTGGGGACAATGTGACATTGAGAAGTGAGCTATTTATACTTTGTTAAATAAGGAGGTGGATCTATTTATATTTTGTTATCGACCGTTTAGATATGTGTGTTATATTTAAATTGTGTGTTTGTTTAAATGCGTATATTTATTTGTAGACCTATTTCAACCTCGCGCCTTGGTTAAATGACGAGACCAAAATTCGTGTTGGGAAGAATGTATATACAGTGGGGGAAAGGGTAGGACTCGGGCTGACACTACAGATGAGGTTACTATACCGAAAATATAAAAACAGACTCAAAGCTCCTTACTTTGATACGCGATCAGGCCATGGCAAGGGAACGAATGCCCGCCACCGTGAAAAGACTGGCTTAACAGAACCCAAGATCAATGGGAGATGTTCGTCGACTGGTGGTCGGACCAAAACGGGTGGCAAAAGCTGCCAAAAATGCAGATAATTAAGCTAAAAACAAGATACTAACTCACCGAGGGAGACAGTCGTTCGTTCAAAGAAGAACAATTATGTAAGACTCATTATAATTTTTGTGATTTTTAAAGGTTTTTATATTGTTTATATTTACCACGTTATTAGTTTATTTTATATTGTATGTATAGAGGGATAAACATAAGGGTCAAAATGAGGACCTTATTCAAACTTGGAGGAAGGGGCATTCAACAAGAAATAGCATATTTAAGACCAAAGATAACGAGACGGCTTGCGTAAGTATTCATCTCTTAACATGCGTCATTAAGATTAAGTTACTTCTTATTTATTACTCCCTCCGTCCCATATTAAATGTCCACTTTGGCTTTTCAAAGTCATTTTTTTTCAACTTTGACTTTTAATATTTTTGTTTGTGTTATAGAATACTTGATGCAAAATATATGAATGAATTGTGTTTTAAACATATTTTTCATGGGTATAACTTTCATCAAATATTATGTCACAATTCTCAAATTTCCGGTCATTTCTTAAATTAAGTATGCATCATATTAGTTCATTCATGACATTTCATTTCATATTTAACGCGTAATTTTTATATTTAATAAACGTTAACGCGTGAGTTATTATTTTAAATATTTAACTGCTTACTTTCAAAAATGATCCCGATATATTTTTATACTTTCATTTAGTTATATAAACTATATTTTGAGTTTACCTAGTGTTCTAAATTTATTTGGTATATAAATCGTTAAATTTATATTATTACGACGCTTTTCTTAAAAATTACACGATAATTATTTTATCACTTAAATTTCACAAGAAATGTATTTTTACAATTTTTATTATCTCATTACATTCTACTTTGATCTATTAAAAATTTGCTTTTACACAAAAACTACCATTTACCTTACAAGTTACATTTTCCTACATTATTAACAAGTACATAAATTATACAAGTATATTACTTACTCATTTAAAAAAAAAAAAAAAAAAAAAAAGATATTTGTGAGACACCCCCCCCTAAAATCCGGCCAAGGGGGGGGGGGAATGAGTCACCTAAGTTGGAAAAATGTATTACAAGTGTAGATTACACTCAACATTCATTCATTTTCATTCACCAAATAATTCAAGTTAGTAAATCTTTCTTCTCTCTTGGTTCTTCTCTTCCAAAACCGGCCACATACAAGTGTTATCAAGGGATCATCAATTTTTCAAGCTCAAGTGTTTTTACAATCTAGATAATACTCTTATTAAGGTTTTGAAATAAAAACCTAGGGTGTTTAGGTTTAATCCTTGGTTCTAATCACCTCATCATATCACTTGTAAGCTTGTTTCTTTCATTTTTCATGTTTCTTTATCATCTCATATGTATCTTTTCATTTTTGGAGCAACATGCAAGACATATGTGATTTATACCATTTTTACTTGATTTTAGAGTATATATATATATTTGGTCATCCTATAAATATCCCCTTGGTATTCTTTGGTCTTGATGATGTCTAGGAACCCATGACACCCTAAGAAGGTGTATGGTAGGATTAGATTAGCTTTGGAGTTGATTTGAAGGGATTAGAATAGGTTTTGTCCGAGAAAAACTATTTTCGACAAGTACATAAAAGTGTTCTGTCCTTATTTCGTTTTTCTGGAAAATCCGACAGTGGGCACAAATTTTTGGCCTTGATATTTAGAAAATATACTTTAAAACGAATCCGTTGGCAGCTTGCCACAACGGATTAAAACGGAGTTATAACGAAGAAGTTATGAATTTTTCAAGTTTGACGACTAAATATATATTTTCTGAAATTTCAGCAACCTATTTTAGTTTTTAATGAAGTCAAAAACGAAGTCCTAAGCTTTTACAAATTATTTGACTTATCAAAAATATATTAGTATACTTTGATACTGCTAAGGACGTATATAATATCGAGAAAACGGATTTGAAACGACTAAGATATACACGCTTTTCATAAACTTGCGTAACTATTATTTTTAGAAAAACTATATTATTTTTTACGAGATAAGTGTTACGGTAACTAAAATCACCATATTTAACCCCTATTATCTTTATGTTCGAGACCTCTATGACGAAAACTCCTTAACTGAAACTTCTAGATTTCGATACAAACTTTCTAAAACCGTCGAGTTCGCTTTCTCTAACGACGACGACACCATTTTTATGACTAGTTTTTTGAGCCATTTTTGTCACTTTTATGAAAATTCCTATTGTTTTATTTTTACTTTACTAAAAGTGATAATTTCATAATAAATCATTACTAAACCATTGTAGGATGACATTTTGACGTAAAAACTTGTAAAGTCATTTTTGAGTGGTCAAGACTAAAAGAGTATTTTTCGACATTATTTTTCAAAACTCTCAAATGGTATAAATAACATACGAAATGCATGCATAACATTACATTGCAACTTATTGCATATCATATCATTCATAATAGGTCAGTTTCGAGACTCACGCTACATTTCGGTGTAACAACTTTTGTCGTCACATCTATTCATCAAGTGAGTATTCATGCATCTCCCTTTTAAATGCTTTAAATTGTTTTGGGGTGGAATGCATGATTTATACTTGAACTAAACTATCTATGTTTTATGAACTTATTGAACATTTTATGCTAGTGAGTAATCACATCCCCTTTTTTTACCGCTTTTACTATATTTTTGGGATTTGAATGCATGAACTATACTTGAATTAAATTGATTCTTACTTTGTGAACTCTTTTGACTAGAACTTGTGAACTCGAACCAAATCCTTGAACTAAATTACTAAATTACGACTTATTTGAACTTATTGAACCGTACGTGTTATGACCTTGTCCTAAAGTCTCCCATTTTCGGAGCATCACTATAAAGTCTCCCATGTTCGGAGCATCACTATAAAGTCTCCCATGTTGAGACATCAACTTAAAGCCTCAGGTCCGAGAGCAAAATGTCTCCCTATGGAACAGAGCATTTTCAATTTAAGTCTCCCATGTTCTGAGCATCACTATAAAGTCTCCCATGTTCGGAGCATCAACTTAAAGCCTCCCCGGTCCGGAGCAAAATGTCTCCCCTAGCTGAACTGAGCATTTTCAATTTAAGTCTCCCCGCTCGGAGCAAGGTAAAGTCTCCCATGTTCGGAGCATCTTTAAATTATTATATACTTGGTACTATATTGTGAACTATTTTGACCACTTGATACGCTATATTTTGTGCAATGGTTGTGTACACAAAGTTGCAAGTTTTGTATGGGCGGAACTTGGAACCTGAGTGGATATCAATGCCTTTGCTTTGGGAACTATTATGACCGCTACACTTGACTACTTGACGCACTATATTTTTGTGCAATGGGTTGTGTACACAAAGTTGCAAGTTTTTAGTATGGGCGAACTTGAACGAGAAGTGGATACACAATGCCTTTGCTTTGTGGACCCTTTTGTTGACCAAAGCTTTGAATATTTCTTACGAGATTTCTTATTTTGCTTAACGTGTTTACTCACCAACTATTTTCATAGTTGACCCGTTTTTCTCTCATGCATTTCAGTTGATCGTTAGTAAGCTTTTTTCTATCGTGTCTTGCATAATGAAGTTTTCACTTGTCTACAAGTCGCTTTGTAACAAAACTCAATATTTTGGAATCTAAACTTTGTAATATATTTGCCGATGACGGCTAATCTAGTATTGTAATGGAGTATTATTTCTTTTTAATCTTAAACGGTATGTTCTATTATCTTGTGCTTTTGTTCCCTTCCGTTACACCTCGTGTTTCCGCCTCCGGCGAGGGTGTGACATATTATACAATACAAACGAAAATAGTTAAGGTCAAATGAAAAAAAAAATCAAAAGTCAAGACAGGACATTTAATATGGAACGGAGGTAGTATTTTTTTCTAACTTGTTTTTAACATTTTTTTTTCTGAAATTACACAGAATGCGATGAAGGCCCTTCAAGAGCAAGTCAAAGGCGGTGTCATCCCGTACATGAGCAACGAAGAAATATTGGCTTATATAGTTCCGAGTGACAATCTCCAGAATATGCCAGGCAGGGGCAGGAGGTTGCCTGGTGGTGGCTCAACTTCTCACATGTCCACACATCGGCCTATTGGTCAAGATTATATTACTAGGCAACACATAACAGAGGTGTTGAGGAGCAGGAGAAAGAATTGATGAGGAATGCAAACTGAGGAGGCGCAAGAACGGGCTCGCGTGGCTGAGCAAGAGACTAGATTTGCTAAGGAACAGGCTAGCGCGGCTTATTCTACAGTTGGGACGTTCAGACCATACCTTGAGCAGTTTTTAGCCATTTAAACCGACAAGCTAATCCATTTCATGTTCCCTTTCCCGGGGCTCCCTCTCCTGGCCCTTTTCCCTTTCCCGGCCCTGCTGGTTTCCAAGCTCCCATTCCCAACCCTATTTATCCCATTATCGACCCCAATAATACCTTTGGCAACTGTTATCGTCCTACATTTTCCAACTCTACTACGTGCTCGGGTTCTAGTTCTAACTATGCAATGCCGCAACCAAACCTTAACAAATACATTTTACCAAATAATCCTCATTTGAGCCAAGTTGATAATAATGATGATAATAATGAGGCGGCGGAGGAGGAGTCGGAGTCGGGCGAGGAGTCCTATGAGGAGTAGGCGGGAAGTTTGTGAATTTTAGACATGTTAATTTTATGAAATGGTATTCGATTTGTCGAATGGTATTGTGGATTTATGTTGACTTTATAACTTTATAACTTTGAGACATGTTAGCTTTATAAGTTTGTGACTTTTTAGTTTGTGACTTGTTAATTTAAGACATGTTAATTAGTAAATTTGTGACTTGTTAGTTTAAGAGTAGTTTAATTTGTATCGTATTGTCGAATGGTATCGTGGATTTGTGGAATGGTATTGGATCCGTTTAGTAATTGGTATTGTATCATATTGTCGAATTGGTATTGTGGATTGTGATTGATTACAGGTTATATTTGTTTTGGTATATTTTTTCTCGAAAAAATCTGGAAAATATGCAGGTTCTGCTGCAATTTTTTTGCCTCCGAGGAAAATTAGGGACTACAATATCATCCCTAAAGTAAAAATAAAATGTCATCCATTTTTTTTACTGCCACGTGTATCGTCCCAAACTGCATTATTATTAAATTGGCCAAAACACTTTGGGACGATAATCTCATTCTAAAATATTTTTAAATTCCGTCCCTTTTTTTAGAATACATATTGTTATTTAGTTAAAAAAATAATAATAAATAAAAAAATAAAAAAAAATCTATGGACGATTATCTCGTCCCTTTTTGCAAAAGCTGTGTCGTCCCATTTTTTTTTTTCTCGTTGAATTTCTCGTGGGGCCCAGCTTCTTGTCATCCCAAAGTAACAAAGGGAATGTCGTACCAAAATTTTTTGGATCAACAAACAAGAGACTACCAATTTGGAACGAAATGTCGTGCCTTATTTTGTTTGGGACGACATGCCTTGTAATTTTGGGACGAGAATATCATCCCAAAGATAAGAATTTTTGTAGTGTATACGGTTGACCGGGTAAAATGTTACCTGTGAAAGATAGGGATAGAGATCACAGGCGGACATACGTGTGGCGAGGCTATGCATGTGCATATTGTGAGAGCGCCATCACTAGTGTGTGATAACAAAAATTTTCTTTACAAACTTTAGAGTTCAATACTAAATTCATGTCATTTTCAAACTTTATTAAAGTGTGCATACTCTAACGTCCACCCCTAATAGAGATTATGTGGCGTTGAGCGGGAAGTGATTTTGGTGACGAGGATAACCAACAGTCTCACCTAAATCGTCGTGTTGGCTAAATCCTTAGTTAACTACCATGATTATTTGTTCAAAAAGGAAAGGAAAAAAAAAAAAAAAAAATCATGATGAAATTAGTAGAACTGTTGTATGGTTTACATTTCTTGTAAACAAAAAAGCTGGTTTCAACGACTGTTGTAAGCTGAATTGTGATTGTCATGTTAAAAGTTACAAATGTGTAAAGGAGAAAGTATTAGCTACGTAACAACTTTACTCATACGAATGAAAAAGTCATTGATCATTATCGTAGTCTTGTATTATGTATTCAAGGATGATACTTCTCGTCCAACTACGCAAACAACTTATCAACGTGACATGTTTGGCTCTGGGCATCCGTAATCCATGTTATGGTTTAGCGCATAACGATTAGTCTCCATTGCCGAAAGTGTGAGTTTTAGTATTTAGATTTATCTATTTTGATTTCCTGTATGTTTCAATATGTATGTGGAGTCAGAGTATAAAGTCTTGACGTACGAAGTAATATGAGAATATTAAGGTTCGAAAATGATCATCACTTTTCGGACTGATGATTCAAGCTCGAGCTCGGTTGACAAACTCATATTTTGAGCTAAGTAGTTCCGATATATTAATAAAGATTAATTTCTCTAAATCTATGATCTCGGGTTTATCGTCTTTAAGTTGAGTTTTAATTTGTTTTTACCCCTCATCAAAACAAGTTGAGTTAGGACTTGTGCAATATGTCAGTAGCCAATTTTAAGTTGAAAATATAGAGCTTAGAATGAGCCGAGCTCAAGCTCGATTGTTAAAAATATACACGAGCCAGACTCGAGCTTTGAGAAGCTTGGTTTGCTTACACCCGAACTTTTGCTTGTTGGAATGTTAATTATATTCATCAATCGTGGCATCATGTCAATTAGGGTCATGAAACGCATTGGTGTTAGACTAAGGTATGGGAGACACAATTGGCACATGTAATGTAAAGCGTCGCGTTGGACGATTCAGTGACCATTGGGTGAATAGAAACCGGAATTTTTTTTATTTTTTTTTTATTATTTTGGTAAAGGGATTATACAATATATTAATAGAAAAAACGTTATGTACACAAGAGAGTGGTAATGAGCTGCTCTAAAGGAAAAACTTCGTGCTTTGAACATGCTCAAAGACACGACAACCACTAATTAGAACACTTGACTCTAAAAATACATCAATTAAGCAAAGCTTCTTATCCCGCCTAACAAACTTCAAAAAGATCAATCAGCACCTATGTTCCATGTGGTTTTGAGTTTAGCAACGACGTCATTTCTCTTGAACTTGATTAGGGCTGAGCGTCGGTTATAAACCGAACCGAACCGAGAAAACCGAGGACCGAAAACCGTGAAAAACACGAACCGAAACCGAACCGAATGTTGTCGGTTCGGTTTTGTCGGTCTAGGTGTATATTGGCGTGTTTTTGTCGGTTTTGAGCCGAACCGACCCGAAACCGAAAGTATGTAAAACCTAAAACCGAAACCGAACCGACGGGCTGTCGGTCCGGTTCGGTTTTTGTCGGTTCGATCGGTTTCGTCGGTCCGGTTCGGTTTTAAACCTTCGGTGCTCAGCCCTAAACTTGATAGACGCAAGCTTAAGTCTCACAATGTCAAGTATAACATTCACCAATTGCTCCACATTTCTAACACCAATGCAACCTATTGTTCCTTTAATTCAAAATGTAGTAGGAAGAAGCTGCAACAATCAAACGACCCACAATACTAACCGCGTTGTTCTTCGAGGCAATACGTAATATCCATCCTATAATGCCACTCAAAGTTGGCGAAAAACCATTTTTTGTCAACAATCAATAAAAATAAGTCGTCTCTTTTTTCGGTTTGTGTCATTTCAATAATTCAATGTTCCATACAACACATCTCTACACTATTGTATTTTGGAGGTGTGAACATTGACTTAACAACACTATCAAAGTAGTCAACAACCTTGTGTATGGATTTTCTTTGGAATATTTGGTATAGATCCATAAACAAAATATTGGCATATTAATTGTTAAAAATTCAACATCTAGACTCTAGAGTGTATGTAAATGCTACTTTTAGTCTCTAACCATAATTATTTATTAAAGGGGTGTTTGTTTAAGCTTATATAACATAAATTATGTTCGCTTATATAACATGTTCATCGATTTTGTGGCTTATTTCACATTTACGCTTATATAACATTGTGACAATGTTATATAACCCATGTTCAAAATAGCCACAAAATTATGGCAACATATTATACAAACGAACTCATATAAGCTAATAAGCCTATATATAAGTCGAAACAAACACCCCTTAAGTTTATAAGAATATAAGAAACACATGATAGATATCACTTCATATGTGTTTCTTTTCTTCTTAAATAACCTCCACATGTACTAGATAAACTAGATGTTCTTGTTTATGAAAGAGTGGATGATATTTGAAATTTCAAGTATTCGTTATCCATATGCTTTATTTTATGTTTGTTTGTTTTTGTATGTGCTATCCTTTCTAGTTGGTATTTAGCTTCACTTGTATCTTTGTTTTCTTTGATGGGTCCACTATTTTTAAACTCATACCTTTTTTGTAAAGATTTTAGTTAATAAATTGCTTTAAAAATAAAAATAAAATGTAATGAATTAAAAGGTGATGTAAAAAGTGTAAAACCTTTTATAACAAGTTGGATGTAACCAAACCCATGTACCAATCAAAGTCGTCGCCTTGATTGAATCATTAGTCAACTACTATGATTAAAATAGTACTAGAGCATTATCTGGTTTTTTAATTTATTTTTTCCTAAACTAAAAGTGGGTTTTAATAGTAATGATTTTACTTGTATTATCTAATAAACATATGCTGAATTTTGATTGTAATGCTAAAACCACAAATGTGTAAAGTAGAGAGTTGAATCGGAAAAGTTAATGTTGTTATTATGACAATTTAACAATAAAATGATAGGTCGTGTTGACCAATAAAAATGAATAAGTAATAAAAGCCGCATATTTATAAATCAGGACCAGTAATACATACAGGGTCGTCTCATAAAATTGGTAGTGGACGAAATCACATAATGAGGCCTTTCGAAAATGAATGTTATATATAAAGTGTCACCATTTTTAATATATGATGCAATTAGTTATCTAAACGTTCTAACATATTATTTATTTAAGATATTTTCTCATCTAAATATTTTTTTATTCATGAAAAATATATGTACGCATGCATATAATTATTAATAAGACAAATTTTGAAGCCCTTAAAAATTTTAAGGCCCTAAGCGATCGCTCATCTTGCACACCTTTAAATACGGCCCTGATTTCATATCATGCTTATATAAACATGAAAAAGTTTGTAGGAAATAGGAAAAGGTAACAATGGTCAAGCCAAATAGAATCATACTTTTACTTAAAGTTTTACTTTTTACAAAACTTATATTGACCCGTTACTTAATTTGTACGGCCATGTGTGTATGGCTAATGTGATTAAATTCTTTGTGTTGAATTAAAAGTTGCCTTTGCTAGTTTTAATCATGTAAATTCAATAAAAAGACACATTTAAATATTTTTAATATAGTTAAATTTATCTAATAGCAAATAACAATATGAAATGTGCACTTATCGGATACTAAAACACCCTGCGGACTTTCAGATTTCGTTCCATTATCATACTTTTGTTGATGTTTCATGATTTGCTACCGGCTAGATAAGTAAAAATTCTTTAGTTGTCTTTTTCTAATCAAACTCATTTTCTTCACAATACCACCACCACCATCGGCCTCCACCCTCCCTATCACCACCCCCATATCTTCCACCGCCATCATTTTCTTCATATAACAAACCACCACCATCACCCGACCATTACTATCTCCGGCCGTCGTCATCCACCGTCACCGTCCACCATCTTAGGCCATCATATAACAAACCACCACCATCAAGATCCTATCTTATAACAATCTTTTCCAAACGGAGAAAAAATAAATAAATAAATAAATAAACGTGTATCTAAATCTATTTGGAAGAACCGAATGTTGCACACAAGACATTACCGGAAAACATGCCCGAAAATTTTGAGAAAGATGACCAAAAATGACGTGGCATGTCCAGTTTGAGATGATATAAATTTTACAGGTTAAAAACAAGTGATTGATGCCGTTCAAAAAAAAAAAAAAAAAAAAAATATTGATAATATTAACACAAAACCAATATAGGTTGCTAGCTTTTATGATATATTATTTGATGTATTACCGACAAGTGAACATTTTAAAAAGTTTATTGCTATTAGATGAATTTAATCTTTCTCAAAATCCAACATAAAAGCGGTTTCCTTATTTCAATATAACAAATAAAACCGATACTTATTGTAATCTAATTTATTCTAACCCGTTAAACATGTTTTAGTGTTCGTTTGTTGACATCTAACATGTCGAGACATGTCAAAATCCAGGTGCTTACACATGCATATTTTTATACGCGTTTTTTTTGTTTCTTAGAATCTGTCCTCATTTGATTACGAATATTCTTAACATTTATCAATAAGTCATTGTGTGCTACATTATTTTAATACCCATTGTTTCTTATTAAATTGCCATTCTAACTTTTGATCAAGTCATGGATGGATTTTTAAATGTATAGAATATAGAAATTGTAACAAAAAGATAAGTAATAAAAACAAAAATAAATACGAGTAGCTTTTTTAAGACGTTAGAAAAGTCTTCTAGTTGGTTGGCAATTGTTTTCTATGAAAAAGCCACTAACGTAAACATCAAACGAATACAAGAAATCAACATAAACGGCAAATTTTTTTAATGAAATTATTCAACTACCTTCTACTTTATGTTTCAAAATAAATACTAGAGTAAATTGCAAAACTCGTCTTTGTGGTTTGGCTAAATTGCATATTTAGTTCTTACGGTTTCGAAATTGCAGACGGTCTCTTTGTGAGAAAATTTTTGGTTCATTTTCATCTTTTGTCCAAAGTGAAATGACTACAATGCCTTTGCTCAAAGTGAAATAAAGTATAAAAAAAAGACGAGAGCATTTTAGTCATTTCACTTTGAGCAAGGATGAAAATGAACCAAAACTTTTCTCACAAAGAGGCCGCATGCAATTTCAAAACCATAAAGACGGAATCTAAAATTCGGCCAAACAACAAAGACGATTTTTGCAATATACTCTAAATACTGCTACTTTTTTATTTTATTTTTTTCTGTTTTATGCAAAAAAAATTAATAAATAAAATAAAATAGTAGTAACAAATGTTTTATTTTCATTCAATATTTTTATATGATTTTTTTGCCAGACTTGCAAAGAGAATCAAATCATTAAGTAAAACTAAAACATGCCAGATAATGTAAAGTGGTCAAATATTTGATACTAAATTAATAAAGAAAAAGTATGTTAGTATTACACTATTAAAATGTGCATTTAACCCATATTAAGACAAGTTTACCTATCTCAAGACTAAAGAATAATAATTGAATTTTAGATACTGGGTTGTTAAACTTACCCATGTTACTTGTTAACAAGTTTTTATTCATTTCAATATATACCAACTACCCTTTTGACCTTTCTTATTTTAGACCAAATCATTGTATTGTATATACATAATCACTTAAGAACATCTAGTTTGCAGCGCGTAAAATAGTTAATACTAACATGTTCTTTCGATTTACATAGAGGTGCAAGTCAAACGAAAGAACAAGGCCCGATTGAGTATTAAAAACGCGTTAGAAGACTCAACTTCAATCCCTACCATTTATGGCCTATTTGAATTAAATGAAAATGGACACTTTGCATAAAAGTCATAAATTCTAACCATAATACTAACTCAAATAATGCATTAAGATTAAGATATTTTATTAAGCAAATATCTATATAATAATAATAACAAGGAGCATATTTCAAATTCAGTGTAGTCAACCCAAAGACCTGGTAAAACATAACAAACAGGTAGATGCCAACCACACTCAGATACAACCAATTTTCAACCATTTGTTTTCTCTATGGTCTATATTCTTCCCTGCACAAACACTTCATAGAAATTTCTGTTAAGAATCCAGAAAAGTGTGTATTTTAGTTGATGGGGTTTGACTTCAAGCTTTTAAGGTTTATATTCATCATCATATGGGTGTCTTAGAATCTAGTTTCCAATGAGAACCCTTCTCTGTTTTTACATTTTCTTCATACCCTTTTGCCTGTTTTTGTTAAATGTTTCTGGTCAGTGTCGAAACGATCAGGGAGTGATTTTGATCCAACTGAAGAATAGTCTCCAGTTGATCAATTCTACACTTGCAACAAAGCTAGGTTCTTGGAATACTAATGTCACAGATTGTTGTTCATGGAGAGGTGTTAGTTGCAGCACCAGTGGTGAACTGGGTCAGGTTATCGGTCTTGATTTGAGCAACGAGACAATATCAGGTGGAATTAATGATTCCAGTGTTCTATTTGGTTTAAGGAATCTTCAAAGTTTGAATCTTGCTGCAAATAACTTCAACTTCACACAGATTCCTTCAAGATTTGGGAGTTTTGCAAGTTTGTCTTATTTAAACTTGTCGAATTCGCAGTTTACTGGTCAGGTTCCTGGAGAATTGTCTCAGCTGACCCGGTTAGAAATTCTTGATCTCTCTGAGCCTTTCTCTTTTATAGTTCGCTCATTGAGGCTTGAGAAACCGAATCTATCCACGCTGGTTCAGAACCTCACACGGCTAAGAGGTCTTTATCTGGATAACGTAAATATCTCCGCACAAAAGCTCGATTGGTGCCAGGGCTTATCATCATCTTTGCCGAATTTGGAAGTTTTAAGCTTGTCAAACTGTCAACTTTCAGGCCCTTTAGACGACTCCCTTCAAAGGCTGCAATCACTTACTGTAATTCGTCTGACTCTGAACAACCTGAGTTCTCCAGTTCCAGATTTCTTTGCAAATTTCAAGAATTTGACGGTTATGAATCTTGCAGCTTGTAATTTAACTGGAACATTTCCCAAAAAGGTTCTGCAGTTGGAAAGTTTACAGTTATTTGATTTGTCGGTTAACACAAATCTTTACGGTTCTTTACCTAATTTTTCTATGAATGGATCACTTCGAAGTTTAGTTCTCAGCAATACCAACTTTTCCGGATTGATTCCGGATTCTATTGGAAATTTAAAGAGCTTATCAAGAATTGAGCTGCCGAAGAGTAATTTCAGTGGAAGAATACCGAAATCCGTTGAAACTCTCACCCAGTTGTCGTACCTAGACCTGTCATCCAACATCTTTACTGGACAAATCCCATCATTTCAGTTGTGCAAGAACCTTACCCATATAGACCTCTCGAGGAATAATTTATCGGGTACGATCCCTTCTGCTCACTTTCAAGATCTTCAAAATCTTGTTTTGGTAGATCTAAGATTCAATCTTTTCAGTGGAAGTATACCTTCATCTTTGTTTTCTCTGCAACGACTCCAAAAAATACAACTTTCCAATAATGATTTTGATGGTACTCTTTCCAACTTTTCTGATCCATTGTCATCTTCATTAGATACTCTCGATTTGAGTAGTAATAGATTGCAAGGAGGAATCCCAAGATCATTTTTTGAACTTAGAAAGCTTAGTATCATGTTATTATCATCAAATAACTTGAGTGGTATCATAAGAACCGTTGAGTTTCAGGATCGACTGAGCAACCTAACAACTCTTGATCTTTCATTCAACAACTTTTCCATTATAACGAGTGATAACCTCACTCTTGTGTCACGTCTTCCAAAGTTCTCTTCGTTGAAACTGGCATCTTGCAATCTTAGGAAGTTTCCGAACCTAAGAAACCAAATAAGATTGATAAATCTTGATCTTTCAGACAACAAAATTCAAGGAGAAATACCAAATTGGATATGGGAAGTTGGGAATGGAGGACTGTCGTATCTGAACCTTTCTCATAACAACCTAACTTCCCTCCAAGAGCCCTACAAGTTTCCTGCTTTTAGTATACTCGACTTGCATTTCAACAACCTCAGTGGGGCAATTCCCATTCCGCCACAAACCGCTACCTTCGTCGACTATTCAGAAAACCGTTTCGACTGGCCACT
The DNA here is from genome assembly GCA_910596185.1 of Chrysanthemum makinoi. NCBI lineage: Eukaryota > Viridiplantae > Streptophyta > Magnoliopsida > Asterales > Asteraceae > Chrysanthemum > Chrysanthemum makinoi. Next base: position 76,497,975 of record OU343225.1, on the reverse strand, counting down.
CCCAGAAAACATAGGGAGAAACCTCACTGTTGCCTATTTCTTCTCGGTTTCTAACAATTTGCTCACTGGGAGGATCCCTGACAGTATATGCAATGCTACCTACCTAAGGGTTCTTGATTTATCAAAAAATCGTTTGACTGGAAGAATACCAAAGTGTTTGATAGAATTTGGTGGCAGTCTCGGGGTACTGAATTTGGCAAACAACCATCTCACTGATCAACCCGAGGGAACGTTTCCAAGCACCTGCGGATTGAACACTCTAGACCTGCACGGAAATTCTTTGGGAGGGAAGATCTCAAGATCCATTGTCAATTGCAGAATGCTAGAGGTGTTAAATATCGGGAATAACAGGATGAACGACACTTATCCATGCTACTTGGGCAACCTTACCAACTTGCGTGTCCTTGTTCTGCGAAATAACCAGTTCCATGGATCTGTTCAATGTCCTCCAAGCCAGCACAATAATTGGTCAAAGCTTCAAATTGTGGACATAGCTTGCAATGAGTTTAGTGGTGATATCCCTGACAATTGTTTTTTGCAATGGGGTGCTATGATGACAGACGAACAATCAAGTACGAAGCACCTAAGCTTTAGGGTGTTACAGCTCAATGATTTCTACTATCAGGATACAGTTACAGTCACAGTCAAAGGATTTGAGGTGGAGCTAGTCAAAATCTTGACACTCTTCACATCCATTGATATCTCAAGTAATCGTTTTTCAGGGGTGATACCATATACAATTGGCCGACTCAAAGCACTGTTTCTTTTCAACGTGTCACATAACGAGTTCACAGGCTCGATCCCTCAATCTATGGGTAATTTGAGTCAGCTGGAATCATTAGATTTGTCATGGAACAATTTAACTGGAAACATCCCATCTTCATTCGCGAGCCTTAATTTCCTTTCTACTTTGAATTTGTCATACAATCAATTGGAAGGCAGAATCCCAACCAGCACTCAACTTCAGAGCTTCGAGAAGTATTCGTATATAAGAAACAAGGGTTTGTGTGGACCTCCATTGAACAGAACCTGCGGTAGTTCAGAAATACCGCCACCAAAAGACGAAACAAATTCCCAAGAATCTAAAACCGGATACGATTGGCAGTTTATATTCACTGGAGTAGGATTTGGGTCAGGAGCAGCCATCATCATGGGGCCTCTTATGTTATCTAAAACCGGGAGACGCTTATGGGACAATTACACAAACAACCTTGTAAAGATGATCTGCCTGGTCTTAGGCATCCATTACGCGTCTTGTGCTTTATTAAACGAGCATGAAGATGATGAAAAAGAGAAACTGTACCAAGATGACGACATGGATGAAAGTGATTTCGAGTCAGAAGTCGATCCCTCAAAAGGAAGGTACTGTGTGTTTTGTACTAAAATTGATTTTTATAGAAAGGAAGTCGTTCATGATACAAAATGCACTTGCTTTGCCCACCCGAAACGATCATATACTTCTTCGTCGAATTCTTCCTCAGATACACGGTCTCCGTTCTCCAAGTTGTAAGCTTAGATACCCTATATTCTTTTTTTAGCTTCTAAATTTTTCAATGTATATAGATACAGAATGTGAATTCTTGAGGCAAGAAAATGGGCAATAATAGTAAGGTTTCTATATGATCCGTGTCCTTACTTTTTGTTGGTCATCTATTCTCATATTTTATTGCATACTAATGCTGCTACATCTCATAGACATCAACACAACCTATTTGCAGGTTTCATACACCAAAGTACCAAACTGCGTTCCAAAATAGAAATGTATTATTTGCGCTATTACTAATAACTAACTAGTTAGTGTCTAATTTTACATTAATACATGATCCAAACATAATCGGTTAATCACCATGACACCAACAATCATTAACCACCTCCTAGTAGTTAAGTAGTTATGTTTCACAAGCCCTTTTTTTCCAGCTTGTTTTGAAAGTTATAAGCTTATATAAGCTTATTATGACATAATAAACTTATATAAGCTCATAAGCTAATAAGCCGAATTCAAATAAACGGATAAGCCTAAAAATAAGCTTAGGGGGTGTTTCTTTAAGCTTATTTTTAAGCTTATGAGTTTATGTCATTTAGGCTTATATTTCATAAGCTCATTTTTACGGATAAGATAGCCTTACAAAACATAAGCCTAAAACTAAGCTTAGGGGGCTTTTTTTTAACCTTATTTTTCGCCTTACGAGCTTATATGGTCTCGGATTGTATTTCATAAGCCTATTTTTCCGGCTTATTTTGAAACTTATGAGCTTACATAAGTTTATTATGTCACAATAAACTTATATAAAGTTTCAAAAATAGCCGAGAAAAATAGGCTTACGAAACATAATCCGAGACCATATAAATAAACTTATGTAAGCTCATAAGTTTCAAAATAAGCCGGAAAAATAGGCTTATGAAATACAATCCAAAACCATATAAGCTCGTAAGGCGAAAAATAAGGTTAAACATTATTACATTCGTTGAAAGTTTCAAAAATAGCCGAGAAAAATAGGCTTACGAAACATAATCCGAGACCATATAAGGTCGTAAGGCGAAAAATAAGGTTAAACATTATTACATTCGTTGAGACATTTTATCAAACACTTGGTGCGCAACCGTAAATACCACTTTTAGTTCATTCAGTTTCAATTAAATGCATGAAATTTGATAAAATATATCTACTGGATATATAGATATAGATATAGAGAGTGTATGTATAGGTACCAGAATTGACATGATCGTTAAATTGGCGGCTAATTCGGTTATATGTTCCATGAGGATGACGTCATTGTTTTTCTGGTAAATTATATGGGTTAGACTAATGCCCAAGTACAGGTCCAAACATTTATGTGGTTTTGATGGCCCATCAGGATATTTCCTACGCTTATATCGCATAAAAATGCGTTAATATATTTGTCACTTTTTATCATTGTATGTAGCGAACTTTTTTTTTTTAATTTTTGCATCAACTTTTTAAATTCGTGCTATTGTGTGTATTTTGTGACAATTTTATCATGTAAAAAGACTATTTTACCCTTCAAATTTAAAAAATGTAAAAAGCATTAATAAAATACAACATGATAAGCATCTTAATTCAAAATGTTTGTGTCAAAATTGAAAAAAAAATCGCTACCCACAATGACAAAAAAGAGCAAGTATGAAAACTTTTCGTATCATTAACTCTCAAATTATTAGAGAGTACGTTAAGATAATTTACTAATCTCGTTTATTGTGATCATTTACTAAGATCTATGATTTATGAAATGTTCAGTCCAGCAAATAAAATTGTTGCTTGAGGGCTTTGAATTTAAGACTTCAATCAGAAAAGCTCATACAAATAACTTTGTGTTTCTTTTACAACGTAAACAAATGCTATAAGTTCACAAGTAAATACTCCTCCCGTTTTAAATTTATTGTATATATTTACATTTTAAGATGTTTCAAAATAATTGTTTAATCTAATCGGGTTTGAGCCGATAATTCAATCGTCTAACAATTTGAACAAATCAAAACAGAGTTTTTTGGGTAGATATGTTATTTATTTGGCTGAAGAGTGTAGTTGTTTCATTTTTCTTAAACTTTTTATTTTTTGTCTTTTCGCAATAAATTTGAGACGGCGGGAGTATTCTTTTGGACCATTTTGCATATTTTAAACCAAACTCGACGTGAACAAAATTTGACTGCAACATCCCACATACTCAGTCATAATATTGTTCACTTTGCTCGCAGGTTCACAGTTTTGCTTTTGTGGCCTTAATATGAAGACTTTACGACAAGTCATCCAAACTAGACCACTTTCACATCAGCACGTTTAACTGCACAGTTCTTAAAAAACTTTACCTATAATAGATCATAAAACAAATTGTGTCATTACAAAACGAATACTATCTTATAAACCTAGCATCTTTTCAATCTACAATTGATGTATGATTTACCTATGTTACATTGACATATACATACTACTTAAAGTAATTTCGCATATCTTAAATCAATTAACCAATCGTTTATTATGTTTGAAAAGACAATACCCGAACAAAATTTTAGTTAAAGTTGATTACCCAATTAGAGTAAACTCCAAAATACATCCCTGTGGTTTGCCCCGTTTCGCACCATACATCCCTCAGCCAAAAGTTCAGACATATACATCACCCCGTTAGTAAACGTTTGACTATATACATCCACAAGGACGAACGGTGCAAAAACTTGGATTAACTTGGACCGCGTGGCGTTAAGTGAGGTAAGTTGGTCATTTTATCTCCCCCTTTTAACCTTCTTCCTGCTACCTCACTCAAAATCAAAAATCCCAAATGAAAAACACAATCAAAAAACACAAATCCACACAAACATAAAAACACAAATTCACATTTGTACAAACCACAAAGTAAACCTTATTTGTGAAAAAAAGTAACCCAACTGTAACATGTACTGCTACAATTACTTCCTTAAGTGTTTATCTGCTTATGTATCCATCTATATTTATTGAGCATGTATATTTGAATAATTTTGTTTCCATTTTACTGTCATTAGCTTATGCTTCACAAACCAAGCAACACCCTTCGGGGTGGTTATGACACACAAAACAAACACACCCTCGTCGGAACAGCATGACACATAAACAAACCCCAAGCGCCCTTAGTTGGGTCATGGTGTAGGTCGAAGTAAACAAGCCAGACGCACCCAAGATGGGTTGCGGTTTGGTGGGCTATGACCCACGAGCCTAACACCAGTTTGGTGTGGCTGTGGTCGCGATTCAGGACAAACAAACACCATCTTTGGTGGTTTCCTTTTTCCAGCCAAGAATTAAACCGAACGCGCAAAACTAACACAAATCAAACACACACCCTTGTATAAGCTAACGACCCAAACCAGATTATGACCAATAAGTCGAAAACCCTAAAAATCCGACCCTAAGATCGTAGATCTAGGGCGCGTGCAGGCTTGAACGCGCGTGCTTCTAGCTCATGATGATCACCTTTCTCGATCTAACTTTTGGTATATGGGTGAATATTCCGGCGGCGGTTGGCGGTTTCCAAAATGTGGCCGGAAAAGGTGACCGGATTTGGATGATCTCTTCCAAGCAAGGGTTTTCATGATTGATATCTATAAGACAAAGCAATCACAAGAAGGTTAAAAGGGGGAGATAAAATGACTAACTTACCCTCACTTAAGCGCCGCGTGTCCAAGTTAACGACCCAGTTTTTGCACCGTTCGTCCTTGTGGATGTATATAGTCAAACGTTTACTAACGGGGTGATGTATATGTCTGAACTTTTGGCTGAGGGATGTATGGTGCGAAACGGGCAAGAAACCACAGGGATGTATTTTGGAGTTTACTCACCCAATTATGATAAGCCATTTGTACATTAGCAGCATACTTGAAAGAACTAGATAACTAAAGCCTAAGGTGACAATCCACTCATGATCTTATCGTTACATACCAAGTCAAATCAAAAATGACAACTGATAGAAAACGTGAGCTTTTTCCAGTACTTTCTGGACCACGTAGATACCAAGTGTCAACTTGCCACCATGTTAATTACACGTGTCAACAACCCACAAAATTTTCATCACCTACAATACTAGCATGATACCCGCATAAAACAGCAGTTTAAAGGAGAATGTTGTATAAGAGCACTTCCATTGTTAACGCCGAAACGGCGTTATAGCCAAAAATAACGGCGTTGGCCCGTTATTACCCTTGGAAGTGTGTTTGTGTCTGGCGTTAATCTGGACGTTATCCCTTAGCGTTAAAGGGCTGTAAAAAAAAATCAAAAATTTTTCAAATCTAGTCCCTCTAACGGCTACTAGCCGTTAACTTTTAAAAAAAAATCATTTTTAGTCCCTAACGGCTAGAATTGATTAAAAAAAAAAAAAAAAAAATTCAAAAACCTTTTTTTACCACTATAAATACACAATCAAAACACCATTTTTATCCACACTTCCACTTCTAAATCCTCTCAATACTCTCAATCTATTATTGGTGTTATGGTGTTATTGGGATGTTATGGATGAGAGTGTTTTTTGGGGATGTTAATGTTAAATGTTAAAGCTGATGTGGCGCTGACGTGGACGGTGTTATTGGTGTTATGGATGGGAGTGCTCTAACAATTTTATGATTTTATATTTTTTTACCGAATATTTTTTAACAATTTTCTATAAAAGATAGTTTCTAGAAATTGTGTGTCTATGTTGTGAGACTGTGAAAAATTAATATGACATATTATTATATACGCAAATTCGAAAAGTTATTAATTTTAATTATAAAAATATTAAATTCATTATATTAGGTATATTTTATTTATTGTAACATGCATTTAATTTAATGTCATAATTTAACGTGCAATTAGTGTATTTTTAAAATTTTAATTTCAAAAATTACTAATAATAGCAGGTGTGTAAATTTAAAATTTTTAAAACTTGTAAAACTAAAAGTTCTAAATGCTTTATAAAAAGTAAAGATAAAGATTAACACAAAAAAAATGCAGCTATTTAAAATAATAATAATAAATAAATAAATAAATAAATAATAAAAAACATTCAGAACTTCATCTTCTTTTATCTCATCCAAACGTGCACACACGCTAAACACACACAATTCACACAAATACACACACAATGCAAAACACACAAAGACACATTTAAATTATAAAAAAAAAAATTAAAAAAAAAAAAAAAAAAAAAAGGCACTGGAGCAACGAAGAACCAACGCCGATGGCAACATCAGTTTTCCAGTGTGGTAACGCTTGCAACGCGGCTGCCGCGTCGACATAACGCCGGTTAGGGCCGTTATCACACCTAACGCTCTAAGGACATTTACGTGTAGAAAATTAAAGGGTTAAAAGTATATAAAAATGTTCTCAGATGACTAAAAATGAATTATATATATATATATTAAAGATGGGGAGTACATTTTACCCAAAGTGTTTGCATTAATTGCAAACTTTTCCAACTTGGCAAAAATAGTCCCTGAGGTTCAAGTAGCGCTGCAAAATAAGTCCTGCATCATTAATTGCTATATATAGCAATCTGGCAAAAATAGTCCCTAAGGTTTAAGCGACGTTGCAAGGTAAGTCCTGTAGAATTAGTTGATAACTATAGCAACCTGGCAAAATTAGTCCCTAAGGTTTAAGTGTCGCTACAAAGTAATTCCTTTGAAGCCAATCCCGCTGCATCGCGCGGGTTTCCACACTCGTTAAGAACATTTATAGATCTATAGATTTATATCATATTCATAATTATATGAGCGGTAAATATTACTACCTTCGTCCCGAAATTATTGTCCTCTATTGACTTTTTTGGTATTTCTTTTTTAACTTTGACCTTAATATTTTTATTTGTGTTATACAATAGTTGATAAAAAAAATATACCAATGAAAATACATTTAAAACTCAATCCACTCATATATCTTTCATCAAGTATTATATAACACAAACAAAAATATTTAACGTCAAAGTTGTAAAAAAAACCGAAAAAATCAATAAGAGACTATAATTTTAAGACGGATGGAGAAGTAAATTCAAACCTAAATTCAAAATATTAATAAATGCAAGTCAAAATGTCAAATAATAGTAAATTCTCTAGAAAAACTCGACACGCCTTGCGTTTTTGCGCGTTTTTTCACGCTTCAACTCACATCGCACTTAAAGCCGACATCTTCATATATTTTAATATTTTAAAGTCACGCTTCACGTCTTAACGTCACCATAACACGTATTCTAAGACCCTATGCTTAAAGCAAATAACTTTGGTGACAATCCAGCACATTATCTCATCGTCACATACCAAGTCAAATAAACAAAAACTCAAAAACAAAAAGAAAACGTGAAATGTTGTTCTTTCTAGCATCCACTCTAGTATTCTTCTTCTAGCATTCTCTGTACCACGTAGATGTCAAGTGTCAACTTGCCACCATGTTGATTACACGTGTCAACAACCCATAAAGTCTATGATCATTTTCATCACTACAACATGATCTAAGAACATTTATATATAGAAGATTGTTGCAAAAGGTTAAAAGTATATACAAAAATGGCAAACGCAAGTGATGAGTTTAGGCTAGCATCTTCTAGCATCGATCATGAAGCCAGGCTACCTAGAAAATACACTGGTGATGGTCAAGGTATAATTGTTAGTCATACTTTTCTCGATAAAGCTGAGTGGGTCGGTAAAAAATGTATCATACTTATCATCGTTTGTAGCGGTGTATATCATTGTTCGAATTTGATTATAATCGTGCATATCTTTTGGTTATTTTGTGTATCGTCTTTTTAAAATATTTGATGTCGTTATGAAAATTACATGTTTTGATATCTAAAAATATTGTCAATCGATATATAAAATAATCAAAGTTTGAAAAGACAAAAAATAATAAAATAAAAAAATTGCACGAATTAATCGGATTTGAACAATGATATAGACAATTAAAAAAAGAGCAAAGTATAATACATCTTTAAAAAGTTAGCCCTAAATTTTTAATACAAATCCAATCTGATTTAATCTTGATTTTCGTTTTGAACACATAATATTGTTTTTAAAACAATTTTAGTTTTGGACTCATTTAACAAAAAAATATATATATGACTAGATATAGAGTTTTAGACTTTGGTAACAATGGCCGTTAACATGTTGATTTCTACTACAATTTATTGTAATTGAATCCTCTCATCACAATTAATTGTTTGTTATGCTCTCATATTTTTGAAGAGGGATATGTTATAAGAACCCCCTATGATGTGATAGGGGGTTGGACAAAATGTACAAATCGTGATGCATATCGTACACAACCTTTTGTTGCGCGCAATAATTGGAAACCCTCCTATAGAGGGTCTGTATAAACTCACCCTTTCGAAGATTGTACCAACTTTTTCAGAATTGTCAGTCAATCATAATTATTCATTTTTTACCGTGTAATAAAATACATCTTGTAAGCTACAACCATTATGGCTTTTGTTAGCAAAACTTTTAAGTTTTTAGGCTTTGGTCTTATGTCCAAAAAGATGATATATTTCGTAGCAAAAAATAAAAAAGAGTAAATTACACCGTTCGTTCCTATGGTTTTATCAAAATCATTAGTTTCGTCCGTCTACTTTATTTTTTGCATGAACCGTCCTTATCTTGAAAGCTTGTAACACCAACGGTCCTTATCGATAACTAACGTTAGTGTGCTCCATTGAAAACGTATAACACCAACTGTCCTTATCGATATCGATAAGGGCCGTTGGTGTTACAAGTTTTAAAGATAAGGTGGTTATGCAAAAAATAAAGTCGAGGGACGAAGCTAGTGATTTTGGCATAACCACAGGGACGAACGGTGTAATTACACAATAAAAAATGACTTGCCTTTATTGAGGCAGGTTAGTTTCACTATAAAGATGGCTAGATTGCAAAAATGATCAAAATGTCTTTTAATAACTCGTTATACCAATAAGTGCAAACACTACTTTAAGCACATGATTGTTGAGTAGGTCTTAATATAATATATATTAAATAAACCTATGAAATTATTTGATTTATTGTTTATATTCCTAGGTGCAAAAAAAGACATATCACCACCACTAGAATGGTACAACGTACCAAACGGGACTAAATCACTAGCACTCGTAGTCGAAGATATCGATGCACCAGACCCAAATGATCCACTAGTTCCATGGACTATATGGGTTGTGATCAACATACCACCAACTTTAAAAGGTCTACCTGAGGGTTTTTCTGGTAAAGAGGAGGATATAGGTGATGATTATGCTAGTATCAAAGAAGGACATAACGATTTTAAGGTACCCGGGTGGCGTTGCCCGAAAATACCGTCTACGGGACATCGTTTCGAGTTTAAGCTTTTTGCTTTGGATGATGAACTTGATTTGGGTAATAAGGTATGGTACATTTGTTAGTTTTTGTATGTGTTTGTTAGGGGATGGGATCCTATCAATTTACTTGACTCAAGTTGAGGTAATATGAGCCATTGGATTTGTTCCAATGGCTCAAATCAAAAAAACTTCTTTTGATTTGAGCCATTAGATCAAATCTAATGGCTTATAATGCCCCAACTTGAGTCAAGTTGTGCTTACAACTTGAGAGGATCTTTGTCCGTTTGTTAGAGGTGGTATATAATGTTGACTAAGGTCAATGTTTGACTCGTTTTCCTTGTAGCTAAAGTTTTATTCAGGTCATTCGAGTTATTTTTAACCTGTTTGACCCGTTTTATTTGTAGCTAAAGTTTTATTCTCAAAATAGTTGACTAAAACTTTAGCTACCATGAAAATGGGTCAAAACGGGTCAAAAGTAATCTAAATGACACGACCCGTTTCATTTAAACCTATTTGGACTTGTTAATGCAGTATTTGAGCATATATTTAGCTATTGTTTTGTGTTTGTACATAGGTGACAAAGGATAAGGTACTAGAGGCAATTGATGGGCATGTGCTCGGTGAAGCCGTTCTCATCGCGAGATATTGAAGTGGTCTTGTGGTGTTTACTTGTTCTTATAGTCGAAAATAATGTATACTATACTTGGGTGTAGGAAATGTGTTTTTGTTAAAATATGAATAAGTTGTTCGTTTTACAAAATCTTTTGGTATATTTTATGTAATGCAAAATCCAAATTGCTAATGTCAATACTCGTCCAAATGTGTTTAGTTTTATGAAACGCGTAACTTGTTCGTATTGTGTTATAAATTTTTCATCTTAAATAATTGATATACTTTATGAAAGTATGTGTTTGATTTCGTTTTGTTGCAACTATCTCTTAAATATTGTAGCTTAGATTATGCGATTATGTTCGGTTGTCATCGTTATATTGCCTAACTAAAGCCCAGTACAGATCCAGTAAAAAATTATATTTATGTGTTTTTAATGGCCCACATTTTGGCCCAATGAAATTACGATGTAAGTAGGGGTATTGGGGTATAAACGAGTTGAGTCATCCCGAGCTCGAGCTCGACTCAATTACTAAAACTTGTGCTTGAAACTCGTATCCAGCTCAGTCGAGTTTTAGATTTCGAGTTCGAACTCGACTCATCGTAAAAAAATTGAGCTCGAAACTAAACTCGGACTTGATTATATCCATGTATCAATCTCATACTCGATGAATAATCAACATATCAAGCTCGCTTCAACTCGATTTTATAAAAGTTGAGTAAGTACATATGTACAAAAGGCTAATTTTTAATTTAACCAAAGCTCGATAAGGCTCACAAGTCTTATGAGTTGAGCATTTTGAATCTTGAACTCGACTCGAAAGTATACTCAAATAGCTTGAACTCGAGCTCAACTCGTTTAAAAATAAGTCGGGTTCAAGCAGTGTACGAGTCGACCTTGAATAAATTTATGTGTTGTCTCATCTTGTTTACACCCTAGATCTATATGCAAGTGTTAAAACTTGTGATTTTTCAAAATGATTTTAAAAAGTGTAAATTGTTTTGCAAATGCACAAGTTATTCATATTTTGCGCAAAACTGACTTGTCATATTTTAAATTAATTTTCTAAGCTTATATTGTACTAACGATTATTCGATTAGTAGTAATGGAAATCCTATGAGTCACTTCATGACCCAGCTACCTCAACGTTATTTTAGCTTCTTTCTAAAATACGAAACACAAAACTAAATGCTCGTAATAAGACGACTCCGATCTCAATTATAGAACATACCTCACCAAAATTAATTAAAAAACACTCACACACACAACCATGTGCAAACCATAAGGTCGCCTATCCGATCGAATCAAGGAAAGAATAGGAAAGACACGGCTGCAAAGTAGGGCTGAGCATCGGGCCGATCCCGACCCGGCCCGACCCGAATCCCGACAAGCCGTCAAACACAAACCGACTCCCGACCCCGACAAGCCCGACTAACATGATTCGGGACTCGGGATCGGGACGGGATTCGGGATTTGGTCGGTTTTGTTTGTTGTTTTTTTGGTTTTCGGCCGTCCCGACCCGATCCCGACAAGCCCGAAACCCGACTAACCGGAAAATAGAAACCGACTCCCGACCCCGACAAGCCCGACTAACATGATTCGGGACTTGGGATCGGGACGGGATTCGGTCGGTTTTGCTCACCCCTAGCTGCAAGGGTCGCCGTAAGGGGGGAGTGGGGGAGGGAGAGGATGGACACGGCTCGAAGGCAAGACCAACCCAACCAAAAGCCGTCACTACAGCCTTGGAGAGCGTTTAGATAAGTCCGGATGTGGGCGAATTTAATATAATCTCAATGGTCTATTGGATCGATTTGCGTGTAGCTTGTACTCCTAGTTTCTTTCTAGCTCTTTTTAATATAATCTCAATTGCCGTTCAAAAAAAAAGTCCGGATGTGGGCCAACTCTTCTAAACACAATAAGTAATTCTTTACTCTCATTTATTGCGTTCATTTATTAAAAATCATGATTTAATCTCGTTGCTTGTGGTCTTTGAATCTAAGACTTCAATCAGAAAGCTCATACAATAACTTTGAGTTTCTATTAGCGTTCATAAGTAAATACTAGCAGGGTACCCGCACGATGCAGCGGCGGGTACTCTGTTACTGAATTTTCTGGTAATGTGATATTATGCGTCCATACTTTTTTTAACAATTAATTTAGAAATAATAATAACGGAGATTTTGTTTAGTTTCTTTTTCGTTTTCGAGTCTAGGTAGATCTTTGTTATTACTGTGAGTTGGGGAGTGATCAGTGCGTAGCCTAACAAACAAAAAAAATAAGAAAATCTTACAAAGTTAAAAATGTTTTTTCAATAATGTAACGGTTCACTTTTTTGTTTTTTAGTCGAGTGAGTTATCGGTCGAGGGGATGAACCCTTCGTCAATATTGGAGCCGACCGACCCAGTTAAACCCTCATGTTGCAATGGCGGCGACTAAGTGGGCGCAATGGCGACCGAATTGGTCGACCGACCACTGAGGGCAGCCTAATGGCTTTATTTTTAAGTGTTTGGCTTTGTAGCTTGATTATATTGTACATTGTGGTTAAATGGTTGTATATTCTGAAGGGGTAAATTAAATAGTGTATTAATTGTATATGTTGAATAGTGTTTTTTTAGTTTTATTTGTGCTTCAAATAGTTGTAACTTATGTTTTTTTACTTGTATTTGCTTAAAAGTTATATATTAGGAAATCTTAAAAAAATAATAGGAGGAAAGGTACAAGATACATTATAAGTAGTATAGATATAGATATAGATATAGATATCAAAACACCCCTTTAAATTTCAATTTCTTTCTACTTTCCCAACTTAAAAGAGTTTAACTTATTACAAATACTACTATGATACGCCGGAGGGTCCCTATACCGGAAAATATCCAAAGACGCATTACAAAGATTTTGGTAACCAATCTGCCTGAGGGATGCAGTGGGACAGATCTGGCAACACTAGTTCGTCCGCATGGCCAGATCTTTGACATCTATATTGCAAGGAAACGAGATAAGGGAGGTAACCGATTTGGCTTTGTGTCGATGTTGGATGTTAAAGACAAGAATGATCTGTTGAAGAACCTTCGTGGCATTCGTTTGGGAGACTGTAAACTATGGTTCAATGTTGCGCGGTTTGTGCTAGAAGATGGCGAGATCAACACCGGTGGAGAAAGTTTAGTTCCAAATCAGAATGATAAAATGCAGAATAAGGAAGGTGCAAGTTATAGTAGGACGTATAATGGAGGATCCGGCTCAGGTTCTCGATCCTTTAGAGACTTGCTTACCAGTAAATCTATTGATATTGATGCTCATGTCAATCCATTTTCGACGATGCATGATAGAGCGGTTGTTGCTAGAATGGTGGATGTGGATGCTGTGAATAACATTCACGTGATTTTGAAATCGGTTTGCCCCGGTTATGACAAGATCCAGTATCTTGGTGGTCTGGACGTGTTGGTGACTTTTGAAGACTCTGTATCGGCGTTGGCGTTTAGGGATGTTGCCATTTCAATGAAGGAACGCTTCTCGGATATTATTGTTTGGAGGGGACAAAGTTTGAGTTCTGAAAGATTGGCTTGGATTAAGGTACAGGGTATCCCCTTGAACCTTCTTTCCAACCATGTTATTGATACGATCGGTAGTACTGTCTGAAAAATCGTTCACAAAGGAAATATGTCGGAGTCGGATTGGGATTTGTCGTATGCTTATGTGGCTGTTCTAGTCGGAGACGGGAAGAGGATATCCGAGGAAATCACTCTGAACTGGAAGAATCGGAAGTATCGGGTCTCGGTGACGGAGGAGCTACGTGAATGGGTTCCTGATTTTTTAAACATTAACGATGTAACTGTATCGAGTGACTCGGAAGATGATGCCATGGCGGAGGAGGAGGATATTGGTTCGTCGGATGATGAGGAATCCGATGTCCTTAAGCCGGAAAAGTCCAATGACGTCATCGCTGAGAAGGATTTGAATTTGGAAACTGTTGAAGGTGCATTAAATGGTATTGATAACCCCCAATCATTGCCATTTAAGGAGAATGTTTCGGTTGGGGAAGATTTTATTCCCGCTGCAGAATTTGACTTTGAACAAGCATGTGGAATTTTACATACTAGCCCCTCAACTTCGAAGATTTTCAAGAGAAAAAAATGCAAAAAGGCAGAAGTGGGCCGCTCTAGTCAGTTTTATACTAGCAGCAACGAGAGTTTGAAGGTTTCTAAGAAGGCCAAAAATGATGAGGATCCTTTTGGGCTCAATTCTCTGTTGGGCCTTAATGATAATAACCCACTCTTGATGATTATGTTAATGTAGCAGCCCATTTTTCTTCGGATGATTTAGCTACCAGGGACGAACCGATTGACCTGAACAGCCAACCATTACAGCAGCGGGTGAATGATGAGGTTGCTGATACGACAGTCGACGCTCATGCCATGGCTGTTGAAATTGAAGCTACTAAATCGTTGGGGGAAAAGTTAAGTGTCAATCTTAACGCTCGGGATAGTTTGATACAACAATCGGTCCTTCAAGAAGGTTTACAATCGGGTAAGATATGAATTTTTTGTCGATTAATATTTGTGGGATTGGGTCTCGGGGCAAACCGAGATGGATTAATAGATTGAAGAAGGAGTATGGGATTTCTTTTATTGGGATACAGGAGACAATGTCCAGCGACATTCCAGTGGGTTTGGTGTCTAGTTGTTGGGGCGGTTTGGGTTATGAGTTGGAAAGTGTTGATTCCGAAGGTAATTGGGGATTGTTAAGTATATGGGATCCAAAAATTTTTGTGAAGGATACGGTTCGAAAGGACTCGCACTTCCTTGTTGTTTCGGGTTTTCTTGCTGATGGGAAGACCCGTATTAATATCATGAATGTTTATGCTCCGCAAAACAACGTCCATAAAAGGATCCTTTGGGAGAAAATTATTCAAGTTATTCAATCGGGTCAAGGGTGGTGGATCTTATTTGGGGATTTCAACGCTGTTAGGGATGCGGGGGAAAGACAAAATTCGACTTTTGATCCTATTTGTGCTAGAGACTTCAACGACTTTGCGGATGAAGCCGGCCTCAGGGAATTTGATCTTAAAGGTTTGAAGTATACGTACATGGTTAACAGACGTGGTGTCTGTAAAATGAGCAGAATTGACAGGGTTTTTGTATGTGATAATATTTTTAACAAGTGGTCAAACGCTCACGTTAGAGCTCTTAGTAGAGACTTTTCGGATCATGCTCCTTTACTGCTCTCTTTATTAGACACTAACTTCGGTCCGAAACCATTTAGATGGTTTGATTCGTGGTTAGAAAGACCGGGTTGCTCGGATGTGGTTACCTCTGTTTTGAGCGGTTGGGTTTCGGTTGGACCTCCAGACTTGAACCTGACTAGTAAACTTAATTTGCTTAAAAACAGACTTTCGATTTGGATTAAAGAAAGCAGGTCAAAAGAGCTTGTAGAAGAATTGAATCTTAAGCAAGAAAAGGAGGAATTAGAGATTATTATGGAACAAAAAGAGCTTGAGGAGTCTGAATTATGGGTTTGGTCGGAGTGTGCTAAGTCTCTTCAAGAAATTGATGGGTTGCGATCGAGGGATATAAAACAAAACTCTCGGATTAAGTGAGCTGCCCTTGGTGATGAGAATTCGAGGTTTTTTCATAATATAGTTAAAGGTAGACAAGCGAGAAATGCTATCCCGGGCCTTGAAGTGAGAGGCGAATGGATCTCCAAACCGGCTTTGGTTAAAAGAGAAGTCCTCCGTTTTTATAGAGAGCATTTCAAAGAATATATGAAGATTCGGCCCAATTGTTCTTGCACGGGTTTGAAGCGGATAACTGAACAAGATGGAGCGTTTTTGATCGATACGTTTTCTAAGCAAGAGATAAAAGAGGCGGTGTTCGAGTGCGGCTCTAATAAGGCTCCCGGGCCAGACGGTTTTAATTTCCGTTTTATTAAAAGGTTTTGGGATGTTTTGGAAGAAGATTTTTTTAACATTATGCAGGCTTTTCATGAGACAGGGACGATAAGTTCGGGTTGTGGTGCGGCTTTCATCACTTTGATTCCTAAGGTTAAATCACCTTTGGGTCTCAAAGATTATAGGCCCATTACTTTAATTGGGTTGATTAGTAAGGTTATTTCTAAAGTGCTTACTAATCGTCTCAAGAAAGTTTTGGGGAAGGTGATCTCGGAGTCTCAATCGGCTTTCTTATCTAGTCGTTTTATCCTTGACGGTCCGCTTGTAGTCAATGAAGTTGTGGAATGGCTGAAAAATAGAAAGAAAAAAGCTTTTTTTATTGAAAATAGATTTCGAGAAAGCCTACGACAATGTCAATTGGGAATTCTTGTTATCTATGCTAAACCAAATGGGTTTTTCGCCTAGATGGTGTACATGGATTAAAGGTATTCTTGCTTCGAGTACGGATTCGGTTCTTGTTAACGGGTCGCATACTTTTCAATTTAATTGCGAAAAAGGCCTTCGCCAAGGTGACCCCATATCCCCGTTCTTGTTCTTGATTGTTATGGAATGTCTCTCTTGGATGTTGGAGAAAGCCAAAGCTATTGGGGTTCTTAAAGGCATTAGTCTAACGGCGAAAGAAGTGGATCTTAGTCATTTATTCTACGCGGATGACGCTCTTATTATGGGGGAGTGGTTGCGTGAAAATCTTCAATGCACGGCTCGGATTCATAGAGTTTTTTATTTATGTTCGGGTTTGCGTATCAACCTCCACAAATCTAATTTATTTTGGATTGGTACTGAAGACAATGAAGTTGATAACATGATGGAGGTGTTGGGGTGTAAAAGAGAGCCTTCCGTTTGATTATTTGGGCATCAAAGTTGGAGCTAAAATGTCTAGAATTAATAATTGGAATGGGGTGATCGAGGTTATTAAAAATCGGTTGGTTTCCTGGAAAACAAGACACTTATCCATTGGAGGTCGTATAATTCTTATCAGATCGGTACTAGAAAACTTGCCTATTTATTACTTATCGTTGTATAAAGCTCCAAGAGGTCATAGAAAACATAGAGTTTATTACAAGGCGGTTTTTATGGCGGGTCTAGTGTCGATAAAAAGATTAAGCGAGTGGCTTGGAATACAATTACATCCCCAAAAAAGCTGGGAGGTTTGGGTTTAACAAAGCTGCAACAAGTTAATGACGCCTTACTCCTTAAGTGGACATGGCGTTTTAAAGCGAGACTCGTAGTCCGTGGAAACGGGTTGTTTTGGGTTGCCATGGGTCAGTCGAACCGGACATCTCTGCCATGCTCTCCTTCGTGAATGGATGTTGGAAACAGTTGTAAAGATTGGTGAAAAAGAGTTGGGAATGATGCTACGCTTAATAGTTATTTCGTTCTTTACTGATGAGGGAATGGTTCTTCGATTAGTTTCGGCGGATTCACGGTTGCACAATGTTCCTCATCGTTATGTTTACCCAAATGGGATTGAAAGATCTAAATGGGCGACGTCGCGCGACGGATTCGAGTTGTTGATGGTGTGAAAATTCCGACTTGGGATTGGCGAGAGATCCCCTCGATGCGGATCGGCCGCAAAACTGGATAATGAAGTGGAAAGGATGGGCGCTGAAATGTAAAGTTATGGCATGGCGAGCTGCTATTAATCGTCTCCCAACGAAAGATGCGTTCGGCTCGTGGTGTTTCTGTGCAGAATCAGCTGTGTGATTTCTGCAGCTCCGCTATGGAGTCTTCGAATCACTTGTTCACTGGTTGCTGTTTTGCAGCTGAGTTTTGGTCCCGGGTCGCTTCTTGGTGTCGCATTCAGCCAATTTACGCCTTTGAAGTCACTGATTTGGTGGATCTGGCAGATTATCAAGGCACTACGTCGATTGGGAAATACATCTTGCGGGGTATTTTGATCACTTCCATTTGGGCGTTATGGAATGAAAGGAACAATAGAATTTTCAAAGATACAAAACGGAGGGCCATAGAAGTCGTGGAGCATATAAAATCGATGTCCTTTTTCTGGATTCGTAATAGATCTAGATTCAAAGACTTAGATTGGATTGCTTGGTGTAACTATCCATTGTCTTTATTGTAATCGGTTTGTTGCCCGGGGGTCCTTGCTTTGAGGACCGTCCGGTGCGTTTTTGAATGAAATTTAACTTTCAAAAAAAAAAAAGAGTTTAACTTGTTTAAAAAAATTATTTTATGACCACCATCGGAAGTTTTACCAATCACATTTAATACGTATTATATATACTTACCATTTCAACTATATATAACATACGAGGCTACAAAAACCCGTGCGTTGCACCAATTGGTTAAGGGTTGAATATATACGTGTTTTTTTATGTAATATTGTATGCAAGTAGTTACATGTAAGGTATTGCAATTGACGTTATCATAAGTTTTGTATTTAAAGTAGTTTATTTAATATTTTAATAGCGATGCACACGAACTGTATCCAAGTTTTGATTGCCTAATGCTTTGAGTAAATTGTTGAGTTGTTATCGTCATGGTCTTTGCGGTTGTAATTTTGATTACGTAATAGGTCGGAGGTAAATTTTTGTTGCGTAATGTTGTTGTAACCTTGTCGCGTAATGTTTACGTGGGTTTTGTTATGCAAATTTGCATGGTTCGCAAATTAATAACCACCACATTCATTGTTTGCCAAAGTTGTTTTCATCCAAAATGAATGTGAGTTTGCATATGATGTTCTCACAACTTTTTGTACCATGTTGTTAAGTGAGTGAGAAAATTATCATGTCATTGACACAACTTTTTGTACCATGGCATATTATTGAACAAAACTCATTAATTAATTTTCAAACACACACGATATATAAAATAAATCATATAGAACAAATTAATAAAACATGTGCAAACATTTAACGAAACAAAAATATATAAAAATTAATAGAGGAGACAAACAACAATAAGAAAAAAATCAGTACACACAATAACAAAGAGTGGCAAGCATAATACATTTTTAAATAGTTAACCCGATTTAATAAATGACAATTTCTAAAGCATACATCACGTGTCATGAAAAAAAATATAAGGTTGCATACTACAATGGAAAATAAATATGTTACAATTGGTCCTATTTAACTTTTCGGATTAGTTTGCTTCGCTAAATTCAAAATTTCATTCATTTACTGGGATCCTTTGTTACAAAAAGTATATTGTATCATATTATGTTACATTACTTTTTGTTACCTTACTTTACATTATGTTATATTACGCTATACTACATTAAGCTTACCAACCAGTTACACACAACTTAGCCCATGACATATAGGATAGAAAGACCCAATCCAATAATACCCTCTATCTTAAATACATACCCTAAATTTTTAATTTTTGTCTGCCCTAATCTTGATGCACGCCTCCTTCCTGACTTCCTCCTAATTTCTCTCCTAAAAATTCTACCTTTTATCTTCCATTTCTTCCTACAAACGCAATAACAACTCATAAGCATCTCTTGCTACCACAAAATCCGAACAACAAACCCTCCTTATTTCTATCTGAATCCACTCGAAACACACATACACATCTCCTTTCCAATTTTAATCTGAACACGAATCTTGTTTCTCATATGCAATGGCTTCAAGGTCTTGTTTAACCAAGGTCTCGGGTAAGGTTTATATGTTGTTTCGTTTTGTTCTAAACCGAATAAGAGAACGATTGAAACCGAGGTTTTGGTCTTTTTTAAATGTATTGTGATATTAAAAAAGAAGGTATACTTCTTATAGATCTATGATGATAAGAGTTCAACTAAAAAATGTTGAAAAAGTTAAACTCAAAGTTGAACCGAATGAGATTACTTTGCATTTTTTTTTTCTTATTTTTTGTCATGGTGGTGAATAATGGTTTAAAAAAATGATGGTGGTGAAGATGATCAAGGATTGCAGACTTTTTTGATCATGACCATGACCATTGATGGTTAAAGATGTGTATTAATATGGTTTCTATATTTAATATGTGTATAAATGTGTTGTATATTATGCATATGTGGTTGTAAGTCTGAATTTTTGGGCTTTAATGTGTTGTACATCATGCTTTAACACTTTCAAGTCTGAAAAGTCTGAATAGGAGAGAGAGTGGTTTGTGTATTATAAGTAGTAGTGACTAGCAGGGTACTCGCGCGTTGCAGCGGCGGGTACTCTGAAATAAAATTTTTCGATAAATAACGTATTTTAGTTTATTATGTTCTTTTTAACAATAAATTTACGGATATCAATAATTTCAGTATAGCGTGCCGTTCGGGCTCAAACCCATGGCCGATGCGCTGCTGGGCTCGAGTCCGTTGGTCGCGCGTTCGGTTTAAGCACATTTGACCGTTGCCTAAAAGTAAATCGCACACTTTACAAAGACTTACATCTCACGGTCTAAAAAAAAACTCATACATTCTCACTCTAAAAAATACACAGTCACTTTCATCTTACAAAAATACACTCTCACCATCAATTTGTTTTTTATATCAGTATTTTTGTAAGATGAAAGTGACTATGTGTATTTTTTAGAGTGAGAATGTATGAGTTTTTTTTTAGACCGTGAGATGTGAGTCTTTGTAAAGTGTGTGTATTTACTTTTAGGGCAAAGGGCCAAATGGGCTTAAACCCGAACGGGCGCGGACCAAACGGACTCGAGCCCGAGCGATCATGGGTTCGAGCAAACGGGCACGGCTATGAAATTATTGATATCTGTAAATTTATTGTTAAAAAGAACATAATAAACTAAAATACATTATTTATTGAAAAATTTTATTTCAGGTACCACCGCAATGGGTACCTTAGTATATATATATATATATATATATATATATATATATATATATATCTATCTATATACATATATATGAGACTACATATGCCATGTCACTAATGCTGACTAGGCATTTTTATGTTGACATGACACATCATTTGATGAGGTGGAAATGGTGACTAGGCACAAGATCCAACTACAAATTAAAAAAACATTGTCATCTACAAGATTCGAACTCGGGTTTGGACCTTCACATACATGCCTCAACCAGTGAAGCAAGCGAGAAGTTGTGATTCTATATTAAAAAACAGCAATGTCATATTTAAATGACAACTCATTTTCTACACCATTTGGCATAACAACAACCGCTTCATTCTTTAGTTAACAGCAACCCCTACAATTTTGCCCTAACAAACTGGAGTCAATTGAAAATGCTCATAACTCATTTCCTAATCTAAAAAAGCATTTGACTTCACACATCACACGAATTCAAATCACAAGCATCAATAACCACCAATCTTCATCTTCATCAAAACTCGGCAACCGCTGCCCCATATCACCGGGAAAATACCAAACACAACATTTTCCTTTTTTTCACTAATTTTTTCGGTGTTAATTTGAGGTAAATCCTGATCGATTATTGTTTTGTTTATGTGTATCTGATCACACCTGCCCAGCATTTGTTGATGTTTGTGATTTTCGTTTTGATCACTTGAAAATTGAAAATCTTAGAATGTTTGTGATTTTCATTCTCTTAAAGGTTTCTGGCTACA
This sequence comes from Chrysanthemum makinoi, assembly GCA_910596185.1. Lineage (NCBI taxonomy): Eukaryota > Viridiplantae > Streptophyta > Magnoliopsida > Asterales > Asteraceae > Chrysanthemum > Chrysanthemum makinoi. The sequence goes on along the minus strand of OU343225.1, from coordinate 76,476,111 downwards.
GGTCTTCCTCCTCGGATCCATCATTGTGGTTAGCAAACACAATGTATTCTCTACTGGTATATTTCTTAGCCAAGCATAAACATTAGAACCATGATTGTTGATCAACAATAAAACATAGTTTTTTAGTAATTTATTTATAGGTTCTTTAACATGCCCATACTATTGAATTTGGGGGTTTTGAGGGAAATTGCAATGCAAGATATCGTATTTATGTTCAATTGCAATGTTAAAAGAACAAGTATGTAATGCAATCCAGACCTTGAATTCTTTTTTATGTTGTTTGATTACATATCCATGTCTTTTTCATGGTATACTATTTTTTTGTTCTTCAAGGATGTTTGTTTTACAATCCAGTCATTGGTTTCTTTTTTATGTTATGTAGTTTAAGCGTATATGGTTTATTATGTGTGTAGAAAAATCGTATGCCAATATTCTGGTCACCAAGGTGTTGTACTTGGTGTGACAGTATCTATAGATTGACGTGTGCTTGTGTTGTGGAACTGATTTCAAGTAAGAAGCCTCATAAACTTTTACTTTCGGTATTATAGTACTCCTAATAAATACAGTTTTATAAAGCGTTTCTTCTTATCTCAATTGTATCAGTGTTAGACTGTGTAGGTTCCTCTTGCAAGTGGCATGGACTTAGATGAGGATTATGTGTTAATAAGGTCAGTGCTACCATTATTACCAGTTTCTTGATAGATATCATCCCTCATCCTAACATGTTTGTGTAATTTCTTACTGAGATAGTTGTCAATTGCAGAACATATTGGGAGTAATGGTTTCTCGTAAGTTTTATAGCAGTCTATACATAATGCGTTTTCATATTTTTTTTTTCATTCAAAAGGCACTAATATCAGTTTAATATTTTTAATCGTTTTAGGGATGCGGACCATCAGTGGGAGGGTGATCTTTTCGCAACAGTTGGTGGTTCGCAAGTTGATATATGGGATCGCAATAGGTAATGATCTCAGATCTTCAGTATACGGAGATTTATAATTTTTATCTGGTCTTATTAATGTCTTCTACATATAGATCGCAGCGGTTAACACTTTCGAGTGGGGAATTATTTCAGTTATCTCTGTCCGTTTTAATCCTAGGGAACCAAGATATACATCTGGCAGGTATATCTGCAGCACCCATATAAACATCATTTATTTTTTACTTTTTGATGGTATTGCAAAATATATCAGACTTGTAGCTTCCATGTTGTATTATCTTACTAAGTAGCTTAAAAAAGCTGTTAACACCGAGAAATAAGTGTATACCATGTTTTGTTCTTATGTAAATGACTATAATATGACCGCTTTCTTCAATTTTCACCAACTGGCTATGTAGTTGCAGATATTGCTGTATAATGTATTTTACATTCAAGTATTTTGAAGTCGAGGAAGCATTCGTGTCTTACTCATCTAAACCAACTTGACTTTTTGTTCTCTGTAAAAACTTAGACCAAGTTTTATGGAGAAATCATTACCCTGAATTTTTAAGATAGTTTCAGGATTAAGCTACTCGTCATTTACATGTACTTCTTATTACGCGAAATGTGATCATCTTTTTATTAAATCAAAACCTCCCTCTGAAAGTTGGACAGTTCTTAGATATCTTAACTGATGACACTTGATTACTGTGAATAGGATGGGAGAAATGATTACTGATATACGGAAAAAAAATTCAATCCATCATCACTCTCGCTTAGCATTTTATTTTCAAATGTAAATTAAAATGGTCTTATTGCAGAAGCGTGGCCCCTACAAAAACTACACGGCGTTCTGATTAGAAGTATGCTTGGTGGATTTAAGTGATCACATAAGTACTAAGTTACTGATCGATCTCTGAAATATAGAACCAAGTTCCTTTTAGGACATCTTAAGCCTGAAGGTTAGTTGCTAGCCACCTAGCATTACTGTGAGCTTTTGCTTTTGTGGCAAATTTCATGAATGGTTGTATCTTTGAGTTTTTTGTGTGTTGATGATCAGCTAAGGAAGTCATACGCTTACCAAGGTGGCTATTAGAAAAACAGAGATGCTATAGTATTACTGTTTAACTGTTGTTGTTAGGTTTTAAATACTACGAAAAAGCTTGTGGCATGTTCAAGACATTTGAAAGGTGTGACTCATGTTATCACTGATGAGATTCATGAGCATGGCATTGATCACTACTACACAAACTATTTTTTGGTACGTCATTTTGATACGGTTAGAGCAAAAACCGTATCAAAATCCAAGAAAAATGTTATTTGGTACGATTTTATAAAAAACCGTAGTAATAAATCATCATTTGGTACGGATGTTTAGTAAGTTTTGGTTTTTGCTACGGTTATTTATAAAACCGTACCAAAATAATTATATTTGCTACGGTTAGTTATAAAACCGTACCAAAACAATTGTACTTGGCAATTGTGAAATTTAATGAAAAAAAATCTATCTTTCCATTTCCCGCTTACATTTAGCACCCACACTCTTTTTCCCGCTTACAAGTTTCACTTTCGTTTTCCCGCTTACTTTGCCAAACATCAGGATAGATCTCAAATATAGATCTCACTTTCCATCCAACTCTCATCACTCCTCTCTCACCACGACCCTCACCCTCACCACTGCTCCCTCGCCTCTCGGTAACCAAAAGGACCCTACTACCATCCGAAGTAGCCACCACCACCACTGTAAGTATCATCTTCAACACCAGTGGAAATACCACTCATCTTCCTTGGTGAGTTTTATGTAGTTGTGCTTATATGTATAAGTTGTATGCAATTGAGAATTGTAGAATTTCATGTACTGAAACTTCATATGCTGTTTTTGAGTGATTATTGCTTGGTTTGGATAATATTTAGATTGAAATTTTATCCTGCACTCGATTTGGGTAACCGGATGTGTTTAAACTCTTTTTGAGTGATCGTTGTTTGATTTAATAGATTTTGTTTTACAGGTTACAGGAAGAAATTGTGATACGTGCAATAAAACATGCTATGAAGGCTCTTTGAAATAACCGTTTGGCTGAGGAGGGAGCTCATGGACCAGCTTTTAAAGTTCTTTTTAAACCTATTGTAACTCAGGTTATACTGGAATTATGAGTTTTTAACTTTTAACTTTTCATTATTCATATGTTATTGTTTAAGTGCTTGAGTTTTAAATATTTTTATGCACTTATTGACAACTTCACCTGTGAAATTATTTTAACATAATATGATGTATTTGTTGAAAATTTAATGGACTACAGTACTTCTTGTTAGCTTACCTGCTAGAGTAGATTATATACATACAACTTCATAAATTTGATATTATGAGGTTGTATTGGGTAGAAATAGATCGTTATGAGTTATTATATTTTAGTATTTATGCATTGTAATGAATAGGTAAATATGATGTTTTGTAGTTGAAAAAGTCCATGGATGAGCCCAGCAAGGAAAAGGACATGATGAGAACCTTTTGAGCAAGCTGGAGAAGATGAGACTAAGCTTGGGCACTGGAAATCAAAGACTTGGATAAACCAAGTGGCGCTTACGATGACAAACGATTGTTTTAGAATTGTGGTTGCTCATCTAGATACCGGCCTCTTAGTTTTCATAGCGATGTTGTTTACATAGTTAGAATGTATATATATATATATATATATATATATATATATATATATATATATATATAAATATATATATATATAACTAAATACTTTGTTGATATATATATATATATATGAATTGTTCGCTTGTTAGATATTGTTTGTGTTTGTGGTAAATGGAATTGTTTGGTTTTTGGATATTTGGATATACGTAAAGGTTTTGGGAACCCATACCCTGCCTAGCGTGATTGGGATTGTTGTTGTTGTAAAGGTTTTAAGAAAAAAAAGAAAATCACTAATTCACTGATATATTTTTTTTAAACCAAAATATTTGCGTTTTATAAAAAAACCATACCAAGAAAAACAAATATTAGGTACGGTTGTATAATAAACAGGAGCAAAAACAAAAATGTTTTATTTTTTGACACGCTCTCATTTAGTACGGTTCAAAAACCGTACCAAAAGCCATTAAAAACCGTACCAAAAGCTAATTTTCTGTAGTAGTGGATGAAGGTAAACTTTTACATTAATTATATCTTAGATAATTCAAATATAGAATTTTTATATTTGTGCTAGATTTTCTAAATTTATGTTTTACGCCACAATATAAAATGTTACAACTTGATATATGTGTGTATGTAAAGCTCATCCAAAGAATGAACTTGTTCACGGGAATTTCAGTCTGTATTAGTACAATAGTACCCAAGGAAACATGCTTTAAATTAAATGCTTTAGTTGGTTAATGTTGTAATGCATGATTATGTATGACTAAGCAGTCATATAAACTTCCATGACACTAAATTTTTCACAACAGGTGGTACATAAAATTTGAAGAGGCTTTTTCAAGACTTATTTATTCGTGAAGGTAAAAGAAGTCGTACATCAGTCAAATGCTTGAGATTTTAAGACAAACCAGACTATTCATACTTGAAGAGGCTTTTTGGAGACTTATTTATCCGTGAAGGTAAAAGAAGTCGTACACCATTCAAATGCTAAACATTTTTCTTTTTATGTGTAAACTTCGACCTGATAGATTCTTATATTTTCAGGATATCAATTTGACTATGTCATTTAATGAAGGGTTTATAGACATATAGGTTACCCAATTTTCCAACTTTATTCGCCTAAGTTACCCAACTTTCATTTTGTTCACTTAAGTTACTGAACTTTAGTTAAGCATTCAACCTCTATTTTTTTAGTGTAATCAAAGTAACCAAAATGAATTTTTTTAGGTAAGTTAAGTAACCTAAATGTTGCGTTTTAGAAATTCAGTAACCTAAATGTAGCATTTTTTTTAGTTAAGTAACCTGTTTACACAAAAAAAAAAGTTTGGTAACTCGATGGAATTCTATAATTTTTTATTCACAATCAGAATAACTACTTCATGAATGTTATTATAGCTTGAACAGAGGTAATTTTTCTGTGTTCCATTGATACTCTTTTCATTTCATATGCAGGGAATACAATGTACATTTTCACAACATGCATTAATAATATTGTGAGGCTGTCTTTGGTACAAACGTTGTGGTGCGCGTATGATATATTGTAATAAAATGATGCATGGTATTCAAAAAGTGATATTTAAGTCTTGAACTTGACAATAAATACAAGGGATGGTGGTTTAAACATGAAGTTAAACACTTAACTAACTGTAATATACATGCTTCACCATGAATTACGACTACGTTTTCCATTCAATCAATCAATACTTGAAACCTCAAAATGACCAATTAACCTTCGTCAAATAATATAATGAAGCTAGCCCGCCCATCCAAGCTATAAGCTAGTATATATATATATATATATATATATATATATATATATATATATATATATATATATAGAATGAGGTTCATATAAGTTAGTGCTTAATGTAGGAAGAATAAGAAGCCACTCATAAATAGACATGTGGAAATTAATCATTAAAATTAAAAAAAAAATAAAAATAATAGTAATATGAGAAGGGCAATATAGAGATTTTACATCTCTAATATCTTCCTATGAAGCCTGCAAAATAGCTCCCTTCTTAATATCACGTGCATCTTTTTCTCTCTTATTGTAAGAGCATGGGGTATCATCACATGCCAAAATCAACTTTTCAGTGACACCTCAACGCCACCTCAACATTCTCACTTTTAACACTCACACACTAAAATACCATTCACTCATAACATGCCATTTGGTCCCACTCACACACCATTTTATTTTATTTTTTATTTTTTTAAACAAACTAAATTACAACTCTAATCTAAATACTATCAATATTTAGTTCAAATTATCATTATCATACTTCATACTATATTATAATGGAGGAATATGTTGAACCTAACTCCGATCTTAATTCCAAGCCTAAAATTAAGCAACACACCCGAACCTGAGTATATAAAAACTGAAAATTGATCTTCCCTCCATTAAGACCACACATTAAAACCTACACATGAGAATTGATTCTCGCATTAACTTCTTTAAAATTATATTAACTTTCAATTGATGACATTTGTTTGGACTTTCTTTTTTCGCTTTTATAAGAGCAATTTGTCGGAAAAACATTGCAATGGACGGAAAATATAACCACACGGGGACCCGCCGCTGCAACGCGCGGGTACCCGGCTAGTTACTGTAATAATTAGTGAACTAAATTCATCCCTTTACTTGACAAAATTTGGATCCTACAAATAAAATAAAATGACCACTGGATGCATGCAAACCAAAGCCTACACAAATTGAAAGGCCCAATTAATTCTCTATTCCTGGTCCACTCTCAACCCTAAATAAATGTAAGGTTCACGCCCCATTTTCTCATTACTTTCTCATTTGCAGTTACCAGAACACAAAATCAAATCTCAAAACATAAATCAGCTTCCCTTCTTTCTAGCTCAAACTGAATAACACAATATTTTTGTCTTCTTCTCCCTTTCACACACGCCACTCAATTAACGCCTGACAAGTTTTTGAAGAGTGGGGGTAAAGGTGGCAAAACGGGCGGGCACGGGCTACGGGGCAAACGGGCTATGGGCCAAATGGGCGCGGGCTAAATGGGCACGGGCTAAACGGGCACGGGCCAAACGGACTCATGTTATACGAATCGCTTTTAAAAAGACCCAAAATGACGAAATAAATTCCTCGAACGTAACACCTCATTTATATTTTAAAAATTAAATATAAGTTTTTCTTTAAAAACAATCTAATGTTCGAGAAAAGCATGTGCCCATTATGCCCATTTAACTTCTAAATGGGCAATACATGCCCATTTCAAAAAACAAGGGGGCCCAAATGTGCCAAAATCTTTTAAAAGTTTGCCCATTTAGCCCATTTTTTTTATTTTGGGCACAAATTACCGCCTCTAAGTGGGGGTATCATAACATGAAAGTAGCGGCGCTATTTTCTTGGCCACGTCAGAATTGGCATTGGGTGGCGCCATGGTACCCTTTGGTCTAACCACTGCTTCTCTCATAACTATCACCATCTCTCATCGTTGATCTTTATTTTTTATATTGATTCTAATATCTGATTAAGTCGTCAACATATTCGTCGCAATCACCAGAATAAATGAAAGTTACCATAGCCGTCGGTTAACGGAACTTCGGCGTCGCCGTTGTCGAGAATCTATGTTCGCGAGACTTTGGTGATCCACTTACGTCGTTGTTAAAAAGAGGTTGTCGATCGGCTTATGCCGAGCGTAGCGTGTGCCTAATCGCCGCATTTATATAATGGAATTGTAGTCGCTTCTTCGTTGTTGGAACGATACTTTTTATTACGGTTTCTAATTTTCCGGATCGATTTTTCTATTAACGATGTATCGGGTTTGCAGATTTTTACGTGTGGGGACTGGAAATCTTTTCCCATCGCAACACCTTTTGTGGGTATCTTTGGATGCATTAATGTGGTTTCTTTATTTAATATGTGTATCAATGTGTTGTATATTATGCATATGTGGTTGTAAGTCTGAAATTTTGTGCTTTAATGTGTTGTACATCATGCTTTATTACTTGCAAGTCTGAAAATTAAATAGGAGAGAGAGTCGTTTGTGCATTATAAGTAGTAGTGACTTACTCCGTTTTAAAATTATTATCCACATTTACATTTAAATATATTTCAAAATAATTATCCAATTCTCATTTGAATCAATCAAAAAAGAGTTTTTTTTTTTTTTTTTTTTAACTTTGTGTTTTTTTATAAGGGGAATTGCATATATGTCCTTACAAAGATACATAATTACATATATATCCAAGCAAAAAATATAATTGCTTATATATCATTCCAAAGACTTAAATATGTCATATATATATATATCCAAATTATTATTTTATACATATTTAAAGCAATAATGTACATTATAATTGTATATAAAATATGAATTGTCACTTATGCCCTTATTGTACAAGATTATCAATCGTCAAAAACCCTCACTTTCTAATACCCCATGAACACATATTGCTGTCATACAAGATTATCATTCGTACAAAACCCCTAATACCCATGATCACAAATTGACAGTCCAAAGATTTCTTTATTGTTTTCAACAAAAGCAAACCTCAAATCAAACATGCAGGCAGGAGTTTAATAAATCAGTGGCCAATTTGCATAAGATATGACTGGTATGTTATTAAATTTACCCAATGGTATCAATCGATCAACCAAAATAAAACATTATTTGGACAAATTAATACAATCCACTACTAACAAGAATATAATTGAAAGGATTAAAATCTAAGTCAATTAATATTTTGGTTTTGATTTGTAGAAGATGATGTTTGAGTGTTTTGGTTTCAGGTTGTATAATAACAACATTAAAGGGTATAAATGAAAATTCAAATTTTATTTATAATTATCATTTATATTATTGTTTAAAAAATGTATAAAGTAATAATTTGGATATATATATATGATATATTTAAGTCTTTGAAAAGATATATTCGTAATTATGATTTTTGCTTATATATATATGCAATTATGTACCTTTAGAAGGATATATATGCAATTCTCCATTTTCTTAAATTTTAAAAAGGAGTATTCTTTTAGACCATTTCACATAGTTTAAACCAAACTCGGCATGAACAAAATTTGACATATTTACAAAAGTAATTTCGCATATTTTTAAATCAATTAAGCAATCGTTTATTCTGTTTGAAAAGACAAGATCCAAACAAAATTTCAGTTGAAGTTTTTGATCACACAACTATGATAGGCCTTTTGTACATTAGCATACTTAATAAAACTAGATAGCTTTTTTTTTTTCGAAAGATAATAAAACTAGATAGCTAAAGTGACAATCCAACACATAATCTTATCGACATACCAAGTCAAATGTAACACATGACATCCTACAAACCAAAATATCAAAAAATATCAACCGATAAAAAAAGACGTGTCAAGTGTCGACATGCCGCCACGTGTCAATGACCCACAAAGTCATTATCATTTTGATCACTACAAACAAATGATCAAGATTCGATCTAAGAACATCTATATATATAGATTATACAAAAGGTTAACACAGTATACGAAAATGGCAAATGCAAGTGATGTGTTTAGGCTAGTATCTTCTTGCATCAATCATGAAGGTCGTCTACCTCGAAAATACACTGGTGAAGGTCAAGGTAATTACTACTACTCATACATACTTTTTTTCTTGTATATCAATAGGGTCGTCCATGAATTTATAAAAGGGTAAAAGCCATAAAATAACAACGTACTTTTCAAATTTTACCGACTTGAAACACTTACTTTTTTATTACCTTAGTTCACCAACGAACTTTCAAAATTTGTTTCGAATTCACTCATATGACGAGTTTATATTAAAATAATAACTGAAATAACTATATTACCCTATTATTCTTTAAAATTTGTTCCGACTTCACCAACAAACTTTCAAAATTTGTTCTGACTTCACCCATATGTCGAGAGTAATATAGTCATTTCAGTTATTATTTTAATATAAACGGGTCATATGGGTGAATTCGAAACAAATTTTGAAAGTTCGTTGGTGAACTAAGGTAATAAAAAAGTAAGTGTTTCAAGTCGGCAAAATTTGAAAAGTACGTTGTTATTTTATGGCTTTTACCCTTTATAAAAAGTGGTAACTAGTGTAAAAATGTTAAAAATTCGATAAATAAAAAAAAGTTATAAGGATGGTAAGGTTACAAGTTGTGAAATGATCTATGAAAAGGTTTTTGCATATTCTTGAGCCTTAACTCCTAATTTCGGGTTTATCGTAGTGGGGTAGGATCTGTATATATTTTACAGGTCCAGTACAAATTTACATTTGTGTGTTTTTAATGGCCCACATTTTAGCCCAATGACATTGCGATGTAAGAGGGGTATAAACGAGTCGAGTCGAGTAATGCCAAGTTCGAGCTAGACTCAATTACTAAAACTTGAGCTTGAAACTCGAGCTCGTTCGAACTTTAGATTTCGAGCTCGAGCTCGACTCGTCATAAAAAACTCAAGCTCGAAACTCAAATCGGACTCGGTTATTTCCATAAACATATCAACTCAATGAATACTCAACATATCAACTCGCTTCGACTCGATTTTATAAAAATTGAGCAAGTACGTATGTATAAAAGCATAAAACTGTAATTTAACCACAGTTCGATAAGGCTCACAAGTCTCACGAGCTGAGTATTTTGAATCTTGAACTCGACTTGAAAGTATACTCGAGTAGCTCAAGCTCGAGCTCGACTCGTTTAAAATCGAGTCGGGTTCGAATAGTATACGAGTCGATCTCGAATAACTTGCAAGTTGTCTTGTCTTGTTTAGACCTTAGATGTAGATATAAGTGTTAAAACTTGTGATTTCTCAAAATGATTTTAAGAAGTGTAAATAGTTTTTGCAAAATGCACAAGTTGTCCATAATTTATGCAAAAGTGACTTGTCAACATTAGTCCAATTTTAAATTAGTTTTCTAAGCTTATATTGTATTAATGATTATTAGACCAGTACTAATGGTGATTTTATGGGTGATCTTATGATTTTGTTGTTTCAGTTTCTCTCTAAAAAAAATACATGACTAAATGTTCGTAGTAAGGCGACTTTCTTAACAACAAAAAAGCTTACCCCACAAAAAATTAATTAAAAAAAACACACACAACCATATGCAAACTATAATGTCGCTCGACCGATCGAATCATGTGCAAAGAAAAGAAGGGGGGGGGGGTGGAATGTGGTTCAAAGGCTAGACCAACCCAACCAAAGGTCGTCATTACGACCAATCTTGGAGAGTATGTTTAAATAAGTCCGGATGTAGGCCAACTCTTCTAAACATAATAAGTAATTCTTTAATCTCGTTTATTGCGTTCATTTATTAAAAATCATGATTTAATCTCATTGCTTGTGTTCTTTGAATCTAAGACTTCAATCAGAAAAATGGTAAAAGCTATAAAATAACAATGTACTTTTCAAATTTTGCCGACTTGAAACACTTATTTTTTTATTACCATACTTCATCAACGAACTTTCAAAATTTGTTCCGATTTCACCCATATGACATGTTTATATTAAAATAATAACTGAAATGATTATATTACCCTTGTATTCTTTAAAATTTGTTCTGACTTTACCAACGAACTTTCAAAATTTGTTCTAAATTCACCCATATGCCGAGGGTAATATAATATAAACGGGTCATATGGGTGAAGTCGGAACAAATTTTGAAAGTTCGTTGATGAAGTAAGGTGATAAAAAGGTAAGTGTTTCAAGTCGGAAAAATTTGAAAAGTACGTTGTTATTTTATGGCTTTTCCCGTCAGAAAAATCATAACTTTGAGTTTCTATTAGAATGTAAACAAATGGTACAAATTCATAAGTAAATACTTACTTCGTCTCAAAATTATTATCCATATTTATATTTAAATATATTTCAAAATAATTATCTAATCCTCATTTGAACCAATCGAAAAAGAGTTTAGTTAGTAGATGTTAATTGATCGGTTGAATAGTTTAATAGTCCAACTTTGTAAATTTATGAAAGGAGTATTCTTTTAGACCATTTCACATAATTTAAACCAAACTCGACATGAACAAAATTTGACATATTTACAAAAGTAATTTCGCATATTTTAAATGAATTAAGCAATCGTTTAATCTGTTTGAAAAGACAAGATCCGAACAAAATTTCAGTTAAAGTTTGATCACACCTTTATGATAGGCCATTTGTACATTAGCATACTTAATAATAAATCCAACACATAATCTTATCGACATACCAAGTCAAATGTAACACATGACATCTTACAAACCAAAATATCAAAAAATATCCACCGATAAAAAAAGACGTGTCAAGTGTCGACATGCCGCCACGTGTCAACGACCCACAAAGTCATTATCATTTTGATCACTACAGATGATCAATATTCGATCTAAGAACATCTATATATATTACAGAAGATTATTACAAAAGGTTAACACAATAAACAAAAATGGCAAATGCAAGTGATGAGTTTAGGCTAGTATCTTCTGGCATCAATCATGAAGGCAGGCTACCTCGAAAATACACTGGTGAAGGTCAAGGTAATTACTACTCCTTTGCATACTTTTTTTCTTGTATATCAAGTCAGTAAAAAGATTATATTTTCTTCACTTTAGCATATAACAATTTAAGTAATTGCAAGAAGTAACTAAACGAGTCACGTACATAAAGTTTGTAGGCTAATGTGTTAAAAAAAAAGTGTTATAACGATGGTGTGGTTAAGAGTTGCGAAATGATCTATGAAAATGATTTAGTATATTGTTGAGTAAGTAAACATTGTCTTCACTTATTGTCACTACCATTATTTGTCTAAGTATCAGTGTGATAACGTGGGAGTTATTGATGATTTTTTTTTTTTTTTTTTTTTTTTTTTTTTTTTTTGAACTTGGGAGTTATTGATGATTAGTAGGCTTAGCCCATGATAGATTATTTCTAGTAGATTATTAAGGAAAATGCTATTTCCTCTTATAAATTATTCATACTTATCTTCGTACTCACGGGATTGAGACAACCGTCAGAATTGGCTCTTTAGATGGAAAGAGAGAATGAGTGGAAAAACTATATAATTTTATGTTGTGTGTATGAGGATTAGTAGGAAGATATTGTATGAGGTTTTAGCAATGCTCCATTATTAATCATCAATAAAGGTCGCATGACCTAAATAATATCCGACTAATAAAATTAACCAGAATAACGAGACATATGGAGATGCTTTATGTTAGTAGACGTGGTCTAAATGCAGGGACGTCTAAATGGTTTTTGTGGGCATTTTGCATGTCATCGTTATTTTAAGAGGTGGTGTTTCCGTGTTTGTAACTTTGTATTGTTTTGAATAAGATGAGGGACGAAACCAAAACACAAAGTCACCTGCCACCTCGTGCATTTAGAGAAAATCAGACAAGACTACATATATAATATTCCGGGATCGGGTGCGTGTATAAAAAATCGAGGTTTTGTAACAAAATTAGCTATACGACACAAAAATATAATCCATGGGTGTCCCAGGATCCGCGGGAACGTGGTTCCATCCCTGTTTACAACGGTTTTATGTAATTCACATGTATCTCGTAGTGTGACTTCTTAGAGTTTCTTGTTACATCACTTATAAGCCGTTTGTTCGGTTGTTCCTAGATGGCTTGTATAGATATGAGTAGAATGTTTTTTTGTTTAATTAATCTTCATCTCCTATATAGTATATATTGTTGCCTTCCATATAAAAAAGGAGTCCTCTTATAAAACTATAGTCTAATTTGATCCTTTGTTTAAATCCTTAGGTGCACAAAAAGGCATATCACCACCGGTAGAATGGTACAACGTACCAAACGGGACTAAATCACTAGCACTAGTAGTCGAAGATAACGATGTAACTGACCCAAATGGTCCACTAGTTCCATGGACTTTATGGGTCATGATCAACATACCACCGACTTTAAAAGGTCAACCAGAGGGTTTTTCGGGTAAAGTGGATGACATGGGTGATGATTTGCTAGTATTAAAGAAGGAAATAACGATTTAAAGGTGCTTGGGTGGTGTTGCCCGACAATGCCGTCTACGGGACATCGTTTCGAGTTTAAGCTTTATGCTTTGGATGATGAACTCAATTTGGGTAATAAGGTACTATAATACTTTTGTTAGTTTTTGTATATATTTGTTTGATGAACTCAATTTGGGTAAAAAGTCAAATTCCTAAACCCTAAAAACCTAAACCCTAACCGTAAACTTTAAACCTATAAAAAAGTCAAAAAAAAAATAATTCATCAAAAGTATATGATGTGAGATATCAAATTAAAGGTAATTTTATGTTTGTCGTGATGGTATAATTAGTTTCGTCCAACGATCAATGATTTGTGAGATATTTAATTTTTAAAAATGAAGGTGAAAATTTATTTCATTGTTTTGATAAAAAAATAAATGGTTGAGAATGGTTTACTTGATTTTTATTTTTCTTTGATCTTTATTGAATCAAACTCATAAAAAAAAGGAAAGTGAAAAGAAAAAACGAAAAAAAGAAAAAAAAGAAACATAATACCTCAATCTCAAAATTATTGTCCACACTTCATTTTTAAGATGTCTCAGAAAATTGTTGACTTTCTATTTTAGGTAATAAAAAAAATATTTAATAGAGAAATACTCTATTTGAATGGTTTAAAAACATAATAGTCCTAAAAAAAGGCGTTTTCCAACCCTTTTTTTTTTGAGTAAAATATCTTTTATTTCTGGAAAATCGAATATAACTTGCATAATAGTAATCACGTGTAATTTCAAAAACCCAAATGTTTTGAAAAACTTATGATTGTTCTAATAACCGCATTATTTAGCCATGAAAAATACGAGGCTTTAGCCATGGCCTTGCCGTGACTTTGGTCTTTACTACCATGGTCTTGAGACTCAGCTTTGACCTTATCCGTAGCCGTGGTCTTGGCTTATGGCCATTAGGCCTTTTGGTTTGCTTTTAATTGTGACAAAAGTATAGTTGTGAGACCATATAAAAGGGCAGTTTCTGCTTTTGAAAGATAATGGCCTATTTATGCGTTTTCAAGGTCCGAGTTAGTTTAGAGATTGCTAGAAAACGTCGTTCCGGACAACTTTCGTGTTTTAACTTTTTGATGATTCGGACTAGAAGTACCACTTTTTACACGACCAGACCCAAAACAGTTTCAATATGGCAGTTTTTGCGTTTTGGTTTCGTTAACTTCTTTTGACTATAAATTTTGACTCGTTTGTCCATTTCGGGTGATTTAAGTTACTATGTTTACCTTTTTATCTTGTCTACCATAGTATGTAAGTTAGAAAGTCCATATGTTACTGATTTTAATGGTCTCAAATGTGTAGAATATGACTAGTTTACTAGTTTGTTACTTTTATGACAATATGTAAATTAAAACATGTGATTGAGTATGTGTACATCATGAATCAACATAGTAACTATATATATAGCATGAAATAGTTAAGATTATGAATAATAAAGATGAGATGATGGTGGTGATAAGTTGCTTACAACTTTTGGCTTTCACTTAAGAAAGGAGTAACTTAATAAGGATATGACTTTGATTGATCACTTAAGACTTTGGATTGAGCTAGCTTTCTACACCTTGGTACCCTTGCAATCTTGAAGAGTTGGTAATGAAGTACTAAGTGACTTGAGTGGATCTAAACTCAAGAAGATCACTTAAACTTGCTAGAGATTTGATGTAGTAGCTTGATCTTTGGAACTTATTTGCATAAACTTAGAGTTTATAGATCAAATGATGAAAGATATGAGTGATTTAGTGTATGAACGACCCAGTTTCGTGATACGCAGCGGAATTCAAACTGGGTGTTACTTCATGGCACAAAAATCATAACAATAGAAAACGAACTCTAATGGAGTCGTTTTAAAAGATTTATCATTCGATTTACATAAATATCAGAGTTTACAAAAATGAGGTCTCAAATGGTTCCAAGTTTACAAAATATATTAAATGGGTTTTCGAATGATAATAAAATTTATAGCTTTCTTGAGTATCCGTGCTCCTCCGTGCCAGCCTCGTACAATATGGACCTGAAATACATGCTTAAAACTGTCAACACAAAGGTTGAGTGAAATTCATATAGTTTGTTTGATGGTTGAACACATTATGTTGGTAGTGTGAGTTAATTTAGACTCATACTAACAGTTTGAAAACAAAACAGTAATTATTGTTTGGTACGGCTGCCTCAAGTATATGATACTTGAGCCCGCTTTTGTTTGTCACCAAGCTCATGAAACCAAGGCGTTAACGTGTTCCAATATTAATTGGAGAAACTGTTGGTACTTGCCCTAATAGGTAGAATTGCCGTTTTTACCTAATGTTACTCAAATATAGTGCGTTTGTTTGCCTACCAATTTTATCCTAATGTTACTCAAACATGGTGCGTTTGTTTGCCTTTAACGGGGCCAACACAAACGGGATTCGTCAATCCCAATAGATTTATTCACAATATTCGCGCCCACTCTCACTAGTAATTAATGATTCATGATTTAGGGACTTATGTTTGGCAAATGCGGTAACTTAGTGCTAATAAAACAATCAGATAAGCATACAGTTTGAAAGCAATGTGTTCGGTTTAAAATAAACCTTGTATCTCCCCCAAGGGTTTGAAAAACAATTAAGTAATAGAAAGTGGGGCTATGAACTCACCGAGAGTTGATGATATTAAGTACTTTAACGGATGTGATGGATAAGTAGGAAGACTTCTACGTGCAACCTAAAAATGAAATGTTGCGACTTAGGTTTAATTTCTATGTTGATCATGATGTAGTCAATTATCATTTGATGTTTATTGAAAGATCTTTAATATGTGAAAACGTATTTAGTTTATAGATATCGTACTACCGTTCGGGCCATCACAATTCAGAGGTCATGCGATAGCGTTAGAGGCTAGGACACTTTAAATCGTAAATCCAGCAACTCATCGATACGTTTTACTCAAATGAAACCCCTCACATGAAGCTCCCTACTATTGTAGCACTTAGTAGATACAATATATGTTTTGAGTGAAGATTGTTATATAAATAAGTTTATCATGTTTTTACAAGTTCTCGTCGTTTCATAAATATGATTACCTTAGTTAACGGTCTTGGGTAAATAAGCCTTGAGGCTTTAGCCATGGCCTTGTCGTGACTTTGGTCTTGACTACCATGGTCTTGAGACTCAGCTTTGACCTTATCCGTAGCCGTGGTCTTGGCTTATGGCCATTAGGCCTCTTGGTTTGCTTTTAGTTGTAACAAAAGTATAGTTGTGAGACCATATATAAAAGGGCAGTTTCTGTTTTTGAAAGATAATGGCCTATTTATGCGTTTTCAAGGTCCGAGTTACTTTAGAGATTGCTAGAAAACGTCGTTCCGGACAACTTTCGTGTTTTAACTTTTTGATGATTCGGACCAAAAGTACCATTTTTTAAACGACCAGACCCAAAACAGTTTCAATATGGCAGTTTTGGCGTTTTGGTTTCGTTAACTTCTTTTGACTATAAATTTTGACTCGTTTGTCCGTTTCGGGTGATTCAAGTTGCTATGTTTACCTTTTTATCTTGTCTACCATAGTATGTAAGTTAGAAAGTCCATATGTTACTGATTTTAATGGTCTCAAAAGTGTAGAATATGACTAGTTTACTAGTTTGTTACTTTTATGACAATATGTAAATTAAAACATGTGATTGAGTATATGTACATCATGAATCAACATAGTAACTATATATATAGCATGAAATAGTTAAGATTATGAATAATAAAGATGAGATGATGGTGGTGATAAGTTGCTTACAACTTTTGGCTTTCACTTAAGAAAGGAGTAAGTTAGTAAGGATAGGACTTTGATTGATCACTTAAGACTTTGGATTGAGCTAGCTTTATACACCTTGGTACCCTTGCAATCTTGAAGATTTGGTGATGTAGTACTAAGTGACTTGAGTGGATCTAAACTCAAGAAGATCACTTAAACTTGCTAGAGATTTGATGTAGTAGGTTGATCTTTGGAACTTCTTTGCATAAGCTTGGAGTTTATAGATCAAATGATGGAAGATATGAATGATTTAGTGTATGAACGACCCAGTTTCGTGATACGCAGCGGAATTCAAACTGGGTGTTACTTCATGGCACAACAGTCATAACAATAGAAAACGAACTCTAATGGAGTCGTTTTAAAAGATTTATCATTCGATTTACATAAATATCAGAGTTTACAAAAATGAGGTCTCAAATGGTTCCAAGTTTACAAAATATATTAAATGGGTTTTCGAATGATAATAAAATTTATAGCTTTCTTGAGTATCCGTGCTCCTCCGTGCCAGCCTCGTACAATATGGACCTGAAATACATGCTTAAAACTGTCAACACAAAGGTTGAGTGAAATTCATATAGTTTGTTTGATGGTTGAACACATTATGTTGGTAGTGTGAGTTAATTTAGACTCATACTAACAGTTTGAAAACAAAACAAGATATTATTGTTTTAGTACGGTGCCTCAAGTATATGATACTTGAGCCCGCTTTTGTTTGTCACCAAGCTCATGAAACCAAGGCGTTAACGTGTTCCAATATTAATTGGAGAAACTGTTGGTACTTGCCCTAATAGGTAGAATTGCCGTTTTTACCTAATGTTACTCAAATATAGTGCGTTTGTTTGCCTACCAATTTTACCCTAATGTTACTCAAACATGGTGCGTTTGTTTGCCTTAACCATTATATATATATTTCTATGTTGATCATGATGTAGTCAATTATCATTTGATGTTTATTGAAAGATCTTTAATATGTGAAAACGTATTTAGTTTATAGATATCGTACTACTGTTCGGGCCATCATAATTGAGAGGTCATGCGATTAAGCGTTAGAGGCTAGGACACTTTAAATCGTAAATCCAGCAACTCGTCGATACGTTTTACTCAAATGAAACCCCTCACATGAAGCTCCCTACTATTGTAGCACTTAGTAGATACAATATATGTTTTGAGTGAAGATTGTTATATAAATAAGTTTATCATGTTTTTACAAGTTCTCGTCGTTTCATAAATATGATTACCTTAGTTAACGGTCTTGGGTAAATAAGCCTTGAGGCTTTAGCCATAGCCTTGTCGTGACTTTGGTCTTGACTACCATGGTCTTGAGACTCAGCTTTGACCTTATCCGTAGCCGTGGTCTTGGCTTATGGCCATTAGGCCTCTTGGTTTGCTTTTAGTTGTGACAAAAGTATAGTTGTGAGACCATATATAAAAGGGCAGTTTCTGTTTTTGAAAGATAATGGCCTATTTATGCGTTTTCAAGGTCCGAGTTACTTTAGAGATTGCTAGAAAACGTCGTTCCGAACAACTTTCGTGTTTTAACTTTTTGATGATTCGGAACAGAAGTACCACTTTTTACACGACCAGACCCAAAACAGTTTCAATATGGCAGTTTTGGCGTTTTGGTTTCGTTAACTTCTTTTGACTATAAATTTTGACTCGTTTGTCCGTTTCGGGTGATTCAAGTTGCTATGTTTACCTTTTTATCTTGTCTACCATAGTATGTAAGTTAGAAAGTCCATATGTTACTGATTTTAATGGTCTCAAATGTGTAGAATATGACTAGTTTACTAGTTTGTTACTTTTATGACAATATGTAAATTAAAACATGTGATTGAGTATATGTACATCATGAATCAACATAGTAACTATATATATAGCATGAAATAGTTAAGATTATAAATAATAAAGATGAGATGATGGTGGTGATAAGTTGCTTACAACTTTTGGCTTTCACTTAAGAAAGGAGTAACTTAGTAATGATAGGACTTTGATTGATCACTTAAGACTTTGGATTGAGCTAGCTTTATACACCTTGGTACCCTTGCAATCTTGAAGATTTGGTGATGTAGTACTAAGTGACTTGAGTGGATCTAAACTCAAGAAGATCACTTAAACTTGCTAGAGATTTGATGTAGTAGGTTGATCTTTGGAACTTCTTTGCATAAGCTTGAAGTTTATAGATCAAATGATGGAAGATATGAATGATTTAGTGTATGAACGACCCAAATCAGTATGTGAAGGTATTTAGGTTGTATTTCACTTGCTATTTATAGGAGAGTAAGTTTGGTTAACCATATATTGGGTTAAATATTAACAATGGTTAAGTTAGGACACATGTAATGATCTAAATGAACCATGGTTAGGATTATGCCACCAAAATGATGACTCCCCCACCTAAGTCGGCCATAACAAGATAAGATGACTTAGGTGGATAGTTTTGGTATTATCTTGGTTACATAGTGAGTTTTTTGGTTCCGTTAATCGCTAACTGTAAGCCGTTAAGTCACGAAACGTAAAACCGGGTATCGTAAAAATATGAAACTTGTAGGAATGATGAAACTAATCATTATAATCCATTTAAAAATATAAAATGAGTGATAAGTCTCATTGGGTGCAAAAACGCTGCTTAAAACTGGAAATACGGGTCAAAAACGCGTAATTCGCAATTTATCAGAAAAGAACGAAATTTCAGGGAAATGACCGTGAATTTATTTGGAGTAGACTAAAATTAGTCTAAAAGTGATATGAGATGTTAAAATGTGGTTTTCGTCATACTTGGGATAACTTAACACTTATTCGTGAAGTTTAAAAGTTACGCGATTTAAGCAAAAATGTAGAACTTACAAGGTTAATTTCTTTATGGTTAAAGGAGGAGGGAAATATGTTTGACTTTTCCAAAAATGTAAAAGTGTCAAAAACATATTAGAAACACAGTGCAGGAATAGTTAACTCTGGATTTTAGTAGAATTGTTTTAAACGTAAGTTTAGTTTCGTACGGCACATGGTTTATTTTGTAACATTTAAATGAAATCTTAAAAATTCTCAAATTAATTATGAGAGATCTAAAATTAATCGATGTGAGGAAAATTATCGAGTTGATTTTCAGTTATCGCGTGATGTCTAAATGGTGTTCCGACCAAAATGAAACTTTAAAACGATGTTTTCTTAATAATTTTTACGAATATGATCTAACGTTTGTCGAACTCTCGGGATATTACTAAAATAATTTATCTTACGAGAATGTGAAATAAAAATTTTATGGATGAATAGTGAAAGTGAATAGTAAAAGTGAATAGTAAATTCTCGAAAATGAAAAGTAACCTGAAAATGCGGGTGGTTACAGTCTCCCCCCGTTGGAGAAATCACGTCCTCGTGATTTATTTGTTACTTGATGGTGATGCTCCTTCAAAAAGGTGATGGTACTTTTGACGCATTTGGTCTTCTCTTTCCCATGTAAATTCTGGACCACGTTGGGAGTTCCAACGAACTTTGACAATTGAAATTCGACTCTGTTTTAGTTGTTTGACCTCTCGGTCCATGATCTCCACAGGTTGTTCAATGAAGTGTAGATCGTTGCTGAGTTTGAGTTCATCGAGTGGAATAACTAACGATTCATCGGATAAACATTTCTTTAGGTTGGATACATGAAAAGTGGGATGTACATTACTGAGTTTTGATGGGAGCTCAAGTTATACGCCACTGGACAAACCCTAACTAGGATTTTGGATGGACCTATGTATCTTGGGTTTAGTTCTGCAGGTTTACCGAATCGTATGACACCTTTCTAAGGTTTGACTTTTAGCATAACCTTGTTCCAAAGTGAAGGCTGAACACCAAAAACCATCCGGTCTCTTGCAACAACCCGAGATTCCTATTTGGAAATGGGAACGAATCACAGTGGATTTTATCACTAAACTCCCAAAGACATCCAACGGTTATGACTCCATTTGGGTCATAGTGGATCGTCTCACAAAGTCCACACACTTTATACCAATCAAAGAGACTTACAAGATGGATCAGTTGACTCGACTTTACGTCAAGGAAATAGTCTCAAAACACGGTGCACCAATCTCTATCATATCTGGCCGAGATGGTATATTTACCTCAAACTTCGGCGATCACTCCAAGACGCCTTCAGAACAAACCTAGACATGAGTACAGCGTACCATCCTCAAACCGATGGTCAAAGTGAACGAACCATTCAAACGCTGGAAGACATGCTTCGAGCTTGTATAATCGACTTTGGAAAAGGATGTGATAACCATTTACCATTGGTCAATTCTCCTATAATAACAGATTATCATGCGGTATCAACGCAACACCTTTGAAGCACTTTACGGTCGAAAGTGCCGTCTCCTGCTTGGCGAAGTGGGAGATGTTCAACTCACTGGTCCAGAACTTATTCGTGAAACAACAGAGAAAATCATACAAGTCAAAAATCAGTTACAAAAAGCAAGAGATAGACAAAAGAGTTATGCCGATGTACGACGCAAACCTTTGGAATTCCAAGTTGGAGACAAGGTTATGCTAAAAGTCTGACCTTGGAAAGGTGTCATACGATTCGGTAAACCTGGAAAACTAAACCCAAGATACATAGGTTCATTCAAAATCCTAGCTAGGGTTGGTCCAGAGGCATATAAACTTGAGCTCCCATTAGAACTCAGTAATGTACATCCCACTTTTCATGTATCCAACCTAAGGAAATGTTTATCCGATGAATTGTTAGTTATTCCACTCGATGAACTCAAACTCAACAACGATCTACACTTCATTGAACAACCTGTGAAGATCATGGACCGAGAGGTCAAAAAACTAAAACAGAGTCGAATTCCAATTGTCAAAGTTCGCTGGAACTCCCAACGTGGTCCAGAATTTACATGGGAACGAGAAGACCAAATGCGTCAAAAGTACCCTCACCTTTTTGAAGGAGCATCACCATCAAGTAACAAATAAATCACGAGGACGTGATTTCTCCAACGGGGGGAGACTGTAACCACCCGCACTTTCAGGTTACTTTTCATTTTCGAGAATTTACTATTCACTTTTACTATTCACTTTCATTATTCATCCATAAAATTTTTATTTCACATTCTCGTAAGATAAATTATTTTAGGAATATCCTGAGAGTTCGACAAACGTTAGATCATATTCGCAAAAGTTATTAAGAAAACATCGTTTTAAAGTTTCATTTTGGTCGGAACACCATTTAGATATCACGCGCATAACGAAAATCGACTCTGATAATTTTCCTCACATCAGATTAATTTTTAGATCTCTCATAATTAATTTGAGAATTTTTAAGATTTCGTTTAAATGTTACCAAATAAACCATGTGTCGTACGAAACTAAACTTACGTTTAAAATAATTCTACTTAAATCCAGACTTAACGATTCCTGCACTATGTTTCTAATATGTTTTTGACACTTTTACATTTTTGGAAAAGTCAAACATATTTCCCTCCTCCTTTGACCATTAAGAATTTAACCTTGTACGTTCTACATTTTTGCTTAAATCGCGTAACTTTTAAACTTCACGAATAACTGTTAAGTTATCCCAAGTATGACGAAAACCACATTTTAACATCTCATATCACTTTTAGACTAATTTTAGTCTACTCTAAATAAATTCACAATCATTTCCCTGAAATTTCGTTCTTTTCTTATAAATTGCGAATTAGGCGTTTTTGACCCGTATTTCCAGTTTTAAGCAGCGTTTTTGCACCCAATGAGACTTATCATTCATTTTGTATTTTTAAATGGAGTATAATGATGAGTTTCATCATTCCTACAAGTTTCATATTTTTACGATACCCGGTTTTACGTTTCGTGACTTAACGGCTTACAGTTAGCGATTAACGGAACCAAAACTTACTCCGTAACCAAGATAATACCAAAACTATCCACCTAAGTCATCTTATCTTGTTATGGACAACTTAGGGGGGGAGTCATCATTTCGGTGGCATAATCCTAACCATGGTTCATTTAGATCATTACAAGTGTCCTAACTTAACAATGGTTAATATTTAACCCAATATATGGTTAACCAAACTTACCCTCCTATAAATAGAAAGTGAAATACATCTTAAAGACCTTCACATACTGATTTGGGTCGTTCATACACTAAATCATTCATATCTTCCATCATTTGATCTATAAACTCCAAGCTTATGCAAAGAAGCTCCAAAGATCAGGCTACTACATCAAATCTCTAGCAAGTTTAAGTGATCTTCTTGAGTTTAGATCCACTCAAGTCACTTAGTACTTCATCACCAACTCTTCAAGATTGCAAGGGTACCAAGGTGTAGAAAGCTAGCTCAATCCAAAGTCTTAAGTGATCAATCAAAGTCTTATCCTTACTAAGTTACTCCTTTCTTAAGTGAAAGCCAAAAGTTGTAAGCAACTTATCACCACCATCATCTCATCTTTATTATTCATAATCTTAACTATTTCATGCTATATATATAGTTACTATGTTGATTCATGATGTACATACACTCAATTACATGTTTTAATTTACATATTGTCATAAAAGTAACAAACTAGTAAACTAGTCATATTCTACACATTTGAGACCATTAAAATCAGTAACATATGGACTTTCTAACTTACATACTATGGTAGACAAGATAAAAAGGTAAACATAGCAACTTGAATCACCCGAAACGGACAAACGACTCAAAAATTATAGTCAAAAGAAGTTAACGAAACCAAAACGCCAAAACTGCCATATTGAAACTGTTTTGGGTCTGGTCGTGTAAAAAGTGGTACTTCTGGTCCGAATCATCAAAAATTTAAAACACGAAAGTTGTCCGGAACGACGTTTTCCTTCACTATCAAAGATGCTCGGACCTTGAAAACGCATAAATAAGCCATTGTCTTTCAAAAACAAAAACTGCGCTTTTATATGGTCTCACAATTATACTTTTGTCACAACTAAAAGCAAACCAAGAGGCCTAATGGCCATAAGCCAAGACCATGCTTACGGCTAAGGTCAAGCTGAGTCTCAAGACCATGGTAGTCAAGACCAAAGTCACGGCAAGGCCATGACTAAAGTCTCAAGGCTTATCTACCCAAGACCGTTAACTAAGGTAATCATATTTATGAAACGACGAGAACTTGTAAAAACATGATAAACTTATTTATATAACAATCTTCACTCAAAACATATATTGTATCTACTAAGTGCTACAATAGTAGGGAGCTTCATGTGAGGGGTTTCGTTTGAGTAAAACATATCGACGAGTTGCTGGATTTACGATTTAAAGTGTCCTAGCTCCTCGAACGTTTAGTGCATGACCTCTGAATTATGATGGCCCGAACGGTAGTACGATATCTATAAACTAAATACGTTTTCACATATTAAAGATCTTTCTATAAACATCAAATGATAATTGACTACATCATGATCAACATAGAAATATATATAGAATGGTTTATGTTTTCCTAAAACTTTATTCCAAACCTAAGTCGCACCATTTCGTTTTTAGGTTGCACGTTTAAGATCTAAAATTTGATCATTATAACCGATCCTAAATCTTAGGCTGAACACAATGCATCGGTTGTGTGGTTCGGTTGTGGTCGGTCGACCTAGGTCGACACCACTGTGGACAAAAGGTTGGGTTCGGTCGAGCATCAACAAAGTCACAATCTAGTTCGGCTTGGCAACCGATTTGGAAACACACAAAGCTCCAAATTTTGTACTGTTTGGGAATTAAAAAATAAAAAATAACTTGGTCATCAATAT
Organism: Chrysanthemum makinoi; assembly: GCA_910596185.1. Lineage (NCBI taxonomy): Eukaryota > Viridiplantae > Streptophyta > Magnoliopsida > Asterales > Asteraceae > Chrysanthemum > Chrysanthemum makinoi. Next base: position 76,451,037 of record OU343225.1, on the reverse strand, counting down.
GACAACTAGGTCATCTTCAAATCGTCGGATAAAGAAAGCTGATATGACAAGGGTGACCTAAGTCACCACTGTGTTCAGCCTTACACCAACTAACCAAATAAACCCTTTTACTTTAACAGCCGAACCTAATCTACAATACCCCGCGACAAACACCTCTTTAAAGCAAATAGCTTCGGTGACAATCCAACACATTATCGCATCGTCACATACCAAGTCAAATGTAACACATGGCATTCTATAAACAAAAAGAAAACATGAGTATTGTTCTTTCTAGCATTCACTCTAACATTCTTCTTCTAGTTTTCTCTCTACCACGTAGATGTCAAGTGTCAACTTGCCACCATGCTGATTACACGTGTCTAAACAACCCACAAAGTCTATGATCATTTTCATCACTACAACATGATCTAAGAACATTTATATATAGAAGATTGTTACAAAAGGTTAAAAGTATACAAAAATGGCAAACGCAAGTGATGAGTTTAGGCTAGCATCTTCTAGCATCGATCATGAAGGCAGGCTACCAAGAAAATATACTGGTGATGGTCAAGGTAATTTTTAGTCATATTTTTCATGTATATATCAAGTTATTGAAAAAATATAGGTTTTTTCAATGTTTTAAAAACCGGGCGAGCTTCTGCTTCATGGTTCAACCGGTTTTCTTCCCCCAACCGTGTGACGGTTCAACCGCCGGTTTAAGTCGAGTTTTAAAATATTGAGGTTTTTTATTTTAGGTTACTTTAGTTTTAGAAAGTATCTATAGCTAGGGGCGGAGGTATAGCCGAGTGGGTCAGTAAAAAAAAAAAAGTTAATTGACTAGAAGTGTATTATTATGTTTGTCATCGTTTGTAGTTATATGTATCGTTGTTCGAATTCGATTATTTCGTGTACATTTTTTAAATTTCGATTATTCTATATATCGATCTTTAAAAATACTTGATTTGATATCCAAAAATACGTTAGTCGATATTCAAGATAATCAAAATTTGAAAAAATGCGCACTAAATAATCGAATTAAAAGATTAAAAAAATTGAAAGGTTATAATTTTTAGTACAAGTATTGTATGATTTAATCTTGATTTTCGTTTTGAACACATAGTATTGTTTTTAAAATGTTAAAAACAATTTTATCATTTAACAAAAAATTTATATATGACTAGATATAAAGTTTTGGGTTTTGCTAACAACAGCCGTTAACAAGTAATTTCTATTACAATTTATTGTAGCTTATCACAATCAATTGTTTGTTGTGCTATCACATGTTTTAGGATTGTACCTATTTTTCTCGGAATTGTCAACCAATTATAATTATTCATTATTTACTATGTAATAAAATACATCTTGTTAACCACCAACCTTATCGCTTCTGTTAGCAAAACTTTAAAAGTTTTTAGGCTTCGTCCGTTTCAAAAAAAGTTGATATTTTGTAGGGGAAAAAAATAAAAAATGACTTAACTTTTTATGGACAGGTTAGTTTCAATATAAAGATGGCTAGATTACAAAAATGATCAAAAAGGGATATACTATCGGTTGACCCATCGTACAAACTGCGAAGCGACACCGCGATGCACACAATACAATCTTTCAATAGGTGCAATGATTGAAACCCTCATAAGGGGGTCCGTATAAAGTGCCCCCTCTCACCAATAAGTGCAAACACTATTTCAAGCACATGATTGTTGAGCAAGTCTTAATATTGTCTTAAATATACCTATGAAATTATTTGATTTATTGTTTTGTATTCCTAGGTGCAAAAAAGGACATATCACCGCCACTAGAATGGTACAATGTACCAAACGGGACGAAATCACTAGCACTCGTGGTCGAAGATATCGATGCACCAGACCCAAATAGTCCACTAGTTCCATGGATTATATGGGTCGTGATCAACATACCACCAACTTTAAAAGGTCTACCAGAGGGTTTTTCAGGTAAAGAGGAGGATATAGGTGGTGATTATGCTAGTATTAAAGAAGGACATAACGATTTTAAGGTACCCGGGTGGCGTTGCCCGACAATACCGTCTACGGGGCATCGTTTCGAGTTTAAGCTTTTTGCTTTGGATGATGAACTTGATTTGGGTAATAAGGTATAGTACATTTGTTAGTTTTTGTATGTGTTTGTTAGAGGTGGTATAGAATGTTGACCATGGTTACTATTTGACCCGTTTTTCTTGTAGCTAAAGTTTTATTCAGATCATTTGAGTTATTTTTAACCTGTTTGACGTGTTTTATGTGCAGCTAAAGTTAAAACTTTAGCTACCATGAAAATGGGTCAAACGGGTCAAAATAATTTAAATGACACTTACAAGACATGACTTGTTTCATTTAAATCTATTTTGACTTGTTAATTCACTTGTTAATGTAGTATTTTAGCATATATTTAGCTATTGTTTGTGTTTGTACATAGGTAACAAAGGACAAGGTACTAGAGGCAATTGATGGGCATGTGCTCGGTGAAGCCGTTCTCATCGCGATATATTGAAGTGGTCTTGTGGTGTTTACTTGAAGCCGTTCTCATAGCGATATATTGAAGTGGTCTTGTGGTGTTTTACTTGTTTCTTATAGTCCCAAATAGTGTATACTATATTTTAAGATGCTCTATATGGAAGGTTTCATTAAGCTTTCGTAAATGATTCTTCAAACATTTTTATGTACTTTTGACATTTTTTATTAGGGCTGAGCACCGAAGATTCAAAACCGAACCGGACCGACGAAACCGACTGAATCGACAAAAACCGAACCGGACCGACAGCCCGTCGGTTCGGTTTCGGTTTCAGGTTTTACATGCTTTAGGTTTCGGTTCGGTCCGGTTCGGCCCAAAACCGACAAAAACATGCCAAAATACACCTAGACCGACAAAACCGAACCGAACCGACGAAAAACCGAACCGAACCGACAACATTCGGTCGATTTCGGTTCGTGTTTTTCACGGTTTTCGGTCCTCGGTTTTCTCGGTTCGGTTCGGGTCGGTTTATGACCGACGCTCAACCCTATTTTTTATAGTTCATGCACTAGATAATTGCACAAAATAAAAAACTAGAGTGTGCCTTAAAGGGCATGATTTAGTTCATTTGATAACAATTAAAAGCATGAAATTTGAATATATATGGATGCTGTTAGATTTATAGTGTGTATGTATATGTACCAGATTTAAATCGGCGGTTAGTTGGTTATGTTCCTTTAGGATGACATCATCGTTAAATTATACAGAGTGGTAGCGACTTCAATAGTTCAAATCTTATGTTAAAAGGGTTTAATGGCCTAACTAAAGACAAGTACAGGTCCAATAAAAAGTTAACATTAATGTGTTTTTAATGGCCCACATCTTGGCCCAGTGACATACGGCGTAAGTAGGGGTATAAACAAGAACGAGTTGAGTCGAGCCGAGCAATGTCAAGCTCGATTTTGACTCAATTACTAAAACTTGAGCTTGAAACTTGACTCGGGCTCGTTTTAGCTTTAGATTTTTAGCTCGAGCTCAATTCGTCATAAGAAACTCAAGCTGGAAACTCAACTTGAATTTGATTATATCCATGTCTCAGTCATAAACTCGATGAATAATCAACGTATTAAATTCGCCTCAACTTGATTTTATGAAACTTGAATAAGAATATATGTATAAAAGGGTAAAATTGAATTTAACCAAAGCTTGATAACGCTCACAAGTTTCATGAGTCGAGTATTTTGAATCTTGAACTTGATTGAAAGGATACTCGAGTAGCTTGAGCTCGAGCTCTACTCGTTTAAAATCGAGTAATGTAAGTGTTAAAACTTGTGATTTTTCAAAATGATCTTAACAAATGTAAATAGTTTTGCAAAATGCACAAGTTATTCATATTTTGCGCAAAATTGACTTGCCATATTAGTCCAATTTTAAATTTCTAAGATTATATTGTTTTGATGATTATTAGACCAGTACTAATGGTGACTAATGGTGATTCTATGAGTGACCTTATAATCTTGTCATTTCAGCTTTTTTCTAAAAGACAAAACACATAATCAAATGCTCGTAATAAGACGACTTTGATTACAACAAAAAAACATATCCCACATAAATTAGTTTAAAAACTGTCACACCACACAGCCATAAGGTCGTCTGCCCTATCGAATCAAGAAAAAAAAAATGCAAGACACGACTACAAAGGTCACCGTATGGGGGAGGGTGATGGAGCATGTTTAGGTAAGTCCGAAAGTGGGCCAACTCATCTAAACACAATAAGTAAATCTTTAATCTCGTTTATTGTGTTCATTTATTAAAAATCATGATTTATAAAATGGTCAGTTGTTTCCGGCAAATAAAGTCGTTGCTTGTGGTCTTTGAATCTAAGACTTCAATCAGAAAAGCTCATACAATAACTTTGAGTTTCTATTACAATGTAAACAAATGCTACAAGTTCATAAGTAAATACTCTCTTCGTGTCAAAATTATTATCCACATTTACATTTTAGTATATTTCAAAATAATTACCTAATCCTCATTTGAACCAATCAAAAAACAGTTTAGTTAGTAGATGTTAGTTGATCGGTTGAATAGTGTAGTAGTCCAACTTTGTGTTTTTTTGTATTCTCACAATAATTTAAAAAAGGAGTATTCTTTTAGACCATTTCACATAGTTTAAACCAAACTCGACATGAACAAAATTTGAGTTGTAGTGTAAAAATGGGTGGGTCAGCGGAGGTGGAGGATGTAAAAAATTGAGGTAAGGGAAGTATTCTCTATATATATTATAAGGCGCATATTCGAGCACCGTGCCACATAAAAAATTATTTCTTTTTTGGGCTTCGTTGCTAGCCCGTTTATTTCGCGAGTTGTGGCCTAGTTACTGTTATAGGCATGCGTTGTTATATATATTGTTTGGAACTTAGGAAGTTCTTGGATCTCCTGTAAACCGCCAATATGTGGCCCTATATGTTACCATAACAAGGATTGCCCCGAAACCGCCGCGTTGCGGCGGGGCACTTGATATTTATTGGTCAAATTATGCACAAAGTATCTCCAAAAAATATACAAACAACACACAAAAAACTGCCAAAACCTGGAATTTGTACCTGGATGTTGCCGGGGCACATTTTTAGCAGCCGTATAAGCTTATGTGGCCAAACCCACCCAAACATACCCATTTCAGCCCACTTCAACACCTACGTCAGCCCCACGTAATCCCACCCCCATTGCAGCCCCTAAATTGACCCATTTTAGGTCCCAAACACCTACATTTCAGCCACATTTCATCACTCACCTTGACCTGTTGCAGACCCAAATCACACCCACTTCAGCCACCATTTCATCAGTGAAACGCAACTATCTGAGCCCCCATGTCAGCCCCCAACCACACATGCATTTCATCCCCCAAACGCACCATTACAGCCCCCATTTAGGGTATGACTCGTGCTTCATTTGTTGGTTCATTTTCATGTACCAGTAACTAATGTTTAATATAACAAAAAAACACATTACATAGAAGTTACTTGTAGCAATTCGATGGCAGCGCCAACCACCTCTTGAACCATACGTCCTGAACCATCCCTCACGAACCATATCCAATGAAGCAAACCCCAAATTAAGAAAGCGGCTGCGTCCCTGAAACACCTGCGGTGTCAAAAAGCAGTGAAGTGAAACCAACAACATTTATGCTTAAATAATCAAGGTTTATGGACTTTAATATATTAGTATACGGGGAGGACATACATAAAAGTATTTTAAGGTTTGTATACTAAGGGGGTGTCTGTTTCGGCTTATATAGTCGGCTTATGGCTTATTTAAACTTATATAAGACGAAAAGTTTCAAAGTAAGCCACAAAAAGTGAGCATATGAAACACAATGACAAATATTTAACCTGTATATAAATTGTATTTTCAGTGGGAAAACAAAATGATTGTACATGTTTCACAATGAGTGTATCTTTCCATCGGATTAGAATTTACTTGAGAATAGGTTATAAATCACAAGATACATGCTAAATCAATATTGCATCTATTATGCATAAAAGTACTCACTTGAGAATCAGCATCATTTCTAGTTTCTACCTCTGTAGTTGCAATCTACTTTGCAACAAAGATTGTTTCAGTTTTGACATGCTTTCGACTCCTAAGCTCACCTTACGGTCTCTTGCCTTAGAATCTCCCATGCGCACCATGATTAACTCGGAACCAAATAACAACACACGCTTGTGAAATTTAGCTCTCAATTTTGTGTGCAATTAGACCTGCATTACAGATATGCAACATCCATTATTTCCCACGTAATCAAATAATTACACAATAAAAAGTATTTAGCTCAAAAATTATGGCCTGCAAAGACAAATATAAAAAAGATGTAGCACATTTAAACTAAAAGAAATATCAGTTTAGAGCCATATGTTCCTTTATTAACCATGTTTTTTACTTAACCATGTTGCTAATTTTTTTTTTCTTTATATGGTTAAGAAATAGCATGTTTATAAAACAGTGATAGAGGCACCTTTTTAACCATGTTGTTTTAGTATTTCATTGGATGTATACTTTGACTTTTTCGGAGAAAAAGACGAAGGTGGATTTTTTAGTTCTTAAGGAAATCCAAAGTTTATCTTGAAAGATTTACAGATAATCTTGAACTTGAACATTTATACCATTTGACATAGTCTTTACGCAAAGAAAGTCAAAAGAATCATTTCAAGTTTGTAAATCGATTCAATTGACCTTGAGAAAGTCAACCTCTATCGAGGAATGTAACGTTTTTGAACCAAGAGAACTTAGGAATACAAAACCTCCCACTGTAAAGGCCTCTCCAATTATGATGAAGCCATCACAATCTTGAGCAACAAAGACTTTGGCTACAGGTTCAAGAAAGATAGCATCAATTTTGCAACTATATAAGAGCTCAGCGTACTTATGAGTTGAGTTATAGTTGTACACTTTGATGCTCTTGAAACCCAAGTACATCGTTGCAAGTAGTGATTAACCAATGACTATTGTAGTACCTCGAGTGCATTCATGTTCCCCTGGGCATCCAAAATTGGTCATCGTTGGTTCACATGTTTTTTGGACCGAAAATGAGTAAGTAAATTGAAAATTAAGAACCGAAAAGAGCATATTAGAACCTTGAATAGCCCAACATACCATCAGAATCCCTACAACCACTTCAGATCCGATTCTTGCGCGAAATGTTTTGAGTAATTAGAAGTAAACGAAAAGGATAAGAACCTTGGTTAGCAGAATCCCTACAACCAAACTTTCGAGTAATTATCAGTAAACCTCAAAGATGACCAAACTTAAATAAACGAAGGTCTGATGACCAAACTTTTGAGTAATTAGCAAGAAACCTCAAAGATGACCAAACATACAAGAAACCTCAAAGTCGAGATTACAACCTTCGAGGTTTAATTTATTAACAGTTGTTTAAAAAACACCAAAGATGACCAAACTTACATTAGACCTGGTCATATAGGAAATGTACTAAAATCATCTTTGGGATACAAATTCAGACAAAAAAGTGTGTATAAGGGTCGACAGGTGGGAATAAAAAAGCTTAAACATCCGAATGGTGCGCAAATCTAGTGATTTGCCCGCCAAGCGGCGACGCGTTGACAACCTAAATCGAATAAATAGAGCGAAACGATGAGGTCGAGAGAATACATCCGCCATGGCTGCAACTTTAGTAAGTTGCCATGCCAAGATCCGGACGACCTCATCTTTCGCCCTCTCCACCCCTAGACTCATCATTCCTCATATATCCCAAAGATCAAATCGAAAAAAAACGTGGTTTGTAATAACACAACGCATACACTTCTGAAAGTGACTCTTTTGATTTGATGCAGAAAATGATGTCGGACGGTCACAACCTTGCTTCTACACATATCCCGAACCATTGTTGATTTCAGCAAAGACATTCAATTTTTTTACTATAGCTCAATTCGTAAGCAACAAATACCATCATCAAAGATGGTCATGGCGCAACCACCAAAGACAGTGGCCGCCTAGCCAAAAGACCACCAATAATCAACACACGGGAAAGCATATCATCACCCGAATACCAGGAGATAGATAATTTCTGTTGCTCTTTTTACCTGCCAACCAATTAAATATATAAGCAAAAAAGTTTTAGTCAAACATGTCGTTATAGCCGGCTTATGTAACGACGACATACTTAAAGTGGAACTGCCAACCATATCGTTACTTGAGCTTGCTTTAGAAATAATGAATAAACTAATAACGAAAAAAAAAAAACATACCATGGTACGGCCGACCAATCACCAAGAGACCAAAATTAGCCCAAAATAATATCCGGAATGAAACAACGTCCTCTCGACGGAGCCATAGCACGATTGAAACCCTAAGTACACAAACACATATCACAAAAAAACCAACAACGATAGCCAATAATTAAACCACTGAGTACCTACCTCCAAGGAAAGCAAAGGCTGAAAGAAGCCAACAACAAAAGCCAATAATTGAACGATTGATTACCTACGTCGGAGAAAAGCTGAGGCTGAAAAAGATAAACCAGAGATGAAGGTCGGCACGGCAGATTGGGTCAGAGAAAACACAGCGTGAAGACACGTATGCAAAAGGAACGACACGTATACGAACGTAAGTAACAACGCTGATGATGACGGTTTAGAAAAAGGCCGGAGAAACAGCGTAACGGGCGGAAGAGAAACGCAAAAAAGACGGCCCATAAACGCAGCAGCCCTAAACGACGTAAGTGGCCGCCGTTTTGTGTCCCCATTATATATATATATATATATATATAGTAATATATTAAAAAAGATATTTACAAATAAATATAACCACTTTTAGATTCTAACGATCAGGTGAGCTCGCGCGTTGCTGCCATGTTTATGTTTATTAGAATTATGTTAATGTTTTGTGGAGTAAGCAATTATTTTATTTTATGTATTTGTTAACAACTATTATTAGTATAAAAATTATGAAGTAAATTATAACATTAAGATTAAATTAAGTCAACGGAAAAGAGTATCAAATAGATCACATAAACGATATTTAAAAACATGAATGAAGTTGCTTAGATCATTGCTTAAGAAGGATGGCCAGGAAAACAAAGTCCCTTGCGGTTGGCGTGTGGTCGATGTTTGTTGTGTACAGAGACAAAAGAATGAAAAGATATTTGCTTGGAGATACCGATGTGTGTAAAGGGTATGCTCAGTTTTTCTAATTCCCCATTACTGGTAACTTACCTTGAACTGTTCCCCGTGTAAAAATAACTCCTGAAAAGAGCAAACGAAAATGTTAACTCGTCAACGATATGAACAATAGCAAATACTATAGAGTTAAAAGACCAAAAGGAAAAGTTTTTAGCCAATTTTTAAGTTAAAAGTAATTTTCATATTTTTATGCAAATACTTACGGTTCTCCTTGTGATTATACTTTTTGATATATTGAACGATCTCCAAAGCTTTCGCTCTTTATTGTATGCTTTGCACCCACTGACCAAGTAGCAGGTTTGAGAAACATCAAAGCCTGAAATTGTGAGATTGGATCATTATATTTGTTAACTCGCTTTGACAAAGCATTTAAATGCTACATGATAAACATTTCCAGTAACATGTCATTCGTGGTTGGTTTCACTTGGTGGGTTAATAGAATGTATATTTGATGGGTAAAAAACATGCACACCTAGTCTTGGATGTTAAAAACAGACCCAAATCACAAAAGTAACAGCATATCATCTCAGATTTTGAGACCCATTCAAGAACGTTTCCCTAAAAGTGAATGCAAGATTGAAACCATTAATGATAAAAAGTCAACTTTTAAACAGCAATTTGAAACCGCGTTAAAAGTAATTATCATATTTGTATGCAAATACATTGCGTGCTGACCCATACTAAAACATGACATGTTTTGGCTAAGACCAGTTTTGACCCACACTTAGCTCAACCGTAATTACCTAATTTAGCAACTGTAATAATATAAATTGAAATGATCCGTTATACATAGAGGTTACGGTTTTGACCCATTTACTTATCAATGGGTCAACACAGGTTTTGTTTTATCTTTACTGGTTAAAATCACGAAAGTTCTCTGAAAAAGAAATGGGTCAAATTCAACGCAAAAAAAAAAAAAAAAAATTTGCCAATCCAAGCCGGCGAAGAAAAAATAACGGTTTTTTTACTTGAACACATTTTAACCCGTTGAGAAAACCACTTTTTTCCGACCTTTAGGTGTACACATGTAGTATTATCAAGTAATGGTGTCAAACATATTCAAGAGCTAGATAAGCTGGTGTACCCACAACTCTTGTGCCTGTAAAATCATCTTCATTTGCACGCTCAACAAATTTGGGCAGTCCAATATCAACAACCTACATGACCACTTTAGTACTGTTTGTTGATAAGTTGACCACCATTATGATCATGAAGAAATCGTAGTTCATGATCATTAGTTTTAACAAAACTGATGATAATATTTGGGATTAGAATGTCATTAAGCTGAGGGGGTGTTTGGGACTATTTTTTTGGTAAGGCATATTTCACGCAAGAATGACTAGAACATAACCTGTGTAAGCTTAAACAACTTTGCATAATGTAGTTGCCAATCGCCCAGGTCTGATTGTAATTCTGAGCAAGAAGCATTTTTTTTTTCAAAGTGGGGAATTTCCAAAATTTAGATTATTGTTTGCAATTCTCGATTATATTGCAATTCCTAAGTTATTATTGTAAATGTTTATGTTGCGGTGGCTCATTCAGTACATAGGAGACATAGTTAAAGGTACCAAAGAATACCTGTTCTTAACTTCATAACTGGGCATCTGTAGGTGGAAATTGGGAACTATCGTCTCACACGGGGTGTCCATCTCGTACTCCTTAGCAAAATTGAGCAAACAATATGTCATTAGTAGCCAATAAATACTTTTTCATAACATATACATAGTACGCTAGTAGCCTAAATTTTGGAACAAAAGCGCGGGTCATGATTCAAAGCACACGAACCTTATTACCTGCTTCAATTGGTTCTCGTGGTTGGCTTTCCATTGCCGAAACTGCTCCTCCTATTTCTCCTTATGTTGTAACTAAACATGTATTCTAATGTTCTCTAGATCAGGGTCAGAACGGATCTGTTGCAATGATAATAGCATTTGTTAACAACCTTTTATTGTGAAATGTGGTTGAAACTTGACAATTAAAATTTCATAGGTGCCTTGAATTGTTAAAATCCTGATTGTATATCGTCTTTTAGAGCAGAAATACCGGCTTGTATCTGTCATTAGCAATTTTAAAATTAGTCACTCCCAAAGCAATAACTTGAGAACGAAAATTACTATAACGAACAATAACTGTATCTGATTAGCTCATATCACTTAGTGGCATATGAAGTTTAATCATTATCAGGAGGAGTTTTATCCTGAGTACCTAGTGCGAAACTTATATTTTGGTCAATGTAGTTAATAGGTCCATTTCGCCTTTTTGTTATGCTAGCCTTTTCAATATTAGAGAGCCCAACTTTGATCCTTGTTCAATTAAGCTTATCACTCACTGAAATTAGAACAGTTATCTATATCAAATACACACATGTATTATCTTTGTTATGAAATCAGGAAACACCATCGTCTTCATAACAATAGACATAAAGGCGGTGCCTTTTGGTTTGCCTGATTTGTGATGTTGGTTTGTAAAGATTAAGTGAAAACCGAGTATTAACAAGTAGCTTCTATTGCAGAAATACCATGCATGCCGTAGTACACTTGTATGACTATGCTTTGATAGTACAGAAATACTTAAATCAGCCATGCTTTAGGTCAATAATGAAGAACTAATTCGTATTACAGGAGTCATTCATTTTTTATTACGTGAAAACGTGAATGAATAGTTACAGTAGAGACTACATTGGGCCAATGAGAGGTTGCCATAGGGTGAAGGTAAACACTATTTGAACTATTCACTTTGCCAATCAAAAAACGTGGCCCAATTAGAGGGGAAGGTGCGGTGAATGAGCTCAAGCTCTTCACCACCTCAGCGCCACATCAGCATATCACTTCTCCACAACTAAGAGCATGAGGTGTGGTGGCACACTCAAACCTCTTCATTTGTGCCTCACTTGTGCCACATCACATCCACATCACTCCAACACACTCACTTAAAAATACCCCTCAATCACAACTAACTCAAACCTTTTTATTTGGGCCCCACCCACCCTCATTTTATTTCTTTTTCATATTTTTCTAACACATACATTAAAATAAAATTACTCCACTGATTTTGATTCAAATATTTATTCTAAGTTGGGATTCAACAAAAAATAAATAATATAATACTAAGAATAGTCATTTAAAAACAAAAAACCAAAAACAAGTGTCCGGTCTCCATCATCTTATGATCCTGTTTCTTCCAACCACCTCCATGTTTTACTGTTAAAAAAAATACAAGCAAACCACATCATATGCTAACAAAAATAATGTTTGTCTTCTTCAAAATGAAATACAAGCAAACCACACAGTAGGAAAAAACACATACACACACACACTAAAAACACATACTCACACACACTAAACTCTGTCACCTTCTTTGTCTTCTAGCGTGTCGTTGTAGTGGCGAAGGGGTGAGTGTCGAGGGGTGATGGTATGGTGGCGGAAGGCGGCGACAAACGGCGAGGGTGCCACATGCATGGGAGTGGCGAAGTGCCATCGTTACGGTATCTCATGCTCTAACCACAACAAACTCCCACTCTCTCATAACAAACCTCAACCTCTTCATTTGGAGCCTACCACTACCACTTTATTTTTTTTATTCAATTTTTCAAATAAACTAAATTCATTTCATTAAAAATAAAAATACAATACATAACACAATACTAATAAAAATAAACACGATACGAAAAAAAAAACGCCACGAGTAAAAAAAAATACAACACATACTAATCGATCGGATCTTCGACATTGTGCTTTTTTTTTTGAATTGATGTAGATGTGAAAAAACGGTGGTTATAGTTTGTTATTTAAAGAGTGGTTTTCAAATTCAAATTTAAAATTCAAATTCAAATGCAAAAATCAGATTCAAAATTCAAATTCAAATTTTAAATTCAAATTCAAATTCAAATTCAAAACGGTAAATTTTTTTAGCGGGGTAATTCAAATTCAAATAGGAGCGGGGTACTTTAAAATTCAAATTCAAAATTTAAATTCAAACGGTATAGTTTTTAGCGGGATTATATGAGCCTATATATACAACCCTACCAGTCACAAGTTACACACAATACGCACAATTCACACACAAAATGTACCATGAATTTTTCTCTGCAATTCCCAAGTCCAAAAGATGCTGGAAACAAGCTTTCAACTTCACCAGTTTCCTCCAACTAGCTTTCCACGAACTTGAAGTTTACTCAACACCACGAAAATGTCTTTCCCGTGGGTCTTGAAACATCCCAATTGTTCCAACTCCACGTGAGCAGTCCCATGTGGATCTTCAAAACAACCCCCCACGGGTTAAGTGAGGCCTCCATTCGTCAACTAGAACAAGATATTGAAAACGGTAGGGAGATTATGGCTCTTTAATGGCGAGTTTAATTCTCCTTCAAGTTCTGAGGGTTGGGTATCAGATGATTCGTTTTTTTAAGTTTTAGTAGTTTTATTTCCATCAGTATGCGTTGTAGTTTTTTATGTTTAAGCGTATTATGTATTTCATGTTTTTAGTTAATTGTTCAAGTTTCAATTTGTGTCTTTCGATCATTATGCGTTTTTGTTTGCATTTTTTTTCCTCCACGAACCTTTCAATCTATTCAAAAAAACACTTCACCTTATAAATACTCAACTTAAAAATCAATTTATAAAAAGAAATAAGAGAGAGAAAAAAAAAGTACACCTTCAACCTCGTCGTGCAGACGGCTGAGCAATCCTGGCCTGGCGGCCGAAGGGCGTGTGGTGGCGGCGGCGGCGGCTGCTACTCACCCACGGCGAGCAACGAAATGCCATACCTTCCCCTCTTAGATGAACAATTAGCATATAACGGACACCCTAAGATTCTACTATTTAGCCCGTTCAAAAATCATCTTTAGTATATATTAGAATTCTATTCATTATGCCCACAAATAAATAAATATCACAAAAAAACTCAAATAACACGGCAAGCACAATTATACGTCAAGTAACTGCAAAAAAATATATACAAAAATTATCATAAAATAATAATAATAATAATAATAATAATAATAATAATACTAATACTCGCTGCAACGCAGCAGTTGCCCCCTACTTGTTCATAGTATATGACTTTATTTTAAATCAATTTTATTCTCTTTAAAAAGACAAGATCCGAACAAAATTTCAGTTAAAGTTTGATCACACAATTATGATAGGCCATTTGTACATTAGCATACTTAATAAAACTAGATAGCTAAAGTGACAATCCAACACATATTCTTATCGACATACCAAGTCAAATGTAACACATGACATCCTACAAACCAAAATATCAAAAAATATCAACCGATAAAAAAAGACGTGTCAAGTGTCGACATGCCACCACGTGTCAACAACCCACAAAGTCATTATCATTTTGATCACTACAGATGATCAATATTCGATCTAAGAACATCTATATATATACAAGATTAAAAATGTTAAAAATATACAACAAAAATGGCAAATGCAAGTGACGAATTTAGGCTAGTATCTTCTGGCATCAATCATGAAGGCAGGCTACCTCGAAAATACACTGGTGAAGGTCAAGGTAATTACTACTCCTATGCATACTTTTTTTCTTGTATATCAAGTCAGTAAAAAGATTATATTTTCTTCACTTTAACATATCACAATTTAAGTAATTGCAAGAAGTAACTAAACGAGTCACGTACATAAAGTTTGTAGGCTAATGTGTTAAAAAAAAAGTGTTATAACGATGGTGAGGTTACCGCCATGTGAAATTATCTATGAAAATGATTTAGTATATTGTTGAGTACGTGAACATTGTCTTTCACTTATTGTCACTACCATTATTTGTCTAAGTATCAGTGTGATCACGTGGGATTTATTGATGATTAGTAGGCTTAACCCATGATACATTATTTCTAGTAGATTATTAAGGAAAATGCTATTTCGTCTTATAAATTATTCTTACTTATCTTCGTACTCACGGGATCGTCACAACCGTCGGAATTAGCGGTTTAGACGCAAAGAGAGAATGAGTGAAAAAACTATATATAATTATGTATTGTTTTAATTGAATAAGATGAGAGACGAAACCAAAACACAAAGTCACCTGCCACCTCGTGCATTTAGAGAAAATCAGACAAGACTACATATATAATATTTCGGGATCGGGTGCGTGTATAAAAAATCGAGGTTTTGTAACAAATTAGCTATAATAACAAAATATAATCCTTGGGTGTCCCATGATCCGCGGAAGCGGGTTCCATCCATGTTTACAACGCTTTATGTAATTCACATGTATCTCGTAGTGTGACTTCTTACAGTTTCTTGTTACATCACTTATAAGCCGTTTGTTCCTAGATGGCTTGTATATATATGAGTAGAATGTTTTTTTTGTTTAATTAATCTTTATCTCCTATAGAGTATATATTGTTGCCTTCCATATAAAAAAGGAGTCCTCTTATAAAACTATAGTCTAATTTGATCCTTTGTTTAAATCCTTAGGTGCACAAAAAGGCATGTCACCACCGGTAGAATGGTACAACGTACCAAACGGGACTAAATCACTAGCACTAGTAGTCGAAGATAACGATGCAACTGACCCAAATGGTCCACTAGTTCCATGGACTTTATGGGTCATGATCAACATACCACCGACTTTAAAAGGTCAACCGGAGGGTTTTTCGCAAAGTGGATGACATGGGTGATGATTTTGCTAGTATTAAAGAAGGAAATAACGATTTAAAGGTGCCCGGGTGGTGTTGCCCACAATGCCGCCTACTGACACATCGCGAAGTTTAAGCTTTATGCTTTGGATGATGAACTCAATTTGGGTAATAAGGTACTATAATACTTTTGTTAGTTTTTGTATTTATTTGTTTGATGAACTCAATTTGGGTAAAAAGTCAAATTCCTAAACCCTAAAAACCTAAACCCTAACCGTAAACCTTAAACCCATAAAAAAGTCGGAAAAAAATAATTCATCAAAAGTATATGATGTGAGATATCAAATTAAAGGTAATTTTATGTTTGTCGTGATGGTATAATTAGTTTCGTCCAACGATCAATGATTTGTGAGATATTTAATTTTTAAAAATGAAGGTGAAAATTTATTTCATTGTTTTGATAAAAAATAAATTCATTGGTAATTCGGCTTTCGACTTTTATTTTTGATTTTTATTGAACCAAACTCATAAAAAAAAGGAAAGTGAAAAGAAAAAAACTAAAAAGAAAAAAAGAAACATAATTCCTCAATCTCAAAATTATTGTCCACCCTTCATTTTTAAGATGTCTCTTTAAAATTGTTGGCCATTTTTAAAGTAATAAAAAAATATTTAATGAGGAATACTCTATTTGAATGGTCTAAAAAACTAGTAGTCTTAAAAAGTGGCGCTTCAACCCCTTTTTTAGTAAAATATCTTTTATGTCCGAAAATCAAATATAACCTTGTATGTTAAGCATCACGGTAATTTCAAAACCCAAATGCTTTGAAAAACTTATGATCGCTTCTAATAAACCGCGATTATTTAGCCATGAAAAT